>OY982951.1:23502924-24107937 GCA_963890685.1 Plagodis pulveraria | reverse complement strand
ACTTTAAGTGAAGTGTAGATAAGGTCATGGTGGGAAAAAGCTGGAGCGAGAAGTTGTCCTAACGCAGAAACCATACTTTCGTCAGAGGTGATTACTAAATCTAACAAAGTATCATTAGTGTGAGAGTGATGCGTGGGAGCTAGATTGAGCAGTTTCAGATCCATTGAATCGATTAGACACCTCAATTTTTTGGACCTATAAAGTCGGTTATCCTGGCTAACCAAACAAGTGTTAAGATCCCCCATTATAAATAATCGTGAATAATCGCACGATAACGATTCGAGCTTGCTTTCTAGCTCTGAGAAGTAATCTTTAGACGGAGGGCAGTAGACAACACCAATAAGAATTTTAACGCCTAGATCTACTTCAATAAAAAGGTATTAGTGTAAATAATATAAAAAAATACACAATGACATAACAAGTTTCATAAACTTCCATTACATATGCTAGCAAACACTAATTCAATAAGGTTCAGTGAAAGCACCTTTATCTTGAGGGATATATGCAGCAAGAACCGTCAGTTTCAGATTTAAACGTTACAACATTGAGAAAATTTTCGACGAGGTTATTCTTCACATTGCAACACGGTTACAGGATTGTAATCATTATAAAACAGACCCTTTGGAGGGCTTTACCTGCTTTTGCGACTGTTATAATACTTGTCCAGATGAATTATTTCGCCAATATACCGATGTCAGTGAATAAAAACTCGGTGCCACTGCCGCTAGTATTCGATAACTCGCAACACGTTGTCGTCATCCTGTTGCCAGGTTGCAGCGACGGCTTCGCAAACCGCGGCGTTCCACTGCCGCTAGTAGCAGATACGAAAACTGGGAACACGGTGTTGTCATCTGTCGCCAGGTTGCAGCCACGGCTTCGCAATCCGCGGCGTCCAAGTCTTTGAAAGTAGCTGCATCGATTCTGAAACTAATAAGTGATTAAAAAAATGAAGGTAGGCAATCTGAGTGATCCCACTTCTGATGTGAGATTTGTCAAGATAGAGAGCATTTATTTAATCTGTAATGTAGGCTCATTAAATTATAAGATGTTTTCAGGCGGTGATGCCATAATCTAGTCCTAGCTTAAGGTAAAGTAAATGAGTACTACTAGTTTAGTACTTAACTATGCCGCATATACTTGACGCCTGGGAGAATTCACATGATGACATCCGTATATTTTGTAATATTTCCAAGGCATTTGAGTGTGTACAGATACAGCATCGTGCTTCGTAAACTTTCACATTAGGAATTCATGGAACAGCTTTGAATCTTATACTCATTTTTCAGATCGGCTACAGGTTGGAATAAATGGCGTTACATCTTCCGGCTGATGTGCAAGGTTCAATATTGGGACATTTTCTGTTTCTACCGTATTGCAACGTTTTGCCTTCCACGGCCAAAGATCTTAGCGATATCGTTTTATTTATAGACGATACGTTTCTGATTTTTAAAGTACATATGAAACATAAGAAACTAGTACAAGCAATTAATGTGTTGTTGGTTATCTCAATTGTTCAGGACTAATAATGTACTATTAATTTCCAAAACAACGAAGTTCTCTTGTTGGGAAGTCTTGTTGGGAATTAAAATATATTTTTTTATTCTTTTTTTATTAATCACTTCACAGACTGACCCCTTTTTTTAATTATGACCTTTTTTATTTAATACAAGAAATAGGAAACATAAAACATTTGAAGGGGGAACAGCGTTAAGAGAAACATTTTTTTTCGTTAAAGTCCTTAGCATTAGCTTCCAGAGCAGACCGGTGTCCTTTAGCAGCACAGCAGACATGCTTTAAGCCATGTTCACAGAAAAACTGGTATTTTACATAAAACTGGTCATTGTCTATCATGGATACATAATATGATTCGGATTCGAACTGTAATGTTTGTGAAACTAAGGCACTGCAGGGTACAATTTTAAGTTTGATACTTTTCTATAGTTATTAAATTAATAAATGAAACTACAATTAAATCTTTGCCGACCAGAACAGGTTTCCGCCAGTTATTATCTACAATGTTTACGTAGTCATTACGTTTTAGTCATCAATGGGAAATTTTTCCCTTACTGAGCTAACGAATATAATCAATGTTTTCCAAAAAGGAAGAAGTTTACAGCATTATATACTATTCCATCTGTGTTTTAGTTTCAAATGCAGCTTGATCTGAATATACCTAGTTACTTACGTTAATTTTAATAACATTAATGATCGTAAGAAAAATTCACCACCGTCAAACTAACCATAAACCGCCTATTGGGTTTATTTTTCATATGGCTTGTTTTTGAAAACGAACCGTTTCCCGCCAAATGAGCAATATCTTCAACCTATTTATGGTTGAGAGAAGTTACCGCGCGCCGTCGTTATACCGAGGTGGCGCTACTGAGTTCGACGTCTTGAGAAGCCTGTGTGTGCGGGGTCCATGAAAAATTATGATAATACTGTTAATTGCTTATTTTGAGACGTGAAAACTATACTTATTCGCTCAACGAAGTGCTGATGAACCTCAGGAACTTTTATTTCGTCCCGGGACATGCTCCAAGTGAGGCTGTGGATTTTCGGTGAGTTTCGTCCATTATCAAAGCCATTTTTGTGTTACAATTTTCAATAAGTTCTTTTAGCTATCGAATCAAACATTTGGTCATCCGAGCCAGGATAATCCAGATACGAAATCAATACATCTAAATATATATATATATATATATATACGTACTTACATTAGTTTAATTCTTGCTAATTTACTTAGATTCGTTCATAACCGGCAACGTAGTTAATGGTAGGTAGCCGGTTGTTGGAATGATATTCACATTGGGTACAAAATCAGTTATATCTCTGTAAGTACTGAAGTTACAAGCTTCACGTCTATTCAGAAACTATTTTTATGCACTACTCCACCTAATCCAACGTGTTTTTCAATTCCAAACTAAAGAATTCGAGTCTTCAATTTCATAATTTATTTACGTAAAACCTATTGGACCCGTCGGGCCGCCATTGCAAATTGTCGTGTGCGTAATAAATAATAAGCAAAATGCCTAAACAAGATGTTAAAAGTTCTGATGAAGAGTACGATAAGCTGGTACAGCCACATATTGCTATGAAAGAAATGTGTTTTTTGAGATGGCAAGCATTATATCACGTTTCAAAGAAAGTTAGTGATAAACCAGAGTTGCTAAGTGAATTCAATGCCCGTTTTAGTGAACTATCTAGTTGGCGGTCTAAGTTCGAGCTAAGTATGCAAAGTATCACTGTTTTAAAACGAAGGTTTTATCCAGACAACGTTCCTACCTACTCGTACAAAGAAATTCTTTCAAATCGAATCAAACACCGCCTCTATAGCTCTCTACACCTACAGCATAATGTATAACAAGGAGTGATATGAGCAAAACAGCGGGAATATTGGGGACACTGCCAAGCTTTTTCCACTCCAAAGTGCTCCCTGAATATTTAGAGAGATGGACAGATAAATTATGTATGTTCTTTGAATGTCTCCGTCCGCGCCATGTGATATTTTCATAATCGTCTGCGTCCCTAGAGCGATCAAACAAAGTGCAAGTGATAAGATATGTTTTTGGGAGAGGTAAACAACGATTGTGTTTTTATTTGGATTCGTATCTGTATAAAATAAACAATATTAAATTAAACTAACTCCGTAACTGAAAAATACAGTTTAAAATGTCTATTCCTTCTTGAAATATAATTATGAAAACTTATCGATTTGATTCAAAATAGAATATGAATCGACTCCAAAAAAGTTGATTAGCAAACAAAACAAAAAGTAAATCCGATAAAAGTGCTATTTAACAGGCACCTAGTAAGAACGGTAATAACAGCTTGTACAATAAACAGTTTCGAGAAAAAATGCGAAGAAAACTTTAAGCGTTAGGAATATTTTATCTTCACAAGGCTTTCTGCGCGATGGCGCAGAGTGTGCAATTAAATATTATAACCCCGTATTGGCATAATATTGGTGTGTAGCAGAAAAATTGAAAGGAAAAATATGAACGTTCTTCATCAGTGGCCTGTTTACATCAACAGGGCTTTTTCGAGGAAAATTACATTTAAGTAAATAAATAGCGTGTTCGAATTAAATGTGTGCAGAGGTCACAGTGCCGCTTGTACGTACCTACGTTTGGGCCTTTCAGAGTGAAAGAATTATGTCCCTGGGGACGAAAAGCCCATCGTGTTTTCAGAGTTTTGCTATGAATTTTATATTTACCGGTCTTATTAGGTTTAGTGATACGTAAAAAGTGTTCAGATATTATAACTATTATAAGTGTTCTGTATTGTTTCATAGGCAAATAGGAAGGTAGGTAGCTACTTAAAAATTTATTAAATATTATTAGACTTAATTCAAAATATGTGCTTGAAATATAAGTATAAACGCATGTAAATATTCTCAGCATTTTCTCTGGCTAGTGGGGTCATCGCAATATATTTGCATTCCCTCTAACACATGTGCTGAACAGGTGTAAGTAGGTATATAATATCTACAAAAAACATCACACAATCTTATTTTATTCTAAGCATCAAAGAAATTGGATGATTATTGTTTTCTATGACCTCCGCTCTTGTATAATTGAATAACATAAAAACATTCTGAGATTTATTGCCTTCAAAAACAAATCGTATTCTGAATTCTTTTGTGAAAAAATTTGATGGTTTCTTTAGGGCGCCTTTAGATAAGGTGTTTGTAACGCTGCGCTGTAGATCCGCGAAACAGTTGCTAGTGACATTGTGCGCAGAACAAATGGTAGCCAGATGCGGCTGGATTTGGTTTCGGAGCGGAATGCATGATAAAGTCATGTGATATATTTTGGATTCCTACATACACACACGACTGAGTAACACTATACTGCATTTAACATAACACGTAGCTATGTTTAGAGAGCCAGTATGTATAAGTGTAAATATCAACCAATACCAACGTAGGTGCTTCAATTTATTAATTTCATAAGTCTTAAAGTTTAGCACTACAAACAACTTATGTGCAAAAAATCTTGGTCATAGATTCGTATCGGACATATATGTCGTTATCAGCACGAGTATTTCTGATCAACAAAATGAACAGTGCATTTCTTACATTAGATCTCCTCAAATAGCACATATTGAAAGCTTTCGTTGAAGAAAACAAGAAAGTTCGTTAGCTATACATTATTTATTACAAACTGTTATTTTGAATAAACAAACCTCCCCTGCACATATGAAAAGGTACTGAGCATTTTTAAACGCTTTTACGTATGCCCATTGCCCGTTCACCCACAGGGGAGGTGGCCGGGATATTTCGGACTCGACCAACTACTCCCACAACAGCATGTCAAAATAACACACGATGCTCAAAACTCCTGGGGTGCTTGCTACTCCTCACAACGTAACAGAACACATGCCACGTTGCTAGAGTGTCTGGTGCCCATTTGCGGACTAAGTCTTCACTAAGCCCGCAAATGAGCACCAGAAACTCTAAGGGCTAAATCGACAACAACCAAGGGCTAAATCGACTATCGTATAACACACATTTAAACCGACAGATGAGAACGCACTTTTATAGTAAACAGACTTGAATTTTATCCCAAGGTATGAGCTAGGTATTTACAGATACTATTCCGATTAGGATTTAATAAAAATGAAATAGTTATTTGATAAAATTTTAAGTAGCCAATTCTGAGAAATGTATAGTACTAATAATACATTGGAACGTTTTGTAGCACTTAAGACGTCGTCTACAATGGCAATCGTTACGACTGAATTCTATCAAGTGCGAATAATAGGCATAGTACCAGAAATACAAAATAGAAAACGAAATTTATCCCGGTGTAGTTGTCGAATATTTGTAAATTCAACAACTACACCGGGATAAATTTCGTTTTCTATTTTGTATTTCTGGTACTATGCCTATTATTTATTATTAACTACGAGTATATGATATGGTTAGCCTTTGACCACTTGACTTACTGATGGTTAGTGATGATGTGGTCAAAGATGTTGTTCAGGCTAACATATAATTACTGGCTCTCAAGGACAGCCTCCGGAACACACCGTTAGGAACTTGGCGACCGGTTTTCAACTTGAGTGTGGTAGCTAGCCAGGCTGGCATTCGCAAAATGCCCTACCACCATGCTATAACGACTGCCTTCCTAAGACAACAACCGGGACCGACGGCTTAACGTGTCCTCCGAGGCACAAAAGCGCTCGATAGTAATGTCACTAGCGGTCACCCATCCAAGTCATGACCGCGGCGGACGTTCCTTAAGTTTGCTGATCGGTTAAGAACGGCTAAGCAAACTTCGCTACGAGCGCTTCAAATTTATCTATTAACTTAATAACTGGTCATTTGCGAAAAGAAATTCTGAACGTCTGCGTAATTCTGTTAGAAAAAGGGCATTTGCAGGCCTGCTAATTCGTGTTTGAAAATCTGGTCACCTGCGTATCCGGGATTTTGCGTTTCTGGCGCTATGCGTCGAAATCATTTATTTTACCTAACAATTGTAAATAAACTTTCTATAAATGCAACAAGAGGGAAAAACAAAGGCTTGAGCTGGATCCACCCTTGTAGCCAGGTTATGCTCTGACCGCTAAGTCAAAATGACATATGACAAATAACTCGAATTTGACCTTTCGCTCTTGGATGCGGATGGTATTCAACTTACGTTGTACTACAAACAAGACAATTTTTTGGAACTAGCTTTAAGCTTGTTGTCCTATGACGAAGCCCTATAGTATATGTGGGATATATAGTCACGTACGGTCCCGTAGTTTCGATTACTACGAGCTACGCAGTTCACGTGAGGCACAACTAAAAAGTGACAAACAGTTTTTTTATTTTTTTATTCGAACGTTTTGGCCAAAGTGATAAAATAAAAGTTAATTGTTAAACTTAACAGCAGAAGACCATAAGAGGTTGTTAGTATTTTTACAATAACTCTGTATAGTCATCATAATTCCTCTCATTGTAATTTTGTAAAGTAATCCACGGAGCATGCGTAGTTTATTCTTCTATGTTATTAATGGGTCTATTCACGCACGAATTAACGTAAGAATAAGTATAGTTTTCCAAAACATGGTTTATTTCACTCCTAATAATGTAAAGTTTTTATTACATTCGTGGATTCTAAGTAGGATACATTATATGTATATTAAGTCCAAGACAATTTTAATTTCCCGAAATAGAAATAAATTTATAAACTCCACCACTAATATACACCCATAACTTGACAGAAATCGTGAAGGGCCACTCTAGAATGTTGGACAGCCGTCTCGAGCAGGCGCACTAAAAGTTTCTAAAGGAGGCGGAGAGTCCCAGCAAGTCTCCTCGGAAGTCGTCGGGATTTATAGCGACAGTTACCTTGACACAGGTATTTTTTCCTGGAGCTATAACTGCGCGGGAAATCTGACCACTACCTTAACATGGTTATGTCATTTCTTTTGTAGGTATTCGCCGCTTGTAGGTAATAGAGTTGCCCACGGTCTTGAGAATGTTGTTTGACAAACAAGACCTGACGGCGCTTTTTTCTCTTTGCAGTGTACGAGTATTGTGTTGATACGGAAATTGAAAACGGAATCGTGGAATGGTAACGTTCTCGTATAATTGGAATGACCTATAGAGGTGACTGGTATTAAAAACCTCGAATAGTTTTGTGCTTAAAAGTTAGTTTTAGCCAGTATACTTATGGTTACCAAAGTAAGCCTTTTAGCGGTGTTCAAATACGATACGAATATACCTAATAAAGAAATATTTTCTATATAATCCATATTCTACCCACGACTACCGTAGGGAAAGTAAACAAAAAACAGACAAACTTTTACATTTTCTGTTGAATTAGTTACGATATATGAATGAAGGATTATTATATTATGTATATATTATATTGGCTTTATAAAATTTACTGCTTCGTCCGTGGAGTAACGAAAGCGTTATTTTGCAATCACGAGGTTTTGGATTCGAGTCTTGGGAAGAACAGTTATAGGGGTTTTCAGACTCAATTATTTGCAGTGGAATTAAATACTTATTTTCAGATGGATTAAAGCTTAATCGGAGATGTGGGTATATTATAGATACCCCTCACTTCTGCAAAGAATGCAGGTAACGTTTTGTTATACTGAAAACTTTTATTTCAATTTGAGTAAAATTGGCTCACATGCAATTCACACTATTTGTACGTGTATAGTGCTAGGGCTTGAAAACTTTTATGAAATTTTAGTAAAACAAAAAGCGTTTGCGAACCGGGTCTCATAACGCAGCGGGGGGTGCTATTCTCGTAAATTTCCGCGTTTTATTTTTCAATATAAAATCGTTTCCTCCGTAAAAACACGTCGAACACGACGATAAAAAAAAGTCTAACGCAAATGGCTGGAGCCAGTGTTACCAACTAATTTCCGAGTAACTTGCAGCTTGTTACGACAAAAGTAATTAAGAGTTGTTTCGCACTTGTTGATTTCATTTTCCTTTATAGATTGGCGAGTAGCAATTTATTTCCCTGGTCCCTGGTAACTGCCGATTTACCAGTTGAGAGTTCTTGGTAATAGGTTCCTAATGTTTTTAATTGTCTCATTAGTTCATAAGACGATATGAAGTGTGTTTTTGTCCTAAATGAATTATAGGAATTGTGGAATTTCATTAAAAAGAGCTATCTCTGCCTTTTTCTCTGTCCTTGTGAAATTTCATGTCTTCGTCAGCTTAGTATTTTTATCACTAGAATAAATTACAGTTTTATTGATAGGTGGAGCACGGGCCCGATCTGGAGCCCCGGTACAGAGCCGTAACCGAAATTGGTTCAATAGTTTAACCGTGAAGAAGTAATAAAAATGTACCCACACCATTCCACACTTCTTGTCTGTCTTCCTCTGGACTTCGCAAGAGGTGATGTCATGATTGTACTCCGAGCGCATAAAACATGTACTCTTAGCTGGCCCGAGCCAAAGTCGAGGCCTGATATTTACATCGAAGCTAAAATAAAAAAAAGCGCAAATTGGCACTCAGACTTTCACTTAAATTGGGAAGATGTAAAATAATATTTTAAAATATGTTTCTACAAAAATTGAAATATAACATGGTATTTGAAAAATTTTCTATTTTAATGTCATTGTTTCTGCAAGAAATATGCCTGTTTTAAATATTTTTTTTGCAATGACGCACTCACGCATATTATATTACAAAACTAGCTGCACCTGCGACTTCGTTCGCGATTGCCGTACCTGCAGACTAATTATTCACATTTGAGCTCTGTTTAAGCTGTGCTCTGCGGTAAAGCACTCTTAGTAAAGTATAGCACAGGAAGGAACTTTTTTCTCTGTATTTGATAATTCCAGGTTGTATTTCCCAGAAGGCAGTAGGTAAATACGAGAGTTCCTTCGCGGTTCGCGCAATAAATGTTGAAGCAAAGCACTTCGTGCGTTTCTTTGTAATTTTGATTATAAGACGGCGTCTTTTTGTCGATGCTCTCCTTGTTTGGCGGTAAAACGAAGATATATTAGATTGTGCACTTCCATTGCACAGTGTCTAAAATGTAACCGGCAAAAGATGGATACATAAAAAAAACTGATTGCGGCGAATGTTTCAGATTTTAGAGTTTTATCTTAGCAAGGCATGCTTAGCCACCGCGCTCCCTTTGAATAGAGTTTTGAATATTGACATCGAGCAAAGTAATAAAAAATATGAAATAATAAATTACAGGCACAAGAGACTTCTGGTCATCGTGCTTATTCCGTCAAATACACATAAACACAAAAATAAAACTCAAAATATTTCTTAGGACTAGCAAAAGTCAACCCTAAGAGGTTGTTAGCATTTTTCCAATAACCCTGTATACCTTTATACTGTACTGAGGACCAAACCACGAGGAAAGTGGTTCATAATATAGACTCCTGAGCGTACTTACCGAAGGTTCTTTTAATATTTTTTTTTATAAATCTACATCCCACACACTCCAGGGTATGTGACTTTTTTTAAATTATGAAATAGGAAACATGCAACATTCTAAACTAGACATTGACCCGGCGAGGATGTGGTACAAAAAGGGTACATCGAGGATGTGGAGGGTCTTGATGACCCTCTATTTAATTAATATTATTAGCACTAAGATAGTTTAAGATATTTACGTAAATTAATTATTAGTTACTTCCTACTAACTACATTAGGTATTACTTATTTATTTTCATTACTTATTATTTATTTATTTATTATTTATTAGACTATCGCATTAGGTGTAACATGTAATGCTAGATATAAGTGTTTTTGAATAAATAATTAAATAATAAATAAAATATTGTAAAGTATTCATTGCAATTTTTTAACAAAGGATAGGAAGTTAACTTACGAATTAGTTATTTATATAAGGATTTCATGCAAAAAACAGTATTATGCGTATAAAATGTTTCATTATTTCAATTATACAAAAAGCCATATTTTAATAAATTTCAGCAGGACTCTGCCATACATTAAAAAAAAAAATAACACATACTACATCTATTACAAGTAATTGATAATTTTTGGTAGGAATTTATATGATCTATCATGTTTTATCACAAAATCAGTAATTAATCAGTCTTATAGGTTACTAATCATCTCTCGACGCAGCACATTGTTGACAGAATGGAACAATGTGTTCTTGACAATTGTACTTATGACATCCTTCGCAAAAATGAGCTGTCTTGCGATGTCTGGCATAGGAGCTCTCTTGGCACCTTTTTCGTACACCTGAGACTCTGGCAGGCGGTTCCTGTGAAGATTCTCTACGGAAGAACCAAAGCTTAACCAAAGCTAGCGGTGAGAGTCAGATATGAGGCAGGCGGCTGCCCATAAAAGTAAATCCAAATCTTTACAATCAGTGCATGTTTATTTATTTAATGTATGTCTGATAGGTTAGACTTTGACCACTATCTCACCTGATGGTAAGCGATGATGTGGTCGAAGATGTTGTTCAGGCTAACCTAGTACTGGCTCTCAAGGACAGCTGCCGGAACACACCGTTAGGTGCTTGGCGACAGATTTTCTACTTGAGGGTGGTAGCTAGCCAGGCGGGCATTCGCAAAATGCCCTACCACCATGCTATAACGATTGCCATCCTAAGACAACAACCGGGACCGACGGCTTAACGTACACTCCGAAGCACAGAAACGCTCAGTAGTAAAGTCACTAGCGGTCACCCATCCAACTCATGACCGCGCGCGACGTTGCTTAACTTTGCTGATCGGTTGAGAACAGCTAAGTAAACTTCGCTACGAGCGCTTCATCTACATATGCCTAGTACAACTTGCATTGGTAGCCCAAGAGCAAAGTAAACAAAAGTAAGAATAAAAGAGAAGTAATGAACAGGATGACTGTCAAATAAACTCACACGCATCTATAGTCCAAAAAGGGATTTCCTTACACTTCATTTCATTTCATATCCGTACCTTCATTATTAAGATAAAACACCAACAAAGATACAAAACCAGGAACGCTTATTATATAAGTTTCTTTTGGTTAACAATACACGTGCAATGAAAAGTAACTTTAATTTCAGTAACTGCAGAGTCGAACAAAGTCGTTTCATTAAGTAAGTTGAAACAAAGCGTCACGTCGTAAATTATGTCCCGCAGATTTTACTGTTAAACTTTTCGAGTGCCATAACACGCGCACACAATTTCAAGTTGGGACAAACGACAGAAAAATAAAAAAGTTATTATCTTGATGAAGCGACCTCAATATGTCGTTAAGCTGTGGCATGTCGTCAAACTGACATACCAGGTGGTAGGGTTCATCCTCAGGATGATATCGTGTTAGGTACCACCGAATTCTCGTTACTTTTGTGGCCAAACAGTAATTCTTAATTATTTTGGTTTAGATACAATAACATGGTGGCGCAAAAGCCACCAATGTGTAAGTACCAAAACTGGTACTTACACATGAATTACGAATAACAGGCGCAGTTTCGTGATGTTAAACATTCATTTAGGGCCTTTATTAAACCATTTTAAACTATTTTCAAACTACAGACTACAACAAATACAGAAGAAAAGGTTTTTGTACCTAAAAATGGAACTGACTTCAACACTCAAAAGTGTAAAATTACTTGTTGAAGTCGGTATCATGATAGTTCAAATGAACTTGAATATATATCATATTAAAAATGCATTACTTTTTTTTATTGCTCTTATGTATTTATAGCTTTTTTTATAGCCAATGCCACTGAGCTATCACTGCTTCAAAACAAATAACTAACTATATTTCCAAATGGAAATAGACTTTACACTTCAAACAAAAACATTACATCCTTTATTTGTTGACATCGGATATGATACATCCGTTTCTTACACACTCAATGACTTCAAACTGGTAACAACGCTCTTTTGCCGTCAAAGGGTATTAGTATTTTACGAAAGTAAAATAAGTTAGTATGAGGTAAAATGTATTGAATTATCGTATAATCCACTTCGCTCAAAGATATAAAATGGTATAAGGCTGGCTTATGGCCAGAGACGAGACTCAGTTTCGCATATACTCGTACACCGATGTCTGAATCTATTTTGTTTTAAACCTGAACATGTAATATCTAATCTATGTAATATCTAAGTAAAACTGTGCTATACATATGTGTTCTAAGGTTGTATTTTCTTCGTGTTCCATATTCCAATTAGAAATCTTCAGTGTTATGTTTTTTTTTTTATTAATCTATACTCTACAGACACATGGTCCGTGTTTTTTTTTTAATTATGACCATTTTTTATTTAATAGGAAACATGCAACATTGTAAGGGGGAACAATGTTACAAGAAAATTATTTTTTCGATAAAGTCATTAGCACTAGCATCCAGAGCAGACCAGGGCCTTCTCAGTCTTATTTTGGATCTTTATTGTCTGGGAGCAATAAGGGTCGATTACTAACGAAGTGGCAACGGCAGCAGTATTATTGTAAAAGCATTTTCGATTGTTTGTCTATCGCTATAATGCGATTAGTATCACTTGAAAGACTTGCATAACTCACGCGGCTGCCCGCGGTAAATTACAGTCAATTATTGCATCCTATACTATAAAAGAGCGACAAATTACTTAGCATTCCATGGATTCACCGTGCGGGTGCCGGGACCAAAGCGTTGCAGAGGAAGGAGCCAGCGAACGCTATGAAAAAGGTAAACCATTCATATAATTTTTCCTGATTCTCCTTCAGAAACCATATATTATTAAAATTATTCCAGTAATTTTACGTATTTTCTTAAACTCTATAAATATTATTTTACTTACAAATATAACAGTTATAACAAGTTACTTGTTATTCATGTAATTCACGCTAAAGAGATAATGGCAAAGAGCCGGTAACGCAGAACTTGAATTTAACGCTGTGCCAACAGGGAGCTAAGTATGTATATGTAAATTGATGATAATTTTCTCCGAATATTAGTGGAGGAGGACATGATAAATAAATGTTAGCGTTGCAGGGAGAGCTGGGCCGCAGTATAGCAGCGCTGGAGTCGAGCCAGCATGCACAATACACCGCGTTGCAAGAATACTGCACACTTTATCTTCATTATGATCCGCAGCTCGGGCCATTCTATAAAGCGCCTAGCATGGAATAGACTCCGTCACGACCTGACATGACGCCATGCTACTGACTGCGCCATCACTCACATTGAACGTGTGGATTAGGGTCTTCCAACTCCGTCCATATATATTAAATCTGAAAAATTTCCTGGACGCATCCAGTACTTTAATACCGAGACGTCGCGGCAGTTTGAAAAGAGCGGACGGTGCATGTGCTTTGGGGCTTACTCGTGAAAATATATGACATTTTATATTTTTAGGTTTACGCAAGACTGCCCCCGTGAACAAAGTATGAATTAAATTTATGACTGCATAAAATTACGGGCTACCTTTAACGAACATCAAGCCGTATAAACGTATACAATCTGGCGGCTGACTCTACCCGCTCATTACATATTCCGTTTCGGCGAGCGAATATTTCGACAACAAACATTATGGTAATTTGGCCGCATAACGATCCATTTTACACCTGTTTACGTAAACACGCTGCCTAAGCATCGGAGACGATTTTTCCTTGTTTACATTAGTTCGTTAGTCGCCGAAACGACTGTTTACTGAGAGGCGCGAACGTGCATTGATGACGGTCTGATGTCGATAATTGTGAGAGCTCACCGCAGCGACATTCAAGGTACTCGTTTCCGTGTTTTGGAAACTTTGAGTGGAGTATACCATGAGTGTTGCTGCCTGATAAGCTCGTACCAGAGAGTTAAATACCGTACAATATACTTTATCAGTGTCCATGACTTAGCCCTTATCATGAATATTAGAATAACGTGAGCATGTATAATTTGCAAAATATCCGTAAATATTTAACGACCATCAAAAGAGATTCGTATTTCGTAGGTATACCTGCAATAAAATTATACTTATCAATATTTATGCAAGCCACAAGAGAATTACAAACTAAACTTGTTACTGACCGCCTAGGTTGGAGCACGTTGGAGACCAGTCGGCACCATGATGGTATTATGTGAACCCAAGCTATATTGATAAGGAGGTAGAGTTTAATTTTGCTCGCAGTGTTATTGACGGTAGCACCAGCTCATGAATACATCAAAGGCGATGAAAGTGACACAGAAAGTGCATCGCGCCAGTCGCCCTTCGGTCACTTGTAGCCATAAATTATATCCCGTGTGAGTGAAGATGAATTGCCGAGTCGTAACAAATATCGCAACTTTTACAAACAATATCAAAGCACCTTTACGTATTCAAAGTTGAAAGTGAGTTGGTGTGGTGTTCAACTTGTGCTATTGGTACAGACTTCATTGTTTTTTTTGTTTGTACGTGAGTCCCGTTCTTTTTAAGAGATACGATAAGAAGTCTCTTGTTCTCACATATTTTTAGTTGGTAAGAATTCACGTAAAGATCGTTTTGGATATTTTTTTTCGGATTCAAAATATTGTGTTTTTTACGCTATCCTAGGCTAAATCACCCAAATTAGTAACCATATGGCCCTAAAGAATGATCACAATGTGATCGGTTTGACAGTACAATGAAATGAATATCTCTGTACAGGCAGTAAGACATACTATGTACGCTTCAAAGGAGTCTGATATAACACGCCAAAGTAGCGGCTCTTGGAAAAAAAGCGGCGGCAATATTAAACAATTTTCAACATACTTATTACTATAAATAAATATTTAAAGAAGACAAGTATGACTCTCATACAGTTGCAGTTTTGATTTCGGACTTATCAAGTTTTTACTAATCAAGTCAAAACACGCAAAATCTTCCAAATAAAATTGGATTAGTTTATTGATTTGGCGCTTAACTTTTATGGCGAGCCTGCTTGACGCTGACCCTGACTTCTAGTTATTTTCCAAGCCACTAACAGCCAGATAGTAAACGTTCAACGAACGTTTCAACACCCCACCGCACATTGACGCAATGTGCGTAGTATAAGTAACAAAGGCTTATTTATGACAATCCATATCTGAGGAGAGTGTGAATAAACCTACAAGTATATGTACAGTCAATGACCCTTGACAATGTCCTTAACATTCCCCTCGAGACGAACCTACACGTAGTAGGTATTAAATAGCGTGTGTAGAGTGCACACATTGTAGCGCACTCGGCACTCGCGAGTGCGGTGAGTGACGGCACTCATTGCGTCCTGCCTTAGCGACGAGAATACGCGTAGGCGGGCGGGCGGCGCCACTCCTAGCGCCCTATTGTTGACATCACTCACCTCCTGTACTGTACCTACTTTAGCTATGGATACAAGATAGGTAAGATTGTTACAGGAAGGTGTTGTGATTGTCAAATAGAACAGTGTTGGAAATACTTTTGTTATTCTATATCACGTATAGTATTTCCGTCCTTTTTACAAATAAGTCCACGTGTAGGGCCGTAGCTAACAAAAGATATGAATTTATGCTGGTGTATGAAAACTCTTTTTTGGAGTAAACACTTACTTCACATCCCGACACATCAATTATAACTGAGAAGTCTACCGTTGAACAATTGTCTTTCTAGTAAGTGACAGTTCTGAAAGATGTCTACTGCCAGGCACTACTGGCCACCTCCTGATCTCTTTCTTTGCGTTACTTGTACAGCAAGATATTGAGGGTTGAAATTCTAGCCCTACACCTCACTGGGAATGGCAATGGCGAAATACAAAAATAATTTAAAAAAAACCGTCCAAGTGCGTATTGGGTTATATTAGGACTGGGGTTACTCGCTATCTTTTATTTTTATTTCACGACATGTCGGTTTCATTGCGGATTCATATTTGTTCCCGGGCTAACTGAAAAAACAGAATAGGGAAACTTAATTCTAGGAACGTTGTTCTGTTTTTTTTATTTGGACATGTTTTTATGAACAGGTATATTGGTGTATTCTCTTTTTAATACGTTTTTTTTTAAGAGTAGATGATGATCGTCACAATTTTGAAATGGCTTTCCATAGATCATATAGTATATATACCTCAGCACCTTCAACTTAATTTAATATAGACGCACCCTGGATTCCATACACTCGCCAGTGGAAAATCGTGAATCATTGAAGCTTTTACGCCTTGTGATTTTAATTGCTTCACGGACCAATCTTGGTATATAGTGGTATTCTTTCGAATTTATCTGTGACATTTCCAAATCTTTACAACTATTTGTTCCGAATTCTAATACCATCATAGCCTTCTTTTTCTACGGTGTTTGGCGATAGCTGACGTATGACGTTTGAATTGTCGTTATTTCTTATAGCCTACGAATAATTTATTTGTAGCTTATAGCCCTGCACTGACCGTGCCCTGACCCGTCAAAGTTTCAAGCGCGAGTATTTACTGTTTCATAACTGATTATACATATAATCTTATATATCAGGTATCTATTTAACAAAAATTGTAAATTGAAACATATAAAATGTAGTTATTGTGACATAACTGTAAAAGTTAGGCGTATGGTGTCGCAAACTTTTTTGTAGATGTTGATGTCTTCTATAAAATTGTAGTACATTATTTTGCTCTATTGTCAACAATTTCCGCAGCGTACGTGATATAACGATTTTTTGGTATTTTTTTCACACGTTTGGATACATAATCGAAATTTTCATACAGATCCCTAAGTTTAAAAAATATTCTATAGCGTATGAAAATCAGGGATAATGTAGGATACTAATGGTGAAAGAATTGTTCAAATCGTTTCAGGAGTTTTTAAATTTAATCGTTACGAGTACATACAAAAATATAAATCTTTCCTCCATATAATATTAGTATCGTTATAGATACTATAGACTATCCTGGCTCATTGAGTAAACTATCGCTATTTTCGATAGACCTCTGAATAGGGCTCTGTTTTACCCTTTGATAGGTGTACCAAAAGGTAAAAGACAAGAACTCGTTAACCCGAAATTAATAGTGGACATTTCTTTAAAAAAGGAACCAATCTCTAACTCCGTGAAAGATTAAATCCGGTGTATTCTCATTGTGCCCGGTGGCAATAGGCGCTCGTCCTCTACTACATGTAAACAAGAACATGTCCGGACAAACGTGGGTGTTTGTACACCTCTGCTTCCCTTTTAGTGAAATACAGGCGTGACAAAATGTGTGTCTACTCACGGAAATTCCCAAAAAGGAGTGGTGTGATGATATTGAGCATTTATTATTGAAATTGATTTGCGGGTGCTGGAGTAGGTTTGCTCGGCACTGGTGCTGTTGGCGCTGGTGTTCTCGGTGCTGGGTTGTTAGGAGCTGAATTGGTCGTCGCTAAGGCTGGCTTCCTCGGTGGCGCTATCGGCGGCAGCGCGATCGGCCACGGACGCAGCTACGGCGGCGGCTATGGCGGCTACTACGGCGGCAGAGGCTACGGTAGCGGCTACTATGGCGGCGGAGGCTACGGAAATGGCTACTATGGTGAAGGCTACGACAGCGGCTATGGCAGCTACGGTGGCGGTCACAGGTACCCCCAATCCTTAGACTTTTATGTTTTATGTTACTCGTTAATTTTGTGTGAGTTAATTTATTTCGCAAATTGCCAATGATTAAAATGGCTTTGGTTATATAGAGAGGAGTGCATTTTATAAACTAACGCATCGTACAACTATCCGGTGACATATATACCACCTATATTCAGGTAAGTACCTACTTATAGAGTATCATGGCTATCTGAATAAAACAAAGTCTGAAATATTGAACATCCGAAAAAGTCTTGTCTCGACCCGCTTTCAATAAAGTAATCACAACAGCAAATTGAAAAGTTATGTCTCGATTTATTGGGAAGAAACTTAAAAAGCTCCTAAGATTAAATACGAAAATGGTAGAAAGTTTTATGGACTTTAATAGCTTTTTAAAAATATTATATTTTCTTGTTTGTCTCTTTAAATAAATGAGGAACTATGTGTATCTATGGATGTTAATGTTGTCTTTAATTTGTGCTAAGCGCTTTTTGGCTAGCCTATCACAAAATGTAAGCTTTTAAATACCCATATAATTTCTTCTAGAATAACCTTTTAATTAAAGAACCGTAGAGTATTCCGTATGCTTGACTGATCTTGCTTACACGTGATTGTTTTCAACGTTTTGTCTATCCTTCAGTGTAATAAAATGACAACGCATTCATGAACAAGAATTCCAAAGAACAAGACAAAGTGGCTTTTGAACAAGGAAAGGGCAGATAGGGATACAAAACTACTTCCATAAACAAGGGTCTCATTTATTTTATTTGAAAAGTTCCGATCACCGCTGTTTACTACCGCGCACTGTAAACGATGTTCATTATATCAAGGGAAACCGATGTAAAGAAACTTTATAGGTACAAATTAAAAATATAAGCTTCTGAACCTTAAATGTTAAAAATATACACAAAAATAGTTACAGTAGCTCTAATATTTGACAGTGTAATAGTCTCATGAAACATTTCCTATTTACGTTTACGTAATCGTTAGTTGGTTCAATCGAGTGTAAGGGCGGGCGGGCGGATGGCGCTCAGAGCTATCATTGCTTCGAACTCACAATCGCAAACTAAGCGACGCGAGCAACGATGGGCTCAATAACGCCGACGTATTTGATGACGGGGCGCTTCCACGCAAACGGCACTCATAATCTATTCCATCAATGGCGTCAGATAAGATTGTTCCGTCATTATTGAGCCGTAATTAATCTTTGTCATTGTTGCTCCGGTTTGCAGATCTGCCGGCGAGAGATACAGATAGATTGGGGCTGCTCTTTGTTACTTATTTCCGTTTATGACCCTCTTCGTGACAGACGAGACAAAGCGGCATTCCCCGGATAAAAGGCGATACAGTAATATAAATTGCTTGTGTATTGATCTCACTAAAGCAATTCAAACGGTTAAGAGCGATTTAAATTAGTAAATAAGTCATGTCGCGGGTATTATATTTACACTCGTTTTTGACTTCTCTACTCTACATAATACGTAAATTTATTTCAGTTACGTATACTTATTAAATGGGAACAAAATGTATACTGTTGTAACTACAACTGTTCCTTTTTTAACCATCAGTAAGTCACATCAGGCGAAGAAGTCATAGATTAATATATTACCTGGAAGAAGTTTTATTGTTATTCGATGTTATTCCAGAACCAAAACATTCTATACACACAATTAGTGTGGTACAAAAAACGAAGATGACTGGTAACAAAAGTACTCACACAGTGTAACAAACGATATGAATACATGCTGAAAATAAAATAAAAAATATATGTCATTGACATTTCTTCGTATATTTCATTCATACTAGACACGAGGATCATGGTACAATAATAGGAACTCCACTAAAATACAGAGCTAGAGCTAGCCGCTCTGGACATAGGAAACCAATAACTCAACGCGACATGTCTATCCCACATAGCCATCACTGATCTAGCTCAGCGCGTATTTCATAAACTGAAAGTAATCGCCACGTCGGGTACCGAGCATGGCTCGTCGTATATCTCCTCTGTAGCCGAGATTAAAGAGACGATGGCGTGGGCCGGCGCCATCCATCTCAGTTAATGCTGTTTCGACGCGCCGTCGTTCCATCTACAATCACCGTTCAACGTGCCGCCGCCCCGTTGCGTCACTGAAAAGGCCTTATAGCACTAGCTTATACCGAAGGCAGGCGTTTGGAGTACGTTGATTGATAGCTATACCTGCGATACCTAAAACTGGCTTGGCACCGCCGCTCAAGCTGCGGGGATCGCTTTTACAATATGTTACTAATTTTTTTTAAACTTAAGTTTGGCAAATGTATATTACACAAACATAGATGTTTTTTTTTCATCTAACTAATAAGGAACACCACAGGAAAGGTTTTACAAACCGGTGTGTGTACAGTGTCCCGTGGGATGCCGGGCTAGAATGTTACCCTCCATATCTACCCATGGGTGTCGTAAGACGCGACTTAGGGATAATACACTAAAATGTAAGCAGCAGCGCTTTCTGAGGAACTGATATCTCACACTGTGATGCCCAAGCCACCTGCCAACCTTGAGGATTATGGCAAACCCCCCTTAATGGAGGCTGTATTCAAGAGTGAACAAGCCGGCTGATACAGTGTGTATAGCAATAGTTGATATCTCATGGCTACTGCGAGTTGAAAAAGCGATAGAACTTTTTTGTGGAGTAATGAAGTAATTTTCTTATGTATTCAAAGCATCTTAGTTCTGATTCAGCTATCATCATATAGTCGGGATATTCATCTCAGTTTAGCGCCATATTACTACCAGCTATGCTATGTTGATACGAATACATTCGGCACTGCTATTCATACGCTTGTGTAATAATAAATCCTTAATCCCTGAGCGAGGCTGTAATACAGCGCACTGCGCGCGTACAAAAACTGATCGTTGCACTCCTCTCCATATAACTAAAGCCGTTTTAATCATTGGAAATCCGTCCTTTTCACGTTTTCAATAAAACAAAAAATATCTAATATCCGTTTATTTCGTACGTTTTCGCCAGTCCGATAAAATCACGAATATCACAAAAACACGTATATAACGTTCATACACTTTACAACAACTGTCCACTTTTTAATAGATTGGTATCTTCAGCACCATGACTCAACTACGTATGAAGACGGGTAGTAAGACCTGTAACAAAGAGAGATTACATTACCTGGATTAGTTGTATTACCTGGATGCGCAGGTACATCATAGAAAATAGTTGTGGGTGACAGGCAATGTAACAAAAACAAGCACCTAACGGTGTGTTCCGGCAGCTGTCACTGAGGGCCAGTAATTCTAGTTTAGCCTGAACAACATCTTCGACCACATATCACCCTTCAGGTGAGAAAGTCGTCATAGGCGAATCTTCAGAGCATATTTTCATTCTAGGAGTGTATTTGAACACAATATTCCTGACTTTTAGGGGAGTGATGATCTATGTAGCTGCTACATTCTATCCCAAAATAAAATAACTACAAAATTACCGAGTAACACTGAAATATAAAGGTCTTAGTATTGCGGGTACCTGTAACCGCCACCGTAGCCGCCATAGCCGCTGCCGTAGCCGCCATAGCCGCTGCCGTAGCCTCCACCGCCATAGTAGCCGTTTCCGTAGCCTCCACCGCCATAGTAACCGCTACCGTAGCCCCCACCACCGTAGTAGCCGCCATAGCCGCCGCCGTAGCTGCGTCCGTGGCCGATCGCGCTGCCGGCGATAGCGCCGCCGAGGAAGCCAGCCTTAGCGCCGACCAATCCAGCTCCTAATAACCCAGCGCCGAGAACACCAGCGCCAACAGCACCAGCGCCGAGCAAACCAACTCCTGCACCTGTAAATTAATTTCAATAATAAATACTCAGTAATATCACATTTTGAAATTTCCGGGAGAGTACACACATTTTGTCACGCCTGTATTTCACTAAAAGGGAGGCAGAGGTGTCCAAACACCCACGTTTGTACGGACATATTTTGTTCTCATGTAATAGAGGGCGAGTGCCTATTGTCACCGGGCGCAGTGAGAATACACCGGATATCACATCATGGGTGTATCCATGTGATTAAGCAGTTAGAATAAGACCACACAATATTTTAAAAATTAAAATATTGTGTGGTCTCATTCTAACTGCTCTTAGATCACAAAACCGTTGTGGTCAACAATAAAAAGGTTGCATTTTGAAAGATATTAAATAAGAGATATTAAGACGCTGTCAAATGCTGAAATGTTGTCACTATCGGATTGCGTGAGAGTGAGCTCAGAGTGAGGCAGCGATGGTGAAATCGCGATCAGTTTTGGTAAACTCCTATAGAAAGCTTCATCACAAAACTAGTAACGTAAATAAAAAAATATAACTTTATTGTCCCTCTTGATAAGGTTTTGCTATTTTATTATTAGATTTGTATACATATTCATAAGTAATTAATTAAGATATTTACATTACAAGCGTCATTTAGACAACTTTGCGATTTTATTACATCGAGAAAATTTTAAGGAAACGTGTTTCGGAATTTTCTTAGCCTTAGATAATGTGATCAAGATCAACATATAATTCTCTTACTGCTACAAACTCAATACATTTTGCCAAAAATCTTTTCAAGTAATTGGCACTTGTCAGCGTCTTTAAGCCCTTTTATGTGGCGCAGTAGGAATAAGTCCCATAGGGCGGTTAAAATAAAATATAACCTTTAAAATCTATATATAACTTGCAAGCTTGGATAGGGTCAGGTGAGGCAAATTCTCTAATATTGTCGTAATCCTACTTAAATCAGAATACGATAGAAGTTACCTCTGACCTCCGGAACAATTAAATGGATTTAGATAAAATTTGTTAAGTATTTAGGGGTTAAAATATGAAATATCCGTTTCTTGATGAACATACATTTTGTAAAATTTCTTGTGGTGTTCATCTTTACATATATATTTTTGTATACATAGTTAGTTTTGTGGTCTTAATGTACATTTTTTATGGATAGGAACTGTTGTTATTTAAGTCCTCTGTGACGTCACAAACCGGCCCCAACGGAAGACGAGCGCTGGTTCTACGCTACCAAATGGCAGTTGGGGACCGATTTATAACATGTAGTGATTACTTTTAAAATTATCATGTATATTTTATAATTATTGTTTCTCTTCTTCTTCTTTAGGTGCCTCTCCATTAATGGAGGTTGGCCGTCAGCTCAGCGAACTTATTCCTATCCTGTGCCAAGCGAAATATGTCTTCCACGCTGGTAATACTGGTCCATTCTCGGATGTTTCGCAACCAAGACTTTTTCCTACGTCCCACGCGTCGCTTTCCTTCAATTTTGCCCATCATTATAAATTGGAGAAGCTCGTATTTCTCGTGACGTAGGACATGGCCGAGGTACGCGATCTTTCTTTTTTTGATGGTTGGCAACAATTCGCGGTTCTTGCCGACGCGCTGGAGTACTCGCTCATTGGAAATTTTCTGTGTCCAGCTAATGCGTAGCATTCTACGATAGCACCACATCTCGAAAGCTTCCAGAAACTTCTGGGTATTAGCTTTCAGAATCCAGGCTTCTCTACCGTACAATACTACAGGCCAGACATAACAATGGAGTATTCTCACTCGGAGGTTTATGGATAATTGGCGGCTGCATAACACTCTTTCCATTCTCTTCAGAGTAGCTCGGGCAATTTCAATCCGGGTTCGAATTTCTTGTTCACTGTCACATTCTTCATTCACCCAAGCACCGAGGTATTTATACATCCGAACTCGCATTAAATCTGTTCCTGCTACGGTGAGTCTGGGGTTCAGGTGATTTTTTGATACAATCAAGCATTTGGTTTTAGACACGTTCATGTTCAGCCCTGCCCTCAAACCGCATTCTTGTACTCTGTCCAGTAATATCTGTAGGTCCTGCTCGGACGAGGCTATAAGCACTGTGTCATCGGCGTACCTTATGTTATTTATGACTTTGCCGTTTACTTTGACACCAACCTCAAGTCCCTCCAGTGCTTCAGATATAATCGCTACCGAGTATAAATTGAAGAGAAGGGGCGACAAAATACATCCCTGTCTGACTCCTTGACAAATCTCTAAGAGATCAGTTTCTGAATCCTCGACTCTGACAGTAGCCCTTTAGGATTTTTTAATTATACTGATTTGCTACAAATTATAGTTAATATCGTGGGTATGCTAACATCAAACCATGCCGCTAATTCTTTGGTAGTTGGAAACGGATTGGCTTCCACGATCACCTTCAATTCTTTGTTATACCCATACCTTAGTGGCTGGTCTTCCTCGTGGTTAATTCTTCAGGTCGAAGTTTCCACTACGCAATCAGTTAAAAACAAATAACGCACGGTACGTTCGTTATCCGTATCCTCACCAAACCCAGCATTGAGATTACGAGCAGTTATTGTTGGTAAAGTACCACGATGGAATTGGTATCCGAGTATCTCTAATATTCGTTGTAAACATTTTCACGTTCAAAGGTTAATTTAAAACATTTCTAAATATGATTACAAGATCTATCATTTGGACTGCCTAATGAGTCTGCAATGACTTATAGGGATCGAAATGCTTTTATTGTAGTAGCTGTAGTTTTGTATATAGTTTGTAGTATTTTGTTAATAAAGGCATACCGCCGGTAAAAAAGGCTATATTGCGTGCTAAGCAAAAATCGTATCTTACAAATAAAGCCATCCGGCGCGAAAAAGAAGGACGCGGGTTCGATTCCCGCCCGGAGCATAAAATTTAATGTAAAACAGTTGAAAGTATAACATTTATGCCAGGTTTTGTTTAATTTAGAACGTTAGATTGACGTGAAGAAAGCACATTAAAATCGAACTTTAACGAAATTAAACACCATTTACTACAGATTCCATTCAGTCCCTGGATTGACGTACTTTTTATCCCGATATACTAGGTATTTTTCTCGAGGGAGCGTGATAAACAATAACCAGGCAAGCCGAGCCGTGGATAAAAGCTAGGAATATCTTAATTAATGATAACATATATTTTAAAAATCTTTATGAAAACATTTAATTAATATTTTAATAAAAAATATATCAAGAAATACTTCTCAATCGTGCGCTCGATGAGTCAAGGCCTCTTGAGGATGCTTCGTGTGGAAGCGAAACGTGTCGAAAATTCGTTTTCCACTTTGGCTGCGTAGCCGTTGTGACGTCGCGTCAGCTAACCAGAAAAATTAGGCGGAATTATCACTAAATATATTTGTTATATTTTGCTAGTGTTTTATTAAAATATTAATTTAACGTTTACTTAAAATATTTGTTATCATTAAATATGGATTTCCGCAAAGTAACGCCTGTATCTATTCATTATCTTAATATCTTAATTCTAAAACATACAAATGAAGCGCTCATAGCGAAGTTAGCTGTTCTCAACCCATCAGCAAAGTTAAGCAACGTCGCGCGCGGTCATGAGCTGGATGGGTGACCGCTTGTGATATTACTACTGAGCGTTTCCGTGCTTCGGAGGGCACGTTAAGCCGTCGGTCCCGGTTGTCGTCTTAGGATGGCAGTCGTTATAGCATGGTGGTAGAGCATTTTGTGAATGCCCGCCTGGCTAGCTACCACCCTCAAGTAGAAAATCTGTCGCCAAGCACCTAACGGTGTGTTCCGGCAGCTGTACTTGAGAGATAGTACTTCTAGGTTAGCCGGAACAAGCTCTTCGACCACGTCATCACTTACCATCAGGTGAGATTGTGGTCAAAGACTAACCTATAAGGCGAAAACCAATAAAAAACATTATGCTAAATGAACATTGATAAAACATTATGTATTTAATCATTCCGCTTTGGAAAAACCGATCTTATATAACATTATAAAATATTCTCTTTCGTATAACAATAAACCTGAGAAGTTATTCGACTAGAAGTTCAAGGTCGGAGAGAGAATAATATCGTTCTTCGGCGATGTTTACTTTGTCCATTAACATATTTATGTGCCATACCTACGAGTAGATACGTATATTCCATCCGCTGCAACATTAGCACATGTACGAAGGTACCTACTCCCTATTTGCTTAGTAATGTAATATTCCTTAGGCTCCGTAACATTATTATCATATCGACTCGAGGGGTAGAAAGTAAAACGGTCTTTCGGGATCAAATTGTACGCAGTTTACCTATTCTCTGACGTAAGTCTGTTTACTGTGTAAATAGTTGCTGGGAAATCCAATTAATTAATACCTCTGTTCGTATGTCATTGTTTGCTTTAAACGTATTTTACACATTAGTTAAACGCAGAGTCATCTTTAATAGACATTTCTTCCTCAGCTATGTCACAAAGTTGTATGCTGCCGATTTTATTGATGACTAGTATAATATTTTATTTTTCATTATAAAGTAAAAACCCGACTGTCAATTATTTATTTTTGTTTTTCCATAGAAATTAAAACTGTAAGTTATATATATATTTATGGAATCCGTTCATCATTGAAGCCGTTCATATTGATACCCAACCTGGGTTTGAAAAAAATCTTTTTACCCCCCACAATAATGGCGTCTATAATCTGACAGTTGTTTTTTTTTTAAGATCCTAGTGTCACTTGCGCTATCAACGATATCTTATACATTAAAATAGGTTAAGAAGTTATGGTAGAATAAAGAAACTCACAAACATACATACATACATGAACCCTGAAAATATAACACTCCTTTTTTTGGGCAGACGTGTCATAAACATACACATATCGATTAGAAACTCTGTTTTCTAGTAAATGACATTCACTTTATATATTTTTGATCATCTCAACCGTGGGAGGAATAAGTGTACAGAAGCAATTCAATAGAAAAACTAAAACACCTCTGTTTAAAAACCGGCCCGCCTCATGTTCAGATATTCTGAAATATCCTGAATTTTACTAACTGTTGGTGTAATTTACTAATAGATTTTTCGACTAGGAAAATGGATACCTAAACTTGTTTCCGAAGTTCAGAATCTAGTATCACATTAACGATTACACGTGAATAAACTTCTAAAGTAACCTAATAAATGTATTGTTAAACAAGACTAAATTAACAATAATTAATTTAATTGAAAAAGCAAAAAATCCGATTGCTAATTGTTTATTAATAATAATTTATTTATATAATTTCGTTCAATGTTTTATCGTTCCATTGATATTAAAACTGCAAGTTGTATATATTTATGGAATCGTTTTTTAAAGCCCTTTATTTAAATACATGGTACATATGGGCTCAGAAGAAAAAAAAACTCAAAATATGTCGTCTAAAATCCGTCAGTTTTTTTTATGTACCTAGTTTCACTTGCGCTTTTTTAAAGACTTTTTTGACGAATCTAACGATATCTCATACATTAAAATCGGTTAAGCCGTTTAGAACGTATGGTAATAGACATACATACATGAACCCTGAAAAAAAAGCACGCGTTTTTTTGGGCAGTCTTGTATTTTTTTTTTTATTGCTTTGGCTCGCGGCTGCATATTTATTGTAAATTTTGGCACGAAGCACTCCAAAGGTTGCCCATACCTGGTTTAAAAAAAGTTAAACCTTGCATTGCCTTAACCTGAAAATAATGTTAATTCCGTACAAAGCGTATTCACAGAAATCCTGTGCTATACGTTAAGCGGGTTTTGATTAAACCTTGGACCTTCCAACCCAATCTTGGAAACAGCTGATCATATTGTTTTCTAATTGTGGCATTAATGCTTGATTTAGTATAAGAAAGCAGCATCGAAATCGGTTCATCTTTGTGTGGTCATAGGATGCCATATGATAGAATGACAGCACAATAAGCGAGGAACCCTCCATTGCCGTCAGAGCTTTAAAAATAATAATACTAATATGGTGTTTGTTTAAATTTATGACGACTACATTGAAATCAAGTCAAATATCATATTGATTCAAGTGAGCATACATTTACCTCCTTAAATGTCTAGTGCCTAAAGTTCTACGTAGGTACCTCAAGGTTGGCAAATTATACCTATGAATTTGGATTGAAGTTAAAGTAGTAGTTTATTTAAAGTTGAACGTTGTAATTCGTTCGTATTTTCTAACGAACCAACATTTGTCAAAACATCATCAAAACATTCTAAAGAAGAATGGATTAAATTTCTTAAATATGTAGTTTTAATTTGCTTTCTAAGTTCTAACCACGATCCATTTATATATTTTTTTTACTAGAGTGACACAGTTCATTTTTTGGATTAGTTTTGAAAATGTTTACCATAAAGCTACGCGGTAGGTTTGCAAAGATATAGAAGCGGTTTATCATTGAAGATTTCTTTTCCATGTATTCATCATTTCCATTTCATTCCCAGCTTATTTTCCATGGCTGAATACGTTCTTTTTTTCGTTACAAATTGTCAACTAAATGACATTGATTACTACATAGTAATATTACTAACTAGCAATAATAATGTATAAAGAATAATATGCTCACACGGCAGCTTTATCATAGTAGAAAGACTCATTCTACTATGGCTTTATTGCCGAATAATGAATACAAGGTACGGGGCAGGCTATATAGTAGGTGATATATCTATAGTGATGTTTTCTTGGGTGACCCGTGGGGTGCCGGGCTAGAATTTCACCCCCCATTGCTACCTGTGGGTGTCGTAAGAGGCGACTAAAGGTAAAATACCGGAAGGTGGGCAGCAGCGCTTTCTGAGGAACTGATATCTTAAAACTGCGAACCCCAAGACGCCTACCAAGCGTGGGGATTATGGAAAATCCACCCTTAATGGGGGAGGCCGTGTCCAGCAGTGGACAATCCGGCTGATACAGTACAGTACAGATGTTTTGTTAATGACGAATTCAACCGTCTTGTAAGACAGTTCAAGGATACCATGAGACTATATGTTGTGATTTTGTTTGAACCGGGAGCTGTAATCGTCAGCTGGTCAGGTTTATTTTCTCCAACAGTCGATAGCACCACATATTCGTATGTCTACAATTACATACCTAGGAACCTCTTCTGCCTTGTTCCATGAGTGGGCTCGTCGTAGGCCTGGACGGAACTTATTTCTTGGGGTTGTAAGACGGTGACCACAGGGCCATACCCTTCATGCGCATATACTGCCACCGCTGCCAGCAGCACGCCGAAGATAATTGTGGACACTTTCATGTTGTCTGTAGCATAAAATATTGATTAATAGTCTTTCAAAACATAACATATATTATTAAATATTACTATGTAATTTATACTCTCAGGACATTTAATTATTAATTCCTTTTTTTCAACTCCAAGCCTTTGACCACCTAACCTGTTGGTAATGTATGATGTTGTCGAAAATGTTATTATACAGGCTATCCCTAGAATAGGGGCTGACTTTTAAGGACAGCTGCTGTTAATGTTAAACATTTAATTAAACCAGTTTCAACCTACTATTAACTAACTTTGCAAATACAATCTAATTTGATGTTCGTGGCAATACAAAAAATGAAAAAACACGTAGATCAATTAAATAATAAGATACAAAGCAATATTTTTTTTTACCACGTAAGCAATACTTTTGATTTTAGTAATAAGCATTCGAAAACCACCAAGGTTTGTGATGAATGCTGCACAAGAGTCCACAGCTACGAAGCACAATCTACTACACTACTTAAGAAAACAAATAAGTTAAGCATTTAGCTTAACAAGATAAATTAACATAGTTATTCGTAGATAGTATTGAAACATATAATCAGTAAATTAATACATAATCGAAGCGATGGAAGGTGAGTACATATTTCGATTTAAAACATTTCGTGTACGCTGCAGAAAATTACACTTTAATTTATATATAATATTAGTTGGTGAGATACTATTCCGTAAATTAGGAGGTAAGTCGTTATTTTTTTGGTTGTCTCCGCATTCATCAAAAACTTTTCAATGGCTAACCTTACACAACTTCTTGATAGACAGTATGTGGCCCATTATACTAATACTTTAGAAATGTATGTACTTAATATAATTTATTATCAATTGTTCAATGTCTAAAATCCGAGTCTAAGTTCACAGATTCTCCAAAAAAGGTTCCTACCCACCTGTTTTAACAATCACCGTGTAGCACTGTCACTAACTGGCACTAATCTGGTGGCCAGCCAGGATCTGCTTATGTCTTTTATAGGTCGTGATCCTCGCACCGGCCGGCGAATCACATAATAATAACGTAAGAAAGGTATGTCACCGCCCCACCTTTGAACCATATCAATAAATAGAACGCGTAACCTGGACCAATTCTGGAGTTTTGACGAGGATAGGTTTTTACTAGTTGCCAATCATGTATACCTTGTTTGTATTACATGATAATACTGTCAGAAGTCAACTTAGACACTAACTGCGTTACACATAATATTTATTTCGACTCTAAGAATAAAATATTATTTGATTATAGCAAATAAGTTTAAAATATTTTTAAAATATTTGTTATTATCAAATATGGATTTCCGCAAAGTAACGCCTGAATCTATTCATTAAAATATTATTTATCTGTCCCCATATATGACAGCAGTGTAAAGTCCTGAATTTGGAATACAATAGGGCATTATGCGAATGCTCGCCTGCCTAGCTACCATTTCAAAACATAATATTTATTAATAATGAGTACTATGTAATTGATACTCTAAGGACATTTAATAATTAATTCGTTTTTTTACTCCAAAATTATTCTAGCAGAAGTCAACTTAGACACTAACTGCGTTACACACAATATTTATTTCGACCCTAAGAATAAAATATTATTTATCTGTCCCCATAAATGACAGCAGTGCAAAGTCCTGAATCTGAAATACAATAGGATATTATGCGAATGCTCGCCTGCCTAGTTACCATGTTCAACAGCTGTCTTTCAGAGGCAGTTCCTATTCTATGTTAAAGTTATTCTAGGTAACTATCATCGACCGCATCGTCACTTACCAACTTAAAGGTTAAAGCCTCAACAATCTTTTGAACCAAAAAAATATTAATATAATATCAATCATTCTACCCACAATTTCAACGCTATTATAATGTATAAGTTAAATAGCAGAATTGTTCTCCACGCCAGCTCCTCTGCGACTATACCTCTACATTCAATATTCATTAGGCGATATTACAAACTCGAAATTACTGATGGGCATAGTTGGCAAACTCGAAACTTTGTTGTTTACATGCCAGAATTCCGAAGGAATCTATCAAATCAAAACCTATGAGAGTTACGATATGAGTAGTGAAAATGAGGGTATACATACCCTCATTTTCGTATATTGTTTTATTATTGTTATTATCATATATGTATGTGCACGCCGCGCCGTATTGAAGAGGCTTTATAATTCCATTCCACTCGCAAAAAGTTATAATATTTTTCCGTTTTCATCTTATTTAGGATTTTATTTTCGAACCACAACTGATATAATCTATGCATGTACGTTTTCGATCGTATATTGATGAACACACAATATATAAATGTGTATGTTATTCATTTTTTTTTATGTTATCGTGAAGGAACAAGCTCAAGGCCCACCTGAAGTTAAGCGGACTAACCTCTGCCTATAACAGATGAATTTCATCACAAGTCACAAATTGCACTGCGCCCGTCACCGTGAGACATAGTTGTTAAGTCTTACGTGCCCGTAATTTCACTTTTATACTTGAGTGTGGTAGCTAACCAGGCGGGCAATCGCAAAATGCCCTTCCACCATGCGGTGAAGCTCAAGCCGGTGGTGGGGATCGAACCTGGGAACGGCGGCAGTCCATGGCTATTACCGCTCGGCCATCATTGCTTCATAAATATAATACATCATGTAAATCTCTTCGTTTTATTTTTATTTTCCTTTCGAATAGGTTACTCACAAAGAGAGCACAGATTAATCTACACTATCCCATACCTTGTTACAACTGATAGTCTTTTACTACTAGATAATATCTCTTAGCAAGTGATGATGTGACTGAAGAAAAGTTTAAAATCAATAGTATTTCAAGGATAGCTACCGAACAGAACATATAGGTTTATATGAAAATGCTTTTCATTATATGTTGTTCTATTAGTTCTGGTTAGGCTGTAAATATAAAGTTGTATAAGTACATATTGTTCAAGTTTATCGGTATTATTAGAGGTATTAACTTGATGAGCATACTTACACGTGGATATGTTGTACTCGTACTCCTCGATATTGGTATAAATAATGAACTCCGTGCTAAATGTAGCCAATTATGCTCTCCATAAATAAATATCCAATCTCTTGACAACGTTCAAAAGATTGGAAAAATAAAACGTTAACCTTAAAAACTGGTATTTTATTAGAAATGGGAAATTCCTTAGCAATTAAATTGTAGCCGTGTGATATATATGAAGCCGGTACTTCATGATATATTTTTTATAGAATTCTAATATTATATTGACTCTGAACAAGAGTCGAAGTATTCACTTTAGCAATTCTTGCGCTGGAATAAAATTAAAATGAAAAATATGCATTTATATAGACACCGGAAGGTTGAGGTAGAGGTTGCACAGGACAAAAATGGTTGTAGTGTATATTTAGGTGAGGTTATGAACGACCTTTTGAAGCTAGGGTTGACATAATTTTAATATTAGTTGTTCCTGACTAATAAATGCGTTTACTGCATAAGAATCGTATAAATTTTAATAATTCTTTCTGGATTTCGGTTTGTAAATTTTCTTAGGAATTCGGTTGATATTTTCTGATCATTTTTCAGTAGCTGCGCTAAGTGCAAGTGGAAAACGAATAATGAGACGATTCCGGAGAGTACATACTTTGAGAACACCCACTTAAAACATAAATAAACATTTGCTAAACAAATAAGTCTTAGTTGAGGAACACATATTTGAACGCAAATCTATCGAAGCGATTTTGACCCACTGGAAGTAAAGTTCGACTTCAGTAGGTATATTTAGTAAATCCTCGCCTGTCTAGATACAAACCTCAAGCACAAAATCTGTCGTCAAGCTACTAAAGGTATGTCCAGTAGCTGCGACTTTTGGAACTGTTCCTTTCCATTCTTTTTTTTATACCACTAAGGTGGCAAACAAGCATACGGCTCGCCTGATAGTAATCAGTTACCGTAGCTTATGGACGCTTGCAACACCAGGTCACTTACTAACAAGAGAGACACTGGTCAAAGACTCACCAGTAAAAAAAATCATTTTAAATAATTTTAACGAAATAAGTTGGTAGATTATCAGATTGTGCCAAAAAACCCGTAGGTCCCTAAGTTGACCTGTGTTAAGTTTCAAGTTTAAGATGTTGACCTCCCGCTTACCCTGCTCCAGCAAGTTCCTTACCAGTTTGTAAGAAGGCTGAGCATAGGTACCGGTCGTGAGACATACAAACAAGTATAGGAATTCATACTTAGTACTGCCACAGAATAAAAAGGACACTGCTAGATTCTTCCTACGACTTCAAGCTGATTAATTATATTTTTTTTTTACCGGCGTATGCCTTTATTAACAAAATACTATGAACTATATACAACACTACAGCTACTACAATAAAAGCATTTAGATCCCTATAAGCCATTGCAGACTCATAGGCAGTCCAAATGCTCTAGCCCACTACCAGTTGGCAGCGTGCCCAGCATGCTGGCAGCATTGCCCCGTTGAATTGCAAGGCTTATTCTTTGAGCCAAAATTAAATATATCATTAAATTAATTATAATTAAATTGTTTTTGATTTTTGATCCCCAAGTTATTGGGTACGTTAGAAGTACAGTAGAATTATTTAGTAAGGTATAATATATGTCCAGCAAATGTACTCAGTTCTACAAATACTCGTAAAAAATATGATCCTGAACACGTTCCTATTCTTAATTAAATTACACTTAATGACATCGCGCCTAACAAGCTGACTGAAATGTATGGTATAAGTTACATCCCATTTCCTACACTAAAAATAATTAAATAATAATTTGTTAAAGTTTACTGCCTCGTTTGTGGAGTGGTAAAAGCACTCGCTTTGTAATCTCGAGGTTCTGGTACTGGGTTCGATTCCTGGGTTGGAACCGTTATTGGGCAATTATCAGACAAAAGAATTGTCAGAAGTAGTCCGGAGTCTGGGAACTGTACCCATCAGATGGCAATAGGCTCATCCCCCTAATACATACCAAAACAAGTTATTTAAAGTATTTTTCAACACCTTTGCTCGTAAAGTGATCTTTATTATATCGTTCTTAGGGCCATAAACCGAACTATAACACCCTCGTGCATAATAATATCATACACTAGTGCGTAATAGAATTATTCCTACAAAGTTAAGTTAGTACCTAACTGCAAATTATATACGAGTAATCAGAGCATTTTCAATTTAGTCGGGTAATTTATCCCTACAAAGTTAAGTTAGTACCTAACTGAAAATTATATGCGAGTAAACAGAGCATTTTCAATTTAACCGGGTAATACAGATTTCTAACATCAAAGAGGTATATATGTAATCATGGATCATGCATTTGCCCCGCGCGCAAAAAAGAAAACTTGCGCGCAATTTTCCATAATTTTTGTATGTTGTTTGTATCGCATTTGTGCAATATTTTTTTTCCTCGCAAGGGTGTTGAAAAAGTGCGTATGAAACTCGTGAGCAACTTAGCTCACTTGTATCATAATCTACTATTAGTGTATCCGGTTTTTATTATATTTTAAAAATATATATGGCCTTCCGTAAAATGTTATTACGCATGCGGTTACGAATCGGTGTAGGACAGCGGGATGGCAGAGGATTATGCCAAAAAGAAGGCCGCCCACTTGCATTTTCATTGCAAAATATTGTTACGGTTTTTTTTTTCAAGGTCTTGAACGTTCCCCGCTTTCTTTTTAATCTGTTCTGCGCAAAGCGGAATGTCCATCGAACGTCAACTAATCTATGACCTTCGAAATTATGATAAGTAATGGCACTGTGTTGCCAGATAATCGAATTTTCTCACTTAGCGGGTGGAGACCGTATGGGGATGTTTTTTTTTATACCATAGTTGTTATTACCAAAAATTCCGTCGCGGTGGAATCCCACCTCGCACGAAGCGGAACGGGTTGTTCGTCATCGCATTGAATGTAGGAGCCCCGGTAGTATATACTTTTGGTCTCCATTTGAGTAAACTGAGGTTCTGTTGGCCATTTAGCGCCTTGTCCCTGCTTAGGCTCGTTCCAGGACGATGGCGGAGGTGAAATCCTGCTTGGCGACGTCCACTATTGCTCCTAGCGCAGTGACACGAATTTAGGATTTCCCCTTCTTTTTGAGGAGGCCCTCTCTGTGGGAAATGGGTATTTCATTGCAGCATCCTGGCATCCCTAGGCGCAGATTAATAAGGCATATTTTTATCTGTAAGTTTATCGGTAAGTGGCATGATCTGTGTTTTTTTGCCCCTTCCTCTACGAATGTTCGAGAAACTGTCGCCGCCCCGTAAATACGGCGGAAGAGCAGTTTTGCACTCTTTTTCGCCCAGCAACCCAAGTGTGACGCTGCCTGCTGCTAGGTAAGTCTTGATTCCCGTGGCGTGCTTTGGAGTTTGGCAATTGACAAACTAATTTCGATATTTTCAGGGCGGGACCACAATCAGGACAGCGTTCCACTGAGATTCTGGAAGATACATACCAGCTGAAATAAAGCCCTAGGAGGCGACTTTCCAAGTGTGTGACGTGAAGTCACCAGAACGCTACAAGCGCCTTTCAACCTCCCAAAAGGTTAGTAAAGTGATTGAATATTTTCGGTGCAGTGTTTTCGTGCGAAGTTATAGGTTATAACGCCGGGCTAAATTCCAGTGTTTCGTCTCGTGAATTTATCTAGTGAGGCTCTCCGAGTTGTGGACCGCGTGGTCCCTAGGCCCGCGCCGTCGCTGAACCCGAATGTGCGAGCTTTCTCAAGTGACCGCGTGCCGAGTGTATGGATATTGGCCCTGTCGTTGCGTGCGAAATTCCGTGTTTTCCTGTGGATTGAGGCTGGCTGCGCCCGCATGCATCTTCACCACGCGGGCTAGCCACCCACGCCAAATCGACCGGTGCCTCTTTTGCGATAGTGATGTCAACGCTTTATATATGCCCTTCACAGGCAGGTACGATTTTCACATGCGCACCCTTGCGTTTTCCAGGAGGTTCCTGGTTAGGAGGGGTAAACTTCACGGTGAGGGGTTGAAGAATAACCACCTACCATAGCCCCCCCCAGCTCCGGCAGTCAGCCCAAGTGAACAGTTTGAGCTGTCAGCGCTCTGCTTTGCGTCCCTTATGCAGTAGGGCTGCTGACCAATGCAGTGATTTCACCCCCAAGGCTGTATACCGTCGCACCGATCCGGTATTTATATATTTTCCCGGTTTTATATAGCCGGGTGGCGCCCTTTTCTTTACTTATAATAACGGAATTAATCTTTTAACCTTATGCGACTCACGATTTTTCCCCTGAGATAACTAATTTTCTTGAGCAAGCTGGTTTTATTACTATAATTCACTTTAAATATTAAATCATTTTAATCTAGGACACTAATTGTATGTGGATCTACGTTGCTGGCACACAGAAATTATAATTGAGGCAATTTTATGTAATAATTAGTTCGGAGCTGCTCGCTCGCTCTGGGCATATTTTTGAAATGTTTTAAAATTTAATATAACTCCTATTCCTGGCGCTAGCGTGCAACCCCTATTGATATTAAATGTGTTCTGGACTGATATAGCCTATTTTTTTTTAATAATAATTGTGTGTATGTTTGTAAAATAAATTATTACTTGAACTTATTGAACGCTCCATACCTACTGTTTTTATTTGTGTTTTGAAGCCTCCTTATTTAGATAGGTAGTGTTAGGTTAGGTGTGTGGAAGCTTCTCTTCCCCACCTGGAGAGTTGCCACTTTTCTTTTTATTTAATTTAAATATTTACTACCCAAATTTCATCAACGAACTAAAAATGTAACAATATGAAGACCGCTGTTTAACTCTTGTTTTTATTGTGATTGTGACGGAACAAGCACGAGGCCCAGCTGATTTTAAGCGAAATAGCCTCTGCCTATAATATATACATTTCATCACAAGTGACGAATTACACTGCGCCCGTCACGACATACAGTTGTTAAGTCTCATGTGCCTGTAATTTTATTGGCAAAATGTTATGTTATGTCTTCTTTAAGGTCACAAAGGCATAGTGTTGATGTTTGATAAATAAAATTCATGTGATTTTGATGTTGCCTACCTACTCTGTGGTTCGATTTCATTTAAGCTAAAATTATATTTCTATCCTTTGTTATCAAATGAAAGGCTTCGTGAACTAAACATTTATATTCAAACTTATATGTAGACTTTTAATGTTTGTTTTTTCCTTAGTTTAGCTTTTGATCACAATCCCACCTGATAGTAAGTGATGATGTGTTCGAAGATGTTGTTCAGGCTAACCTACAATTACTGGCTCACAAAGACAGCTGCCAGGACACGCCGTTAGGTGCTTGGCGGCAGATATTCTACTTGAGGGTGGTAGCTAGTCTGGCAGGCATTCACAAAATGCCCTTCCATGCGGTGAAGCTCAAGCCAGCGGTGGGGTTATCATGTACCTGCGCCACGGTTATGCCACGCCAGTTGAAACGATATCATCAGACAGCCTTGCAAGTATAAGAATATATAAGTCGAGACATGACAAGACGGGACGATACGAAGGGATACGAGACGATATAAGATCTATTGAAAGAATGGATGGCCTATAGCCAAGATCAGATTCACACGATCAGAAAGCCGAACAAAAAAAAAAGAAAAACACACACACAGAAAGAACACGATCAGCGACGCTGAGACACGTTATTTAAAGATATATCCGTATTAGTTCACAGAGGAGCCGATCCCATCTGTGAGATGTCATGTGTTTTGGCATCAGCCAAATATGTACATAAAAGTGGTGCAAGAATTTTCCTACTTATTTGTTTGTTGAAGACAAAATAGCTGGTAATGCCATACTAGAAATTTTGCGTATCCCTCCTAAGCTCACATATAGGCTTGCAACCAACCCCTATTATCCATCACAATATTCAAAACCGAAACTAAAGTATCTTTTACTTGTCTAAAAGTAAAAGAAGCTTACTGTGCGTACAACATTTTCTACATTTAAGGGTGAACTGGCCGGCCAGTTCTCCATACAAACGTCGCAGGGTGATCACTCCCTTATTTGAGAATTTAGGTCCAAAATAAAGCATAATACCGATTGATCTTGCCTTTATCTAGGCTTGTATGACGCCGAAATTGTAATAAAATAATTAACTTGAGAATTATGAGGCACGAAACATTTTCATATAAAGTTTTCAAGGCTCATAACATACAAGTTAGTTATCTTTTTAAAAATTTGGCATCACACAAGCATAGATAATGACGATATCAATCGGTATAATACTAAAGTCTTGATCTAAATCCTCAAATAAGGGAGTGATCACCCTACGACTTTTGTATGGAGAAGTGACCGACCAGTTCAACCTTAATACGCATAACAAGCTGGAATCTTTGTATAGTTACGGATAACAGATTCAGCTTCCTATTCTTCGAATTAAGTACTCGTAACCCAAGGTGACCCAGTGGGATGCCTGGCTAGAATGCTATCCCCCATTGCTACCTGAGGGTGTCGTAAGAGGCGACTAAAGATAAAATACTGGAAGTTGGGCAGCAGCGCCTTCTGAGAAACTAATATCTTAAGTTGCGATCCCCATCCGCTTGCCAAGCGTGGAGATTCAGGCAAACCGCCCCTTATTGGGGGAGGCTGTGTTCAACTATTCGGCTTATACAGTAACCAGGGTCAAAATTCATCTTTATTAATTTTAGAACGTCAATGATCTCGAATTTCTTATTTTGAACTTGAATATTAACTAGCAGGGTAGCCGGGTTTCGAGCATCTGATATGCTCGAAACCCGGGTCGACGTATTCGATCCTCAACGTGAGTGTTTTTTGCCGGTTAATTTATAATATTTAAATATGTGTGAAACTCACGAGAATTTCAATTCAAAAATTGAATATTAACGATATAGTATTGCATAATAAATTAAAATGTCTCATAGCAAAATCTTCCGAGATAGCTTAAATATTCTATAGTTAGGTAGAGAGTATGACATCATTTAGATCAAACCGGTTTTTTTATGGTGATGTCAAAAAAAACGAGTGTCATTCGGCATTATAGGTATAATGAGATGATTTATTATAACCATAAAAAAACATTTGAAATCATAGTAACACCTATCAAAACTGACTATTACTGAGTATATCATAGTTTAATTATATATGGAAAAGTTAAGATTAGGTATATATTTAACCGAAATCACAAAAACTTTATCAAAATTCAAACAGAAAATAATCTGATACAAAAATGCACATAAAAAATATAAACCAAACCTACCATATACTTTTTGTTAATTTTACATCGACAAGTGAAAACTGGAACATCATCAATGGAGGCGAAACCAAAAAATATATATTTAAATACATATTATCAGGGATAACTCAAATAATACGGTGTGTTTCGGCAGCAGTCCTTGAGAGCCAGTGAAATTACAGGCACAACTATGTCTCAAGGTGACGGGTGCAGGGCAATTCGTGACTTGTTATGAAATGCATCTGTTATAGGCAGATGTTAGTCCGCTTAAAATCAGGTGGGCCTCGAGCTTGTTCCGCCACAATAAAAAAAAACTACGAGTCATATTACACTCAAATTTAAATGGGGCCACATGACAAGCACTAGCTTTCAAATATAGAAATAGTTATAAAAATCGGTATCGGTCACAGCAATGCATGCGTTAAGCTATGTCGGAGACCTTCAGGCGCCTGAAATACTGCCACTTAGCATGATGGTAATGCATTTCACAAATACCTGATTCGTAAAATGTAATAGAAAATCTGTTGCCAAGCGCCTAACGGTGTATTGCGGCAAATATCTATGAGAGCCAATTCCCATTTTCGAATAAACCTGTTAACCATCTCCGACCGCATCACTACCATCAGTTGAGTGTGGATATAGTCTAGCCTATTAGCAATAAAAAATACAATGAATTTTAATCCTAGACACAATATACGAGCAATTACCGTTTTTGTGTATCGATAAGTATCCAAAATTCTAACTTCTCTCTATCGAAGAGCTAAAAAACATCATACCTACTTAAAACTCAGAATGAATATGAACTATTATATCTTTATAAACATATTCGAATTACATAAACATAATAATAATTAACTCCTAATTGTGTGCCCAACAGGGTATGTAATCAACTTTTACTTATTTTGTTAGACCATCTTTGTCTACACTACAGAAAACATTAAAGTTTTAAGTATTATTATCCATTTACAATAATAAATTCAATGCAGAAATAACAAGTAAAACGTTTATCCTCTCTGTTACTTTTATATCACGTTAAATAATCAGTAATTTCTAAATTCAAATTCTCGCTCAAGCTCGAAAATTAGTTCCTATATAACTGAAAAAAATAGACCCGAGTCGATTTTCCGCCCTAGGTAGGTTAGAAATTAAAGCTAACTCTAAACTTAACAGGTTGTTTAGTCGGATTGTCCACGGTTGAACACAGCCTTCCACATTAAGGAGATGTTTGGCAGAATCCCCACGCTTGGCAGGCGTCTTGGGGATCACAGTGTAAGATAGCAGTTCCTAAGAAGGCGCTGCGCCCACTTTACGATATATTATCCTTCACCCACAGAATGAGATGGGGTGGAGTGATTTTCTAACCCAATGGGTTAGAACTATTGAATAATACTAGATGTTTAACAATCAAGTGTAATTAACGCATTTACAGCGACCTATAGTTATAAAGATCAAAAATACAAGTAAATCATCAATTTCAGTAACAACTGCGTAATCTATATGTTATTTAAAGGTGAAAATAAAAATACAAAGGATAGTATTTAAATTTATTTACAAAAAAAACATATCAGGCTTTTCATTCATTGATACCGACCTATTGTTATAAATATTATAACAAATGTCTTCTTCTAATTACTCTTTGACTGGCTACACTCGGAAATTGAGATATGAAATATTTTCTACCCTCTTTATGTGTTCAAGATATAAATGAATTATTTTTATTTAGTTATAAAATACATTATAATTATATAAAAACCACTCGTTCAGAGTCCAATATGAAAGCTAAAGCAACAGCTATCAGGTAATGTTATTACTTATTTACGTGTTCATCTGTTCTAAGAAAAAGGAGAACAAATCAGCAATTCTGTGTGGGCATCCATAATGGATATCCACACAAAGTTGCTGGGAACTATAAGTAATTATTGGTGTTTTCAATGGCACTGATGGATAACCATATATTTGTTGGTATGTTTTTAAACATTAGCCTTCAGTAATTATATCGATACAATTAAAAAATCCAGTTTAAAATACAATATACATCACTACAAAACATATACACAACATCTTACTATTGTACAGTTTTTGAAACATTTTATAATATATTATTCCCATCACTAAGTGCAGCCTCCACAATACATAATGCTAATTATTACTAAAGGTAGGTACTCTTGGTGTCTTGAATGAGTCTTTACACTTAACATCCTTGGAGAAAACTTCCAAAGCTAAAACATTCTTTAGCCGGACCAGCTGAAAATATAAAAAAAAAATATTATAATCATACAAACAACTTTATCTACTGCAACGTAATAATGCTGGCACTCATTTGGCTCAACGCATTGCAATCCAACGGGGCAATGCTGCTAGCATGCAAAAATACCCTTAAAGGGGAAATATAAAGGGAGAGAAGGAGGATCACTAAGCCTGCTGGGCACGCTGCCTACTGATAGTGGGCTGGAGCATTTGGAATACCTGTGGACCTGCAATGACCTCTAGACTTCCTACATGGTTTCGTTGTAGGTAGTGGTGTTGTATATACTATGTGGTGGTGAAAAAAAAACAGCGAAAGATGGGTTGACAAGAACGAATTCACCTCTGTCTACCCGTTTGGGGACATAAGGGCGAGTTAATATGTTTATGTATTCCTGATAATTATATTATCATACATACTACTACATACTTTTGAAGAATTGATGGCTCAGTGGCATTGGCTATGGACTGCCGCGTAGCAGGTCCATAGTCCGAATTCCACCGCGGGTTTGAGCTTCACCGCATGGTGGAAAGGCATTTTTCGAATGCCAGACTGGCTAGCGACCACCCTCAAGTAGAAAATCTGTCACTATGCACCTAATGTTTCGAGATCTAATGTTCGGTGAGTTCCGCCTGTTATAAGCCTGTTATCAACATCGACCACAGCATCACTTACCATGAAGTGAAAACACTTGCTACTTGAAACATATTTTTTCGCTTTTGTAGCCTATATGCTTTACATTAGTTTTTAAAGATATTTTAGATAGCGTAAGCATATTTAACATAAGCTGATAAGTATACAAATGTATTATTAATACCTGTAAGTAGGTGATTTCATTAACATCTATAGAAAATAAAATCAAGAATACTTTTCGATTAAACGAATAAATATGTATGTTATTCGTAGATTGTGTAGATTGTAGCCCATCCCATAACATGATCACGTACCTGCTCGTAAGTACAATATTATGTTATGCGGTCTGGCTACAAGAGCAAAATAACTGTTAAAATATTGATATACGAAACGATTCACAAACATCGCGTAGCAAACAAATATTTACAAACGCTTTTAAACAAATAAGTTCAAATAACTAAACTATTATATTATGAGTATTTTTGAACATTGAATATTCCATAAACGTTTGGGTTAAAGGTGTCATATCTACATTCAAGACTCGTTTAATCCCAACTTTATAAAATTTGTGAACCTTAGTGAGTTCAATAACTTTTATAAAAATATTTTATGGAAACTCCGCATTCCTTTAAAGTGATGGTATCGGTTAAACCTAACACGAATAGTTCCATAAAACTAATAAAGTATCGTATAATCGTATGTCAACTTGATTTACCGGTCCCCATCACATCATTATTGAAATTGACAATACCAATTCTGGTATCAATATAAATATAAGTTATTTATATACTAGCTTCTGCCCAAAGCTCGTGGAATTTGCTTTTATTCATCTCAGTTAATTGGCATAAATATCCCATTGGATATACCAGAATCCAAAGAATCTATGTTTAAAATTTCATCAAAATCCGTTCAGCGTCATTAAGGTGAGAGCTCACAAAAACACATATGAGTATACAAATTTTGGCAGTTAAATTAGCAGTAGAGATGTTTTCTCATTGCTTCACTTTAAGATCTCAAGGGTCTTGGTTCAATCCCCGAGACGGGCTGTTGTTATATTTTTTGAGGTATTATAAGTCGAAGTCCGGAGTTTGGAATTGTGCCCCATAGATGGCAATAAGTTTACTCATTATTACATGAGAGCAAACATTTCTCGCGAAACGTGGGTGCTTAGATACCTCTGCTCCCTTTGAGAAAAAATGCATGACTATATGTACTAACGAGATATTTTTTTTTAATATTTTAGTTGGAAACTTATTAATTATAAACATATATCTAGTCCATACATCTAGACTTGACGTCGTAAACGCCACGTAGTCCAACCGGATTGAATTTCGAAATACGACTCTTTTCTTTTCTACATGAAGCATCATCAGGAGATCTTGACTTTACCTATGTACCTTGCGCACGATCGAGACGTCGGATTTGCAGACTCAAAATTAGGCATGATTGTCACTAGACATATTTTATGTTTTAAGTGCAGTTTTATAAAATATAAATTTAATGTTTTCTACAATAACTCACAAATGTACGATATGGCTATGAATTATAAATGTAGTAAAATATATAGCACTTGAATCTTAATTATGTACAAATTGTTACAGAGTCAAACATATATATAAATAAGTATAGATATAATGAAATAAGCAAGGACTTCACTATGAATTTTTTAAAGGCAAATATGACATTTCTTAGACAATAAAATAACAATAGATATTTGTGCATTTAGTGTGCCCCATTCCATTATGTGTTACGCAACCAAATATATAAAGGGTTACGCATTAAGTATAAAGTGGTATGTGCTATTTGCAAAAAAGTGCAGAATAATTAAATCACTATCAACTTAATGGAAAATACCTAACAACAACCAATTCCAATATTAGGATTAGACTACACACTTGCAATAAACAAGAGTGACAAAGTGTTTTCGAAACAATTACCAATTAACATGTACCTAGTAATTTTACTTACTTAGGGTCTGTTTCAGAATATTCGAGTAAATTCCGGTTATACTACCCAGAACATAAAATAACTGAATGATAAAAATGACAGTTAACATGCAGCGCGTTTCAAGCTTCAACCGATGGATAGGCTAAATCAATGACTGTTCAACGCAAAGATAGTGTTTTATTTATTAAATATGTTCTAGGTAGTATAACGGGAACTTACTCGAACATTCTGAAATAGGCCCTTAGTATATTGTAGAGCTTACTTATTTACAGAATATGTGCCTTTAAACTACGGTACAACGTGATGCAAGAGGAAGGTACTACTACTTTGCTACAGAAGTGTACTGTGACAAATAGTAATAGTTTACTAGTTTAGTAAGAAAAGCAAATTCTTTCGTACCATTAGGTAACCGAACCAGTGCCCCATGAGGGAATAGAAAATAGCGAACTTGTAGGATATTGATACCCTATCAAGTTCTTTCCAGAATCAGTGCACTCAATCTACGTGATGAAGAAAGGACGAACAACAACCATCAAATTTTAATAACAGGTGACATGTTATACTGCGTGCGTGCACTATTTAACTGTGGCAAACAGTTTCCAAACAACTTACTCATGAACATCTACGTAGGAATGAGGAACGCCAACGTGATGTTGGTGTTTGCTGCAATTTGTTAAAAAGGTATTTAACGACACAACGTAAAACAAAAAAATAATGTCTTATAAAGTGCAGAAATGAGCAGATAGTTCTGACCTGGTGTTCGGTAATGGAGCATAACAAAAATAGGCAAAAATAACCCTTTGGGAATCTACGCGGTACCTACTGAATTACAGTCACCATTTAAGATATTTGTGCACATTTTTAGATATACAGTACTCGAAATGGCACAAAATAAAGTGTATAGTTTAAATTTACATTAATCATGCAGGGCTAAAATGCAGACTATAACTCATCTAAGAAGAAAACTTGACGCTTTTAAATGAAGATAAAATAACAAGAGACAGATAACTAGTGATGTATTTTTTAAGCTAGACTCACCTATGCACTTCTATCGAATGCTCGGGCTTATGGCTGAAATCATTACAGAAATCATTACCATAGTATAATATCACTTTTAACGCATATAACCATTCTCTGTCTAGGTAAGTAATTGTCTTTTTCCACTTACAAAATGCATCATGTGATGTGTGAGTCTATTTGGATGGATGTGATGTGCTGTCTAGTCATTGACCTATATATACTAGACGCGACATCTCAAATGATCATTGTTGACGAGTTCAGGTATGCCGGCCGGCATACTCTTTATTATTAATTTTGAATACACAATTTTCGAACGTAAAGCGCGTGTAATCTCTACGAGTGCCCAGCTGCGTGTAGGGGAGACTATGCCGGCCGGCATACCTGCACTCGTCGACTATCCTCGTATGAGATGTCGCGTCTAGTATATAATATATAGGTCCATTTGTCTAGTTTGTTTTTTTATTAATTTTTTTTTATCAATCTGTCGAGTTGCTGTCACCAATTGGCGAAATTTATCTCCAATATGTGCCAGACCAAATTACTTGAAAACAGATATCTATGAGCATTCAACTTGTTAATATTTTGTATTTATAAACATTTTTATAATTTGTACCGTGGCTTTTGTAAATATCAAACCCATTGTTCAGAAAATGTACAAGTACGTAAACAAACCAATTCTAAAAACAAATACCTACATTTCATTTGAAATTCGATTTCAAGCATCGTGAATACATGAAGAGCGCACGTCAATGTTGAAAATCCATTGGTTACCGATTCCCGTTGCACGGCCTAAAAACTAGTTTGTGGTATAACATCTAAACGAGATTGTAAAGTATTATGTATGCCAATATTGTTACAATTATGAGGTGTTTCGCATGGTGGAAGGGCATTTTGCGATTGCCCGCCTGGCTAGCTACCACCCTCAAGTAGAAAGTCTGTCGCCAAGCACCGAAAGGTGTGTTCCGGCAGTAGTCCTTGAGAGCCAATGAAATTACAGGCACAATGAGACTTAACAACTATGTCTCAATGTGACGGGCGCAGTGCAATTCGTGACTGGTGATGAATTGCAACTGTTATAGGCAGAGGTTAGTCCACTTAACATCAGGTGGGCCTCGAGCTTGTTCAATAACAATAAAATAAAAAAATAAAAATAAAATTAAAAATAAAATGAAATTATCTGTTAGTGTTGTGATCGTGAGTACCTCACCTATCAGCCATCACCATATTATACCATATTCTTTTAATGAATTAGTATTGAATCAATTATTATTCAAATGGTGGTTTATCTGATCTCACATAGAAATGAGAGATGTAGTAACACAAGTAAGCGATAAAAATAGAATATGAATGAATTTTAACGTACTAAGTATCGTTAAACATAGTTTTAACACAGCGTAAATATGCTTCTTACACTGTAGTATTAACTAGACAATTAAATTAGCTTCAGATTTCAGACAAAACACAGAACATTTTTCTCATCTAAGAAATCTTATGAGATATGTTGTAATCTTTCACAATTTTATGTTTCTTTGTGTGTATACATACGTTGGTAAGTACATGGATGAAAAAATAAACACCTAAGTAGCCAGACTAAAATTAGGCATTTTTTGTTGGGGTAAACCTGAAGTATATCCAGAAGTGGACTAATACAGGATTGCCTATTGCCTAACAAAATATGTGTACCAATAAATAATAGTAACTTATGTTTTCTTACCCGGATTTGCTCTTAAGGGCTAATGCTCCTGCAACTCCAGCTGCGCCGACGGCTCCTACCTTTACTGCTTTTAATCCAAGGGCACCTGTAATTGTACATATTTGACATTAGAAAAGAGATAGGTACCTAATTTATTAAATAAAATCTTGGCGGATTTTTGTAAAAATCTGTATTGTAGCGGGCAGTTTTTTTTTATGCCTGACACGTTAGCCTTTGACCACTATCTCACCTGATGGTAAGTGATGATGTGGTTGAAGATGTTGTTCAGGCTAACCTGAAATTACTGGCTCTCAAGAACAGCTGCCGGAACACACCATTAGGTGCTTGGCGACAGATTTTCTACTTGAGGGTGGTAGCTACCCAGGCGGGCATTCGCAAAATGCCCTACCACCATGCTATAACGACTGCCATCCTAAGACAACAACCAGGACCGACGGCTTAACGTGCCCTCCGAAGCACGGAAGTGCTCATTAGTAATGTCACTAGCGATTACCCATCCAACTCATGACCGAGGCGGACGTTGCTTAACTTTGCTGATCGGTTAAGAACAGCTAATCAAACTTCGCTACGAGCGCTTCAAAAGGTACTTAAAGACCTGGATGCTCAAAGTGGAATCTTTTAAGGTTAATGCATTCGCAACGCTTTCTATACAAACGTAGTTTCGTCATATTTCTAGTACCAAGTATTCAAACTCGGTGAAGATTTGCATGCATATCCTTGAGCCTAATATGTATGCTTGGGGTTATCTAGTTATTGTTCTAGTAATTATTACCTATATAAATGTGAAAATGAGAAATCCTATTCAAAACAATTACTCCAAATACTTCTTATACGGAAAATCAATCCAAAAAAGGCAATCCAAAAGCATATATCACAGTATCAAAGGTCATGTAATGTATAATGTAAACTTTAAGGACATGTACGCAAAATGTTATCGAGCAATGCAATGCAAAAATTATACACGTTCTAAATTCAATTTTAACGCCAGGTTTAGCCCATTTGAACATGTCTTCAAACCCATAGACTTCACAACTAAAAAGGAAATAAGTAAGCTAGGCATACTCACCAATGATATCTTTATTTTGACACCCGAAACCTGCCTACTAAACAAATTTTATCAGAATACAGTGAACAAAACATTCAATCAAGATTAATGTGCAATATCTGTCTTATTAAGTGACGCAGGTCACGGAAAATGCACTTTTCTAGCCCAGCATTACGTGAGTCGCGTACCAATATCTAATGAAGGCTCAGTATCCTATTGCTTTTCGTAAACAGCCATTTATCAATCTCTCAGGAAACGTGTGAAACTTTAAGAACAATGCATATGGATTCCTATACATTCAAGCATTTTGATGACTAATACTGAATGGCACTGACCCGATTATATTATTCAAATAATAACATTAGAATACATTTACATAGAAGTTGGCATATAAGATGTCAGTCTTCCTTGGAGATGTTCAAATTTTATGTTTAGTTATTACTGGATTGGTTCATCAAATATTTGACATTCCGATTGTGGTTACGAAAACGAGCTGTTGTCAAAGCAAACATAAATATGCTTCGTCATACATTAAGTCCGGAAATCCTTTTTAATATTAAACAGATCGTATTTACTTTTCCTTGTGTTAATTTTATGAACGTGTATATTTAGGTAGCCTGGTAGAAATCGCTTTTAGTAAGACGATTTAACTGTATGTGGGCCTACAATGGCCCTTAGATAGTTTGTTATAGTGTTGCATATATTTTGCAGTGTCAATGAAGGCAATACCTACTTGAAAAAAAGTGTGGATAATAAAGCCTATATTATAAAAATAAATACCAATATTCTTGTCCAGGTTCATTATTTATAGTAGATATTAAAATTTATAAATTATTGTAATAAAAAAAAATCTATCATATCTATATTTCTTAGATAACACCTTTCAAATTTGCTTACAGAAATAAATAATTATGTGATCTAGGCTTCTGGCTGGTTCAGTAGATTGCTTTAATTAATGAACATATAATTATCTAAAATCAAGCGCTGCGTACTCAAAACACCTAAACACGCAAGATGTACTTTTCTGGAAACATGCCTATTATTTTCCTTCACTAATTTGTAGTTGTATAAAACATCAATAGAGTTAACAGTCCACAATACAACATGTATAAATTAATTTAAAAACCCGACTGCAAATTATTTATTTTCGTTAAACGTTTTATCGTTACATTGAAATTAAAACAGCAAGTTATATATTTATGGAATCGTCTTATGAAACTCTTCATTTTAATAGCACACGGTTTGGACGAAAAAATATATAATTCACCTCACAATATGTCGTCTAAAATCCGCCGGTTTCTATTTGATTTTTTTTTATGTTTCCAGTGTCACTTGCTCTATGAAGACAAATCTAACGACATCACATACATTAAATTCGGTTAGGTAATTTAGAAGTTATTGTGGAATAAAAAAAACTCACAAACATACGAGTACATACATACATACATGAACCCTGAAAAAATAACACTCAATTTTTTGGGTTGTCGTGAACAAAATACATAAAATTTTGAACTCTCTTTGATGACTCCGTATGTAATTAATTGACATATGTGGACGTTTATTCAAAAAGCCTCTAAAATTATGTGATCTTTGCATATAACATCTAAACGAAAGCTAATAGAAGTGTCCCTGGCCAAGGCTAAGCTAAAGTAAATAAAAATAAACAGCAAGTATTATGTAAAGCGGGAATTGCGCTGAATCCGTGAGATTACCCGCTAAAGTAAACATCTTGAAGGCTTTTCGTTTTTAGCAAAATCCGGTAGCCAGCGGAAGGTCAGAGCTGAGACGTCTTTATTTTTGTTTGTCTACACTAGGCGTGTGACAAAACTAGATTTTTATCTGCATATTGTATAGATGTATGACGTCATGTCAGGTATAAGATAATGAGGTAAAAAAGAAAGTTAAACTCATGATTTAAAACGTCATCGTCCTTTTTAGGGTTCCGTACCTCAAAAGGAAAAAAACGGAACCTTATAGGATCATTTTGTTCTCCGTCTGTCTGTCAAGGCTCTTTTTCTCAGGAACGCGTGAAGGTATCAGGCTGAAATTCATACTATAGGTTACTTCCTGTGCGGAAAGCATAAATCTTTTAGTTACATCATATAATAAAAATATTTGTAATAACTTTAAAATATTATGGATTTCATTTATCAATAAAAATACCATAACTTTTACGTATATACCCACAGGTTTGTACGGAACCCTCGGTGCGCGAGTCCACTCGCACTTGGACGGTTTTTCAACTCTCTTTTTTGTTTGTGGATTATCAAGAATTTCATAGAAGTACGTGGGTGAACGAGCATATTTTGGTACCAATGTAAAAAGTATTATAGTTTAGTTATATGGTGATATCTACCAAGTAAAAGCTTCTTCTTGAGCAGAAGCAACCCTCTCTTTGTCCGTGGGCTGCTGTCGTGGGCTAGGGTGTCGTACACTGACTCGTAGACTTGCTCTACTGCTGGGTAGTGCTCATACTGAGCCGCCACCACAACGGCGATCAGGCACGCGAGGACAATCACTGTTGAAGTCTGCATCGTTGTGGTTTCTGTAAGGTATGTTTTACCATGTTAGTTTTTTTTTAAACGGGGGGTTGCCCTTTTTACAAAATACTATGAACTATATACAACACTACAGTTACTACAATAAAAGCGTTTAGATACCCATAAGTCATTGCAGACTCACAGGCAGTCCAAATACTGCAGTCACTACCAGTAGGCAGCGTGCCCAGTATGCTGGCAGCATTGCCATGTTATTGCCTTACAGTTCCAGCTTCAAAACGAGACTTTGAAACGCGTTTCACCTAATCAGATGGATTTAGTCATAGAACCAAAAGGTAGAACCAGATTCGAGATAAAAGAAAAACTGATTTTGTGAAGAAATGTTCGATGTTGAAAACCATTTTTATTATCAGTGGTGTTAACTTTAAAGGGCTCGTTATGCTCGACCTTCCCTTAATCTAAATGAGATCAATAACTTAATTGTGATCACTGAAAACTAAAGCACTTTGTATAATCCCTTCAGATCTCTACGCACATATCTAATTATAATGAGATGGTGTGTTTGTCGGTTGTTTGATTTGTTGGGACAAAATCAAACCCGAAGCATTATGGGGCAATCAGTTGTTATATATTTTTACGTAGAGCGATAATTAAAAAGTCCTAGAACGCTATAATGATATTATTTTTTTTTTTATGTCTGATAGTTTAGCCTTTGACCACTATCTCACCTGATGGTAAGTGATGATGTGGTCGAAGATGTTGTACAGGCTAACCTAGAAGTACTGGCTCTCAAGGACAGCTGCCGGAACACACCGTTAGGTGCTTGGCGACAGATTTTCTACTTGAGGGTGGTAGCTAGCCAGGCGGGCATTCGCAAAATGCCCTACCACCATGCTATAACGACTGCCATCCTAAGACAACAACCGGGGCCGACGGCTTAACGTGCCCTCCGAAGCACGGAAGCGCTCAGTAGTAATGTCACTAACGGTCACCCATCCAACTCATGAACGCGGGCGACGTTGCTTAACTTTGCTGATCGATTAAGAACAGCTAAGTAAACTTCGCTACGAGCGCTTCGAAAATTATATCATTATTGTATCCTCATTTTATGAATAGTTTCCAAGAAAGCGAAATCAGTTCTAAATATCAAGCGACCGAAGTCGCTAACTAGAAGTGATTTCAAAATCTACGCGATTTCAAATATAATCACGAATAAAATATAATTTATTCACTTGACCAATCAAAATTTAACGAAAAAACGGTCTTAACTTATAATATTGCATATTATAGAAACAAAACTTGAAAATATCAACTGAAATGCATAAAGAAGATATCATCGAATGTCATCAAATAGGAATTTAATATAATACCTAGGTCAATTGGTAATTCTTTTTTGGTATTATAATGTACTTTTTACGACTAACATTAATAAAATTTGAACGGTTAAACTTCTATCCAATGTGTGTGTGTGGTTATACATACAAAAATAGATACTTGTGCATAATATTACATTCAACGTTAACAAGCAGAGTTGAGAAATAAAACCGAAAGTTGGGCGAAACCTGCATCTCGTTGAAACATAAAAACGCTATAACCATATGGGTTCAATGTGTCTCTGCATTGCATGTTAACGCTATTCTACAATCATCGTTCTTATATTATGAGTCCTCACGGGTTACTGAATTTCAATGTACATAACGACCGTGTCAGTATGACACCCTCAGAGTAATTACTATAAGTAGAACCCCACGCCCCACCCAACCCTATCGAGTACAAAAACGCTTGACTGGCAGATTTATGACGCTTGTCAACTCAAGTTCCGCATTTCCCAATCATCCGGTTTCCCCTCAGGAACACTACCAATTCGAATGATTTACAGGTGACCATTAAAAATAAATATCACCAATCAAAATATATTTCACGGTATGAATTCTGCATTTCGTTCGAGAGCGCAGTCAATACGGCAGGTGGGAGATATTTCGACGTATAAATTGAGTAAAAAGAAACGTCGCAATTTTCGTAAGAAGCGTTCGAACGGAAATTGAGACATTTCTATTTGGTTTTGCTGAACATTTCCTAGCCATCTCCTCGGGATCCGGTTGCGGCGGGCGCGAGGAAAACATTTGCTTCTTCTATTCGACCAAGTGCACTGAAATACTTATTCATATACATTCAGCTGTATGAAACATAGTGGCTTCAATGAACGTTCAGAAGCTTCCAGAATATTGAATTTGAAATATGAAACAGTGCATCTTGGAAATAAATTCAATCTGGAGAAATATACATTTGTTTAAAGTGACCGTGTTGATAATATGTTTTTTATTACCTAAAGGCTAGCTATGGACTATAATATCAACTGATGCCATGTGAAGAAGGTAAATAGATAGGTAAATAAATAGGCCTATAATTGGAGCAGTCTCTAAAATGCATTATATGATTCTATACTGCGCTGCACTATTTCTTTAGTGGTCCCTACATAAAAGACAAAACGGAGCCCGATTAAATTAGAGTCACTGTGGTATCTGTCACAGATGTCAAGCTTTTGAATGGAATGACTTAAAATCCTGAAATTAACACATTAATTTGTATAGAATGTTGATCTTGATCCGAATATTTAATTAGTTTTTTTATTGTAACATTTTTCCCTTAGACAAAATTTGGCTAAAAAGTATTCTTTATCCTCGTATCATCTGTGCTAGTACGAGGGATATACTTGGGATACAGTCGTATTGAGTGTAATTTAAAACATATAACACTATTCTAATAATTTATAAACTATTTATAATAAATATATAAGAATAGTAACGAGTGCCATCAAATTTGAAGTATTCGACCGCTTTTGTTTATTGCGGTCTATTTCAAAAGCTCTAATTTTACGATATTATATATATTGTATATAATATCGTAAAATTACTATGTAATACTATGTTTTGTATTATATTAATATTCCGTATATAATACAAACCAGCAAATAATTGTGAAATTATCTCCCACTGTATATCGAACTAAATAATCAAGTGTATTTTCAAAATAACAAACACCAAACTATGTTCTGTGGTACTCATAACTTTAATTACTGTATAACTTTATTCATTCTCCGTTCAAATAAGAGTTATTAAAAAATAACTAAACACCAACGCTCATATAATTATATTAATTAGTGCTACAGTGATTATCTTGAATAATTCAATGAAGTATCTAAAATGTTGATCAAGGAGAATCTAAATAGCTTGTATCCTGATAGTTTCTACCTGCTATCTTACAATCGACAATTTTCACGGCTACTACAGCGAGTAATAAGATAATTGGAATTGTTTGTTTTATTTATGGGAGGTAAATCAAAGAAGTTCAGTAGAACGCTGAACTTCTACTTAAACTCGGGCCATAAATTTTCTTTAAAGCTTAGCGATAATACTGCAAAGCTTGCTCGGACCTGATCCCACGTGGTCTCACATAAAATCCTTCGAATCTGTTGGATAAAGGCTGTATAAGTTTAAACTGAATTTGACGGAACAGCTTTCATGTGAAATATTTCACTCTTTGGATGCTTTAATTTAAAGAATAAATTGTGTTGAAGAAGGATACGTCTTTTTAATTGTTTTGTATTTAGCAGACATTACTGCGCATATATTTTTGAAGAAGAAATTCACTGTCGAAAGCGAGTTCAGCCTCAGCCTACTTGTTTAAATCGGCGCACCTAAATACACCGCACAATCCAAACAAAAGAAAGAGTCGTGCAAACGGTTCACAAATACCTTGGCTATTCAAGTATGGGTCTCCACACAACACAGCACTACTGCAACTCACAAATGGATGACAAAGGATCGATGTACAATTCTTTTATAGACTGCAATAGTGAAGAATAGGGGGAGGGCGGCATCCATACGCGGACCTACTCCGCCAGGCAGCGTCGCATATCGGAGGGTTCAAGGAAAAGCATGAACTTGGTTATTTACTCTCCACATTAGCCTATCTACACCTAATTAACAGTTTTTAAATTAATGATAAATACTACCAATGATTATTAATTAAAAAGATATAAAATTAATAGTCTCTCATGCCCAGAGCGGAATTATACGAACACTATGAACGCTGCGGTAATAACAATGTTTGTACTCCACGTAATATATTATGCAACATGCTCAGAATATAAGTATCTACATGCGCATGTAAAAATGGTTATTCAAGGATGAATTATTCGAATAACAAGGATTGTAGGTAGTCTAAATGCTTTTATTATAGTAGCTATAGGTTGTATGAACGTATATCCCTTTAAAAACCTATGATACGTCATTGTTACAATCATATCTAAAAACAATGAATAGCAACGTTCAGCATCAATGAACTCATTCTACGTAAGCAGTAAAGACATCAGTCGTATGTATGTTGAACCTTGACCAAATTCTATGAATTTCTCTTAACAAATCGTGGCCTCTACCGAAATTATATTTGTTTATATAAACGAAGACAACAGTCGAGATTAGCTTCGTTAATTTGATGTATTGATGGTTACACAATCTAGCTAATCGTCATTCAAATATAAAAACTGCATAGTAGTCATTATGTCCAAAAATTACAACATTTAAAAGCATTAAATAAGCTTACCGCAATATCGAATATATTTCCTAAAATTATCAATTATATTAATATAACATAAAATTTATATTTTAGATAAATAGTTCAAAAATATTAAACAAATATATCTACACGAAGCTTTCTCTAGAGGCGATGACTCACACAGCACTCTTCGAGCGCATGATCGAAGAGTCTGTTTCCTTTTTTTTTATTATTTAGTTTTTTCTTTAACTTTTTAATTCTATGTTTTCATGAAATATTTTTAAAATAATTATTTTATTAAGTATGGCTTTGCGCAAAGTAACGCCTGAATCTATTCATTGTTTCATAACGTTTTTTGACCCATCTAAGATTTTTTTCACTTCTATTGCAAAGAAAACATCGTGCGTGGAGAAGCAACCATAGCATGCCCTAGAACCACGAATGTAAGGGCATGCGTCATTCGTCAACGAAACACAATTGAACCAGCACCGTAGTGAATTTACTGTCCGTTCACACTCATTGAAAGATTTCGCTACAACAAAAATAATATGCTATGCAAAAATATTGTGTATCAACTTATATATTTTTCATCCCATCTATTCGAAAAACCATGATGGGTTCATCGCTAAATGCGAGCAAAGTAGTTAATTTTCTATTGTAAAGTTTTACTCTTGGCGGAATAGAGTTTGAATTATGACCTGTATATTGTTCCTTGCAGGGCATCTAGTTGGTCACTGGTCCTGACTAACTGTGTTATAGTTTTTACTCTGTGATAATCATTTCTTATGAAAAAGTATGTATGGCCAGTTATAAAAGTGGCGTGAAAATAAAAATAAATGCGTAATAAAAGTACACTGATAATTCGTAAGGTACATTATTTAAAAATTACTAGTTCTAATAAAAAAATTGTCACTATTTTACTTATATTTTTTAATTTCTAAGAATAAATTTAATAGAATATGTACATAATTTTTTTATTTATTAAGCATATCCATGAGTATTAAAATGTTTATTTTTTATTTTTCGTAAAGTGAAATGTGATGAAAAATATATCACACAGTCGCAAAAATATTTATTCCTCAGGCGAAACATTTTGTATTCCTTGCTACGCTCGGGATTCGACTCTAAAATCTTTCGCTCCGCTCTGGATTCCATATATGTAGTACCCCTCACCGTAAAATATTATTTTGCTCCCTTGTGTTACAATCTAATATTCATTGCTTCACTTAAAAGCAACTACTTGTAATATAGTTAGCGCATAGTTTAGATACATTTATTAGTTTGTTACGTATGTTTATGTACTTTTAAGTGCTCTCAAGTCTGCTAGGAAAGTTTAAACATCCCCTTTATTTGTTGACAGGTCAACAAGACAAGGTGAGGGTAGAATTTATTGAAACATAGATATGTAATTATACGAGTTATCTGTATGTCCAAAATGTATATATATATACGTAAACATGTAATTTATGTCATAATTTTTACGAATATAAACATAATATGAAGTGTAGTTCCAACTGTTTTGTTTGACAATATGGTTATGAACTTTGAAAAATACTAACCTATGTTTACCTTTCCTTATATTCACGCATGTTAATAGGTACTTCATTTAATATTTATATTAGTTATTTTAAATATTGAACAAGTATACGTTCAATATATATATGTACTTACATAATAGTGCTATTTCGCATGTCACGACTGTCTTTTGTTAACCGCGTACTGATTACTCGATTACCGTGCTATCCTTGCGACATCTATTTTTAAGAATTCGGAAGTAATTGAGAATGTCAGATGGATGGATGGATGAACATTCTGGGATGAATATGGTTGTATGAACCTGACTATAGAATGATGAATCGATTATAATAAATGGCATAATATTTTTATTAAGTATATTATCATAATATGTTGAGCTCGGTTCTTTAACAGTAGAATGCACGAAGCGTTTTCCATACAAACGTAGTTTCGTCATATTTTAAATACCAAGTGTTCAAACTCGGTGCAATTTTGCACGCATATTGCTGAGCCTAATATCTATGCTTTTGGTTTGCCAGTTTTTTGATTTATTATTTATTATATCCCTAAAAGTACAAAACAATTTTACGAAAATCTGGCAATCCAGAAGCATTGATAGACTCAAGGGTATACATGCAAAGTTACACCGAGTTTGAACACTTTGGTCCTGTTTCAGAATGTTCGAGTAAGTTCCGGTTATACTACCCAGAACATAAAATAACTGAATAATAAAAATGCAGCGCGTTTCAAACTTTAACCGATGGATAGGCTAAATCGATGACTGTGAAACGCAAAGATAGTGTTTTATTTATTAAATATATTCTGGGTAGTATAACCGGAACTTACTCGAACATTCTGAAACAGGCTCTTAGTATTTAAAATATGACAAAACTACGTTTGTATGGAAAGCGCTCCGTGAACTCTACTCTAAACAGGAGGCAGTCACAAGTAGAAATAATAGAGCTTAGGAACCAAAAGGCTGTCCCGTTGAATAGCAATGTTAATTTTCTGGTCGGTAACAAACCAATTTTTGCTCCCATAGCAATTATATTACAGATAAGTACCTACTCGTACTGAATAGATTTAGATTTGTGTAGGTAGTTTTTTTATGTTATTGTGACTGAACAAGCTCGAGGCCCACCTGATGTAAAGCGGATTAACCTCTGCCTATAACAGATGCATTTCGTCACAAGTCACGAATCGCACTGCGCCCGTCACATGAGACATTGTTGTTAAGTCTCATGTGCCTGTAATTACACTGGCTCTCAAGGACTGCTGCCGGAACACACCGTGGTGGAGGGTGGTCGCTAGCCAGGCGGGCATTCGCAAAATGCCCTTCCACCATGCAATAATATTAGTTATTATATTAAATTACTTTTATGTATATTCACATTTAATAAAGAACTAGGATATATACGAGTATTTGTGAAAACAGCGATGGCAAGGTGCGGCGACGTAATTGCAGGCCAGAAATGACATTTTTAATCATTAAGTATAGAAATAATATATTTCCTTCTATTCATACAAGCAATATAATTTTTATAGAATCATGTTCGGGGAATATTTGACCTGAAACCGAGAATAACGTTTTTAATAAATATAGGTAGGAACATATTAACACAACCATGCATACACTATGGATGCCATACATATTTAGTTTCGCAGTTTGTTTCTGGTATACAAAAGTAAGAACTCTTTGGTAGTTGATTGATGGTGTGGTTGAAGATGTTATCAGGCTGTCTAGTATTTGAAAAATATACGGGTGTTATTTTGTTGGTTTCTTTGGGGTAATCGGTTTCAAAACTGGCGTTTTTATTTTTTATAAACAGCAATGTAAATTATGGAAGTAAGCTTGTAAGAGACCTGATTTAGTTGAAAGTTTAAAGACTACATAAGTGTTTTTTTTTTGTTATTGTGACGGAACAACCTGACGGAAGAGGCCCACCTGATGTTAAGCGGTATCCTCTGCCTATAACAGATGCAATTCATCACAAGTGACGAAGTGCACTGCACCCTTGAGACATACTTGTTAAGTCTCATTGTGCCTGTAATTTCACTGGCTCTCAAGGACTGCTGCCGGAACACACCGTTAGGTGCTTGGCAAAAGATTTTCAACTTGAGGGTGGTCGCTAGCCAGGCGGGCATTCGCGAAATGCCCTTCCACCATGCGGTAAAGCTCAAGCCCACAGCGGGATTCGAACCATGGACCTGCTGCGCGGCAGTCCATAGCCAACGCCACTGAGCCATCACTGCTTCAAAGTGGTATGCATTGTATACTTATTAGTCTTATCACAAATATTACAACCCTACAAAGCGTCTTGCTGTGCGTAGGCTTTAACGCAAATATCAAAGAGGAAGAAATTCTGCCATATGCGACCTATTCTGGGGTTCGCTGCAAAAACCTTTAGTTAACACGTATATAATGAGTAACGGAAATTTTTATTTAAAATTGTCCTACAAAAAACCCGCAACAGCTATCTATAATATATATCTATAATATATATCTTATGTGGAAGCCATTATCGACAAAATAGTTAACCATATATACTATACAAATTTACATTTTATTATCGCGTCGGTATTAACTAATTGATCCTTTTTGCTATCAAACTAATATTATATAGGCGAAAGTTTGTGAGTGTGTTTGTATGTTTTGACTTCTTCATTCTTCTTCACACTTGGCTGGACCAATTTTGTTGAAATTTGGTATGGAAATAGATTAGGCGCTGGATATAGCATACTTTTTATCATCACCATCACCACGCGGGGTGCAGCTAGTAAATACATAAGCAGACGTCACTATTACACGAATTACCATGGCCACAGAATAAAAAGGACTGGCACATCTTTTACAACCTACCATACATAACCTAAAAAGGACTGGCACATCTTATACAACCTACCATACATAACCTATAACAGAAAAACAAATACTATGACGAGCTGGTTCTTGTGGTAAAGTGTAAAACAATAATTCAAAGTCATAGGCACAATCGTAATTTAATTAGACATAGCAGACCACGGCAACCTTCATAATGGGCAGCAGATTAGGTACACGTGTGTTGCAAGATGTGATAATCAAACAAGAGGAAGGTCTGCCTGTTCATTCTAAGAATCTGGCATCATCCCATTTTAATGCATTTTGGTATTTGGCGTTAACACAGGTAAGTAAAACCGTAGTAAGGTATGTAATATAGAGGTAATTAGAAGTATTAATCCTTCCGATATTTATGTATTATAGAAGTAGCCGGTTTTATAATACCCCACATCTAAAGAACGACATAACTGCATCTGTAATGGACAAGCGCATCAATTGGCCGACTCTGAACTTCATATAAAAAATACTTATAAATATTACACAGCAGAACAAAAACAAGTGAGAATATTTATAAATTTTTAGTCAAAAATACTTAGAATGTAAAAAATAATTTATACAAAAATAATTCTGTTGCTCTCTTAGAACTAAACTTCTCGATTATAAAACTGTTCTTGACTGTTTTTTGTTGTGTTTCTTTGTGTTGGTCGAGCTTGAATGAACTTTAAAATTCAATAGAATACATATTAAAATTGAATTTGATCTTATGATGCTGTTTTTGACAGATGTTCGTTATACGTCAAAACTATGAATCTCAACGTTATTAAGAGGTATTATTAATACGAGCCATCTCCCTCTGTATGCTCGTGATTCAGGAGGTCTCTAGACCTCCTTACCTACGACACATCATATTAATTCCCTTGATGCATAATCTACTATTAAATAATAATTCTACAATGTTAAAACTACGTTAAATTGCTTATATGGTTATATTTTATGATGCAAGATGTGACAACAAGAGGAAGGTCTGCCCATATATGTTTAAACTGGTATCATTATATTGATGTCAAAATCTAATTTGATTATCTCGTTTTATGAAATCTGTAGTCTTGGGTTTGCTTATATACTTAAAAGTTCTGTAGTGCCTCGTTGGTCGAATGGAATCTCGATGTTTCGTTATGTTCCCGAAGCCGAGATGGACAGTAGAAGCCCGGCATTTGGCACGCGCCCTATTACAAGGCACCGATCAATGTGGTGAAACGTGGGTATTTAGACACCTTAGCATACCCGTTATGGTTATTAAAGCCGTATGAATAGGTATCTTAAAATAAGACTTAGGTATCTACAAACTTAACTTTATGCAATAACGCATGTTTCACCTTATTGTACGAAAAGTAAATAACCTAAACGATTATTTGCCTACTGTTCCAGTGTAATTTCGTAATGTTGTGCGTATTAGAAACACAAATCTACTATATATATTTTCTAGTCTCTAGAAATCTTATTAACTAGATAGTATGACTTCTCCTTAGCGTTTCATATTTGTCTCTTAATCGATTCGACCTTCTGATATTATTTATCCAATAGCCTGTCCATTATCCTAAGTATGTAAGTAGGTATTAAGTCAACGCAAAATTTCGCAACAAAGAAGAACTACCACACCTAAGTGTACTCATAAAATACTTCTAAGTATGAACCGCAAAGAGACTGCTGTATAGTCACATGGGTACAGGCTTTGAGACAATAATACACATATTCATTTAATTAATTGTGTAGTATATTACTGATCATTCACAATTATTTGGAAGGCACTTTTGACAAGGTAGCTATAGTATTACGTTAGTTGGTTTCGGTAAAGTATTCGTAAGTCCTGCGTTACCACAGGCCAATCCCGATTTACTAGTTTCAGAACGAGTTCAATATATAGTGTAGCGCTCGCAGGCAACTAAACCGTTGTGACCGAAGCCGCTGGCAGAAGCTAGCTTTTATATAAAAGAGTGTATGACAAGCCTGCACGTTGAAGTAAACTAAATTAATGTAACTAAGTTAGATCAAATTAATCTTTTAGTAAAATAGAAAACAAATTACTACTACATTTTGGTCTTGACATTTAACACAAGGTAGAGCATTCTGCGATTGCTCGCCGGGCTAACTAAACCACTCTCAAGCAGAGAATCAGTCGCCGAGCACTTAACGTATTCCATTAATTGTATTCCAGCAGCTGTCCTTACAAGCCTATAATTAACCTTCGACTTCATCATCATACAGGTGGGATTGTGGTCGGTGTGGTGGCTAACCTGTAATTTATAAAAGTAGTCTGAAACCCACAACAAGAACAAAAATCTTTTTATCCCGGCTCATTAAATACTCTTAGAGCCAGATAGAACCCCAACTTTCGAGAACAGAAGTAAATGATAATCACAAACAACACATGGTATTCGTGACAATTTGGCATTAGTCGGTAATTATTAATTATTGTGTACCTAGATGATTTCTTAAGCGTAAAATTCGAAGCAATGCCTAAGATATATTTTTCTTCCCGTCTTTATCCCTCGCTAAGTGGGTGGGTCATCACTAGTATTTTCCTACACCTTATTCTGTTGCTTCTGTTACCAATCACACCGTTCACACAAATATCCTTCTGAAGTCCATCCACACCTTCTTCGGCGTTCTTCGACCATATATCTATACACAATCATACTCCACGCTCTTCCCGTTATGCATTCTGATTCCAAAAATAAACCAGTACATTTTTGGATAGGTAGCGGGAATAAATCCCCACGATCCGAGCGATCCCTTCACACAAAAAGCTATCTACCTACAGCTTTTTGCTCTTAGTACTACTCACTACTCAGACATGCAGTAATCAACCAAATATCAATGATCGTCGTACTGTGTTTGCTACTTGCGCGTACGCAATAAACTCGGTTCATCGATTTTAACATAATGTAACGCACGGGTGCTCCTTTCGGCGCACGACGTTTCGTGTGCTTTGCTCATGTAATTTTCTAATTACGTCAAATTGCGTGGTCAAAATGACATAAGGTTGTTACAGTCAGCGTTAAACGCAACGTTCAAACTGGCTTCATTGCGATACGTGGAAGGACCGCATCGACTGCTAAACAGCTAAGAACACGTTACAAATTAACAAATGCTCGACTGCCGCGGTAAATTACAATTGAACAATTAAGCATAGATGTCATCAATCTTCTGGGTCGCTTAGTATGTGAAGAGGGTATCTACGTGCTGTTATGTGAACACTGAGAAAAATTTGAAATGTAGCGAAGTCTTTTCGCAATGTATTCGCAGTTTTATCTAAAATACGTAATCTACAACCGTAAAAATGTTGGATAATACAAAATAATGTTGAAACGTATCAACACGTCAATAAGTTGCAACATGTTGTGTACTGATCTTCCCGTTATATACGTACCCGTCTGTCGGGTTCGTCAAGAAGACTCAACATACGTAACTGATATAGTCAAACACATGTTAGGAAGTACTCCATGGATATGACGTCACAGATAGAACATTGCATCATGCTGTCGCATCTTTATAATTGTACTCCAACATGAACAGGATGAAACATACGTATTGCACTATAAAAAAAAAATCAATTAGCTTGCGTCCTGACTATAAGTAGCTCGTCTATTTAATGTAAGTATTTAGGAAATAAAACCCTATTGTCAGTAGGCAACAACAAGGTTCAAGTAGACAATCTCCTATCTGTACTTATCTTAATGCATGATGTAGGTACGTAGAAAACATCCTTAGGTACATTAAGTATAGGCTGCGCCAAGACTCCTTACTGTACGTAGGCCGATGCACGATACAAGTATTCAAATTATGCAACCTCCTTACAGTACGTAGGCTGATACATGATGAACGTTAGAAAGATCTTTACCACAAGTGAAAAGCATCAAAGTTGAAGTAGGCAAACTATTTGCCATACCTACGTGGATAGATATAAACGGCATGTTACTATAAGTATGCTGCACCAAAATTCACTTAAGTAAACTCTTTACTGCGAGTAGACCCAAGCATGATGAACGTAGGGTACATCATTATACGTTTTAGGCATATTGTGTTTGTAAATTATTTTAATGTTACGGGCACATTCATTTACTGTTCCCTCGACAGTTTAAAGATTGTCTTACGACACAAGAGCAGTGTTACCAGATCGCGAATAAAAAAAACGACAGGATGACTTCATAAACGCTGATTTTCCACCATTGATTATTTCAACATTTCATTTAATTAATTGTGTAGTATATTACTGATCATTCACAATTATTTGGAAGGCACTTTTGACAAGGTAGCTATAGTATTACGTTAGTTGGTTTCGGTAAAGTATTCGTAAGTCCTGCGTTACCACAGGCCAATCCCGATTTACTAGTTTCAGAACGAGTTCAATATATAGTGTAGCGCTCGCAGGCAACTAAACCGTTGTGACCGAAGCCGCTGGCAGAAGCTAGCTTTTATATAAAAGAGTGTATGACAAGCCTGCACGTTGAAGTAAACTAAATTAATGTAACTAAGTTAGATCAAATTAATCTTTTAGTAAAATAGAAAACAAATTACTACTACATTTTGGTCTTGACATTTAACACAAGGTAGAGCATTCTGCGATTGCTCGCCGGGCTAACTAAACCACTCTCAAGCAGAGAATCAGTCGCCGAGCACTTAACGTATTCCATTAATTGTATTCCAGCAGCTGTCCTTACAAGCCTATAATTAACCTTCGACTTCATCATCATACAGGTGGGATTGTGGTCGGTGTGGTGGCTAACCTGTAATTTATAAAAGTAGTCTGAAACCCACAACAAGAACAAAAAGCTTTTTATCCCGGCTCATTAAATACTCTTAGAGCCAGATAGAACTTTCGAGAACAGAAGTAAATGATAATCACAAACAACACATGGTATTCGTGACAATTTGGCATTAGTCGGTAATTATTAATTATTGTGTACCTAGATGATTTCTTAAGCGTAAAATTCGAAGCAATGCCTAAGATATATTTTTCTTCCCGTCTTTATCCCTCGCTAAGTGGGTGGGTCATCACTAGTATTTTCCTACACCTTATTCTGTTGCTTCTGTTACCAATCACACCGTTCACACAAATATCCTTCTGAAGTCCATCCACACCTTCTTCGGCGTTCTTCGACCATATATCTATACACAATCATACTCCACGCTCTTCCCGTTATGCATTCTGATTCCAAAAATAAACCAGTACATTTTTGGATAGGTAGCGGGAATAAATCCCCACGATCCGAGCGATCCCTTCACACAAAAAGCTATCTACCTACAGCTTTTTGCTCTTAGTACTACTCACTACTCAGACATGCAGTAATCAACCAAATATCAATGATCGTCGTACTGTGTTTGCTACTTGCGCGTACGCAATAAACTCGGTTCATCGATTTTAACATAATGTAACGCACGGGTGCTCCTTTCGGCGCACGACGTTTCGTGTGCTTTGCTCATGTAATTTTCTAATTACGTCAAATTGCGTGGTCAAAATGACATAAGGTTGTTACAGTCAGCGTTAAACGCAACGTTCAAACTGGCTTCATTGCGATACGTGGAAGGACCGCATCGACTGCTAAACAGCTAAGAACACGTTACAAATTAACAAATGCTCGACTGCCGCGGTAAATTACAATTGAACAATTAAGCATAGATGTCATCAATCTTCTGGGTCGCTTAGTATGTGAAGAGGGTATCTACGTCCTGTTATGTGAACACTGAGAAAAATTTGAAATGTTGCGAAGTCTTTTCGCAATGTATTCGCAGTTTTATCTAAAATACGTAATCTACAACCGTAAAAATGTTGGATAATACAAAATAATGTTGAAACGTATCAACACGTCAATAAGTTGCAACATGTTGTGTACTGATCTTCCCGTTATATACGTACCCGTCTGTCGGGTTCGTCAAGAAGACTCAACATACGTAACTGATATAGTCAAACACATGTTAGGAAGTACTCCATGGATATGACGTCACAGATAGAACATTGCATCATGCTGTCGCATCTTTATAATTGTACTCCAACATGAACAGGATGAAACATACGTATTGCACTATAAAAAAAAATTCAATTAGCTTGCGTCCTGACTATAAGTAGCTCGTCTATTTAATGTAAGTATTTAGGAAATAAAACCCTATTGTCAGTAGGCAACAACAAGGTTCAAGTAGACAATCTCCTATCTGTACTTATCTTAATGCATGATGTAGGTACGTAGAAAACATCCTTAGGTACATTAAGTATAGGCTGCGCCAAGACTCCTTACTGTACGTAGGCCGATGCACGATACAAGTATTCAAATTATGCAACCTCCTTACAGTACGTAGGCTGATAAATGATGAACGTTAGAAAGATCTTTACCACAAGTGAAAAGCATCAAAGTTGAAGTAGGCAAACTATTTGCCATACCTACGTGGATAGATATAAACGGCATGTTACTATAAGTATGCTGCACCAAAATTCACTTAAGTAAACTCTTTACTGCGAGTAGACCCAAGCATGATGAACGTAGGGTACATCATTATACGTTTTAGGCATATTGTGTTTGTAAATTATTTTAATGTTACGGGCACATTCATTTACTGTTCCCTCGACAGTTTAAAGATTGTCTTACGACACAAGAGCAGTGTTACCAGATCGCGAATAAAAAAAACGACAGGATGACTTCATAAACGCTGATTTTCCACCATTGATTATTTCAACATTTCTTCATTTACAATCAATTTTACGCTCGTATTCATGTTCGCATAAAATAAAACAAATCGATTGTAATAAGTGTGCAAATAAATAAAAACTAGTTACTCTGAACTGAAACACTGCAATTTTTAGATTTGTCATTTTTTAAGTTATGTTTATTATGTGGCTTTATATTTTGTATCTTATTGTTTATATATCATCGTATCATCATAATAATATACGTATAATTCCATCAGATACAACATGTATTACGTTGCTGGTATCGGTATCGGTACGCGTTGTTTTCATTATAATAATTTGACTTTAGACTTTTAAAATGAGCTTAATTAGTACAGAAATAATAAAAAATATCTTTACACATACAACCTACCATTGACTATTTAGAATAAAATTTTGAAATAAGGTTTTATCTAAATTTTTTTATATGTTATTGGTTAAGTACCCATTTTGAGACTCACTTATAGTGTCAGTCTTGGGAAGAGCTTACTATAGAAATGATCCTATGAAGTAAGGTCTATTCCACCGGTTGGGTGCCGGATTAGAATTGCACCTCCCCATATCTTCCCATGGGTCTCGTAAGAGGCGACTAAGAGAAAAATACTGGAATGTAGGCAGCAGCGCTTTCTAAGGAACTACCATCTTACACTTCGATCCCCAAGACGCCTGCCAAACGGGTATTTGCCATAATCCCTATGGCAAATACCCCTTAAATAGGGGAGGCTGTGTTCAGCAGTGGACGGTCCGGCTGATACAGTAAAGTACCTATTTTGGATATATACCTACCTACTGCATCCCGCTGTATCATTCGCGTTGGCAATAATGAAAAGTGACGATGTTGACGATTATTAAAAGTATCGGTTGTATTTATTGAAGACCTAAATTATCTATATTTCAAGTATCCAAATTGGTCCAGCAATTTTAGCGTAAAGAAGTAATAAATATACACATTCTCATCCTCAATCATCATCCAACTTCAGCATTTCTAATGTTAGTGTTATTAAACAAGAATATAAAACATATTTTTTTATTAAAATATTATTTGGCCACACTTTCACTTCTGGTATGCGTTGATGAAGTCCGTGGTAGTAACAAGGTTTAATCTAAAATGGGAATTGGCTCACAAGGATACCTACTGGAATTTACCATTAGGCAATTGTGGTATTTCCTAAGCTAGCCAGACGAATTGTGAAACAGAACTTTGTGGGTGTAAGGAAGTGTTCAGTTTATTATGAATATTTATTATAATACTTGGATTGTTTTGTCAACATTGGATGAAACTGCGGGGCGCAATTATTATTATAATAGTTTTTGAAAAAACTAAACAATGCATCAATGATGTCAGCATTCAATATATAATTTTATATGAAAGTTCGGCTGTTTTCGATTTACACGCTAGCAATACTGGCTGTAGAGCAGCGCAACAGCTATAATATTATTTTTCAGTGAGACCATGGCAATCGCATCGCGCGCGCATGCAAATGGTAATTTTAGTTTTCAACAGTGATTATTTATAAAAACCTCGCTTATTACAAAGTTTCCACGCATAAATTAACCACTAATCCAATTTGAATTAACGAAAAAAGCTACACAGTGCCCACCCATCACGTCCGAAAGTGGACCAATATGTACAAAGAAAGGCTCCACCTACCAAACCCAAAATCGCACAGCCTGGATATCCGGCAACCAGTAAATTCAAATGCTCAAAGGGCAACATTCACAGGGAGTCAGGTAAGCGTATTTGTTGTTTTTTAATTGATGTATTTATTGAAAAAGTATATACTACCTCATGCAAGTTAAATTTTCATACGTTCAGCGTAGCGTACTGATACAACAAGCTTCTGCAGGTACCTATAAAATCTAATAAATGATTTAATTACCATGGACATACCCATTTATGTATATTTTTATGCTTCATATTTTACTTTTATAGTGGAAATATCCCACTTGTTTGATCTTAATGTTATTGATTGCAGCTCTTAGAAGACTTCAACCATATATATCCAAAAAATAATGAGGGGCTTTTCTTATAACTCCAGGCACAAGAACGTATAAACGTGTACATAACTGTTGCTAGTGGTAAGTACTTTCAATACCCTTAGAACATACCCGACGACTACAAATAATTTGGAAACGTAACGCTATAAGTGTACCACAATTAACTATTGTGGTGCACTTATAGCGACAGAAGTCTGCCATTAATAAGCTGTTGTTTCCTACCTCCTTGGTAAAATTTTTAGTAGGGACATTTTTATTTTACAAATTTCATAAATGTAATATATTTATCTATTCCAGATGGTGAATTTGAAACTGTATCAAACGCCACGCTGCTTTGATTCTCGCATACATTGTTATGTCCCCATTAAAAAAGAAAATGTATACGGCGACCACGTCGGAGATACATTTTTCAAACTCCGTGAAATATTGTATGCATGTCTTTCAGACTAATGTCTGAGGTTTGACATTTTTCCGTTTTATGATTTATTTTATCTCTAAATAAAATAAACATTCCAATACTAAGTGATTTTTTATCAAGAATTTTGACAATAGTTACATATGTTTATATTTTCTAGTTCAAAATAATTATGTATATTTTTTTAATAAATAGATCACAAATTTATGATTATATTTTTTATAATCTATTTATAGTTAACTAATCCACTTATTTACTGTATTTTTTTACAGGTGCAGCCTGCAAATAGAATAACTATTTATATCATGCATCAGCCTATGTACAGCTGGGTTGTAAATGTGAACCTTAATGCAGTCTACTTATGGTTTGGATCGTTTCATTGTATAACATGCATCAATTTATGTAGAGTAATGTGCATACAAAGATTATAATACTATGCGCATACATAAACCAGGAGCAACTACAGTTATATTATAACTACAATACTACAAATGGTGCTCTCAATAACATCTTAAGGCTGGTCCAGATTTGTGTACATATATAAAATCCATACTCTACATAGGCGAATGCATGATGAATTTATAAAAAATCTGTGCCAAAATTGACGTAGGCAACCTCCTTACTATACAATAACCGATCCATGAGATATGTAAGGATCATCCTTACCTTAAGTAGGCTGTACCAACAAGAACGTAGTAAACATATAACTGTACGTAGGCCGATTCATGACAAACGTAGGTAACATCCTTACCAGAAATGGGCTGCACCACTATTGATGTACATAACATCTATACTGTACGTAGGCCGATGCATAATAGATATATAGATCATCCTAACTATAAGTAGGCCGCACCAAGATTGACGTAAGCAATCTCCTTACTGTATTTAGGGTGATACATGACAAACGTAGGGAACATCCTTACCATAAGCAGGTTGCACCAAAATTAACATAGGCAACCTACTTACTGTACGTAGGCCGATATATGAAAAACGTAGGGAACATACTTACCGTAAGTGGCTGCACCATGATAGGCGTAGGCAACCTATTTACTATACGAGAGCCAATGCATGATAAATGTAAGTATCATCCGTAACATATGTAGGCTGCAACAAATTTGACGTATGTTACCTACTTACTGTTCATAGGCCGATACATGACAAACGTAGGGATCATTCTTACCATCAGTAGGCTACACCAAGATTGATGTAGGGAACCTTCTTACTGTACGAATGCCTATATTTGATAAAGGTAGGGGACATACTTATCGAAAGTAGGCTGCACCATGACGTATGTAAGTAACATCCTTACTTTGTCAAGATGTTACATACTTATTTGCATGACAGTACATCATTGAATGAATGAAGGAACGAATGATTCGCATTGGTGGTTGTAATGTGCAAAGAACATTACAGTAACATCTTTACACGTCATGTTGACTCATCTTTATGTACGCTAGTCTCGTTTTAAACAGGAAATACGTATGAGGAGCCTAAAATTACGTATGTCAGCACATGAATTTTTTCTCAGTGAATGCATAGAAATAAGTGAGTGTGGTATAGGTGCCTCGTCAAGAATAGAATATTTGAACACAACCCGTACTAGGTTTATATTATAAGTAAAGTAAGAAGAATTGTCTAAGATATCTGCCACTGTCCTGTGTTTTTCTAGCGGAAATAATCTATTACAATTTCTTGTAACTTATAGAAAAGTACATTCCAACATTACAAAAAGTAAATCGTTTTAGAATTGAATATTTAACTTCAATAATTCTTATAAAAATCAGAAATCACTATAGCTATTGATTGGCATTAAGAGTATAATTAGAGATTTAAGTAAAGTAAGTAGTCAAGAAAGGTACTTTACTAGTAAGAATAAATATATGTAAGAATATTACCAGCGATCAATATTCACAGCGCTTTTTATACAAACGTAGTTTCGTCATATTTTAAATACATACGATGTGTTCAGACACACTGAAAATTTACATACAAAATATTTTATGTGGGCAATTGATTTGTATAAGAATTTTTATTTTTACATTAAGACTTAAAATAAATAATTACTTGAATAACTTGCAAACCAGAAGCATAGATATTAGCGTCAAAGACAAGCATGTAAAAATTATGCGAATTTGAACTCTTGGTATTTAAAATATGACGAAACTTCGTGTGTTTGTAAAGTGCCATGAATACAAATCCCTTCAATATGAAGATAATAATTTTTTTTTCATCGAACAGCAGCTGCTTGCTTGCTCGAGAAAAACAAATGCTACAAAAGAGTTTTATTATTCTGTGAAGAAAATATTTAAAAATAACAGACTGAGGGCCTGTTTCAGAATGTTCGAGTAAGTTCCGGTTATACTACCCAGAAAACACTATCTTTGCGTTTCACAGTCATCGATTTAGCCTATCCATCGGTTAAAGCTTGAAACGCGCTGCATGCTAACTGTCATATTTATCATTCAGTTATTTTATGTTCTGGCTAGTATAACCGAAACTTACTCGAACATTCTGAAACAGGCCCTAAGTATATAACGTATCCAGGATTTTAGCGTGAACAGAATAAAACTACCATAATGTAGAGAATTTTAAGTTAAAATTTGTATAGAATCGACACTAATACCAACGGCAATATTGAATTCCGAGATTTTAAAATAAAAACAAGCTATAATCGCCAAAATGAAATAAAGAAATATGTAAAATAATATTTTATTTAATGCGATAGGATAACTTCACAGTACACGTAAGTGTCAGTATGTGTACTTACAACATATTTATGACGTCACAAGAAAATTAAATTTGCCATAAAGAAATTTAATAGCTAAGTAGGTGCCTACTTACATATGTTTCTAAATAAATCATTACATTTTTTGTAAATTATCACGCCTTTTTGTAATATAATTTCTTGCTGAATTATCTATAAAAATATCGTTCACTAGCGCATTTTTTACAAAAAAATTCCACCTTTTTCTCATTTGCACAAAACAAGTGTTAATTTTCCACTATACATATATTTTTTATTTGTAGTTTTTTAGGGTTCCGTACCCAAAGGATAAAAACGGGACCCTATTACTGAGACTTCGTTGTCCGTCGGTCGGTCCGTCTGTCACCAGGCTGTATCTCAAGAACGGTGCTAAACAGTTGAAATTTTCACAGATGATGTATTTCTATTGCCGCTATTATAACAAATACTAAAAATAAAAATATGTATGGGGGGCTCCCATACAACAAACTTGATTTTTTTACCTTTTCTTGCTCGATACTAATAAAGGTGACAGGTAGACGCTTCAACTATTCACAGAATATTTAGTTTTATGCTCTCTCTAGGTTAAATTAAAATAAAATAAATAACTACGAGGGCTCCCATACAATAAAAAAGGTTTTCACCGTTTATTTGCTAAAAATAATAATAATGAATACGAGATAATGGTACGGAACCCTTCGTGCGCGAGTCCCACTATTACTTGGCCGGTTTTTTATTTGACTTCAACGCTTTGTACTTGGTAATTCTACAAGTTTCATGATGGACAATATTTGAATATAGATACCACTGATTTTAAATGTTAAATTATTCTAAAACTACCTACTGTGACAATTATATAGGTATACAACGACTGTGACTTATCGACTCAGTTTCTACATGAGTGAGTATAGCTAGATACTTTTTTTAACAGGCGGTGTGCCTTTATTAACATAATACTACGAACTATAAACGACACTAAATTTACTACAATAAACGCATTTACACAACCTCATTGCAGACTCACAGGCAGTCCAAATGCTCCAGCCCACCACCAGATAGCAGCGGGCCCAGCATGCCCCTCTGAATTAAAATACTTATTCGTTGAGCCAAATAGGTGCCAGCATTTTGATCACGCGTCGCATCGATCCAGAGCTCTGATAAGTTTAGTTTTTAAATAGAGATTAGAATCAAGATTCTAAATACTGTAATGTGTACTGTGTTTATAATCTGTGCTGTAATGCAAATTAGCTTCACATCCACGCTGTTCCGTACCATATCAATCATGTCATAAAAGTCATGGCACAGCACGCGTATACGTTTTATGCTATGTAGAATAACCACAGACCTAGGATTTTTTCACTACGCTCAATAAGCCTATGAGAATAACATATATTTTATGATCTATGTGAGGTTTGGTTTGGTTAGTAATTTGGAATGGCAAATCAGGTGGCCTCTTGGTCTAGGGGTATGATTCCTGCTTTGGGTGCAGGAGGTCCCGGGTTCAAATCCCGGAGGGGCCCACTTTTTGTTCAACATTGTTGAAAGTTTCATTCCCACCATATTATTTTACTATATATTTTTTTCTAAATATTTGATGGGAACTTTAACGAAGTCTTTCTTCTGTTTCTTGAGAAACAAATTTAAATTTTGTACTTAATAATTGCGACATCTATTTACATTCTGAAGAAGCTTGTACATCTAAACCATGTTGAAACCTTCATTTCTGCTTTGTGTCTGGGCATACGTAGGGTATGACTAAAGTTTTATTTTATCACAGATGTCGCTGAATTCTACATTGCTGTAAGCGCCATCTGTACACTGAGTTTGTATACTATCAAGCAGAAGTAGATGTCGCTGCGCGAACAAGTCAGCTGTTTATCAAGTGAAATGTTTGCTTTTACTAATGGTTGTGTTGCTAGCTTCACTCTGTTCAAAGGCAATCAGCCAATCAGCAACTTGCTTGCTGTGCAGCGCAATCAAACAAAACATTGAGTGAAAGAGATTTCGTCGTGTCGTGTTCAGTTTTTGTGAGATGTGATGTGACGTCGATTTGCTTATTGCATTCAATTGAAAAATTTACCAGTGAATTCTGATTTGTTTTGCCCTGCAACTCGTTATTTCACAGAGGACTTCGTAATTATATAAAATAACAGTGTGCTAGAAAGCTTTGTGCGTTTATTTGCCTCCTTTCACAAAGGATAAGGGAGCAACTCGTGTACTTATTTTGTGAATTGTGTGCGTTCGTGGTGAGGATCTTCATCATAACGCCTTGCAATACGTAAGTACCAATACATTTCCTAAATACCAGCACATAAACATGAGAAAGCGATATAGCTTAATGTTACCTTCACACATTTCTTTAAAATCGCCTGTCCAAACTTACCTGCTTCATCGCCTCTTTCTTGACTCATAAAATATAAATGTACGAAGAACCTTCCTACTTTATATCATAACAATTATACAAAAAGTTTCATAAAAAATCTAGATATTTAGATTATTTAAGTGAACCAATATTTTGCATGGTAATTTTTAGTCTCGACAAAAAACTGCTTAGTGCCAACACACAATGTAATTAAGCATATAATTCATTAACTTCAGAATCCTTAAGGCAAGTTCGACTCACTTCATAAATATTTTTATTGGTAGTATTAATTTAGTATTTCTAATATACTTACTTATGTATAACTTACACCAAGTTTGTATTAAGCCATAAATGTGTAGGCATATATTAGAATTACTATATTCCGTTTACACACTTTTTGGCTTATATACTCCTCGTATTATAAGTATAGATAGTACAATAATATAGTAGTGATATACTGAAGCTGGGAGGTAGAGGACCTAGAGGGCTATCTGAATCACCCCCATGTATGGTCCGCGATTTTTCGTATTTTCGGAGTTAGGTACCTATGTCTTTTTTTTTAAATTTTTCACCTATCGCCGAGTACCTACGATGAGATTTTTATTTATGGTCACGTGAATTATTGCTATAGATGCTGGTTTTTTTTTGTGTGCTAAGCTGATACTTAGGCCTAACATTATGGTAACATTTACTATCGTTAGATCTTTGAATGGAATTTAAAAAAAATGCCAAGAAAGATAAAATTACCCAGTATGTTCACAACTTCAAGGGCCCTTAAAAAAATATAATCACAAAAAAATAAATGCCGTTTGGCTTTTAAAAACTTCATTTTATTATTCATAAGGCTTCAATCAAAAGCTTGAAATCTAAATGTGATTAGTGCAAAATTTTAATTCTCATGATGATTACTTAATGCAAGCAAAGTAAAACCAATTACAAGGTGTTTAATCACAAAAAAAATCAAAATGGGCCCCCTTTTGTTCAATGCAAGAAAAAGTAGTCTTTTAAACGTCTGAATGCACTTCTATTTTTAATGGTTTCTTCTGCTACTCTCAATTTCCGGGTTAACTCGTCCAAATTGCGGCATTCTCTCGAGTAGACGAGGTCTTTGTAGTATCCCCATACAAAAAAATTAATGGGGTGTAGGTCGGGGGACTGTGGAGGCCAGGCTATATAGCAGGCGTCACCTCGGCCGCAACGACCAATCCATCTTTCAGGGTGCGCCAAAAACAGTTACAAACGATCACAGTGATCACAACCATAGACGCAGATTGTGGTCAAAATTATCGAATGAACCCTATGCTAACGGCACTATACGTTGACATTGCGGTTTTCTTGCCGGCTTTCTCATTTACTGCCGAGACGAGACGTTATAGGCAAGGTAGGTAAGTATGCGTACCTGCCTTTACTAAGTTGGTAACTTAGCACCCGCCTCTAAAACAAAAATATTCAAGTGCCTAATTGTTCTTGTATTTCATATTCTATTTTTACGATCTTGCTTTATTGTTTGGGATATCTTTGTATCCCAAACTAGCAGAAGCCGGCGAACCTACAAAATTACGCCAACTAGTTCTCTAGCATTATCAGATCTATCAGCATTGCACTGGTCGGTAGAGCAAGCACCTAGCATAGTAGGTCAGTGTGCACTTCCGTGTACACGCCTGCGCGGGCGCAGATATGTGAACGACTTGCCAACTATCACATACATTAATCACTAATCAGACATTACGCTAGGTGTCATGTAAAAATACCATTCTGACCAGTGACTGAGATGCCTTCAGCGCGCTCGATGACTGAGGCGTAGGAGACAACATCACCGGATTTTACAGTATCCCTCATCAGTTTTATTTACTCATAGATTTATTACTTCCTCAACATTCCAGTCCCGAACAACTTTATCTTCGCTTTCCATCAGGTGAGAAGAAGTCACTTTGATGAACCAATATAAGAAAATGGCATCACGCCGCTGGTCGTCAGCTTTAAGGCTACCTGAGGCAGTTCGCGGCAGTTCTTTGTATCGCTCCAGATCCTTACGCTGCCTTCCATTGTCATACTCCAGGTAGTGATGCATGTGAGGCAAAACCTGGAGCAATTCAAGACGCGCGGTGATCACCACACGCGATGCTACAACACCCGCGGAGCTGGCAAGTTATCTGCGTATCACACAGGCTGGCTAAGTCAGACAGACTCACGCACGTGCTGGGACCCGCATTTTATAACAACCTACCGGATCATATAGTCTCAGCTCCTAGCCTCTCTTCATTTAAGCGCAGGCTTAAATCGTGGCTCGTCGAGAAGGCGTTCTACAGTGTTGACGAATATGTGCAAAACATAAAATAATATTGCAATTATTTATTTATAATTAATTAATTTAATTTAAATTAATTTTTTTTTATACCTTATCATAATTGAAATTATAAATCTATTGTTATTAATAATTTCCTGACTTGTAATATTCTTACCAATAAATTGATTATTCTGATTATTCTGAGGCTACAAATAAAGGCGTCAGGATAGCCAGCAGTTAAGAAGCTTTGAGAAGGATGAGGATACCATAATTATGGTGTCAGTGAAACCTTGCTTTATCAGCCCAGCTGAGTATATTCTCGTTGAGGTATTCCATAATCCACATGCATGACATGAGTTAGGAATTATTGGTATTGGCAGCGCTGCAGAAGGCTGGCGAAAACTGCACAGTTAAGTTGGTGGTACTATAGGTAATAAACCTGTAAATTTTAAACGAACTGTCGCGGGCTGCACTCTCACGTTCATCATTGTTCTGATATCAGCAAAATGGACTCAACGTACTCGCACGAGTTGTAAGTAATAAAGAATTGTATTTTGTAAGTATAATGACTTCCGCATGTTGCACTGGTTCTTCGCATGCACTATACCGGTGTTTAATCTTGACCCAGATGATTGAGCTGGATTCGCGTTTATTTACCCATTCAACGGTTGATACCTCACGTGCCGTTGTGTTTACAACACGATGAGCATGATCTTGTGTAACGCAACACAGCATTTCGTATTATCTGATAAACTTAGATTATTAATTTTAAACTGGTACAGGCCCTGTTAAATTACCAGTTTTTGTCGGATATATTTCGGGGAGTGTGCCACGGAACTGCATGATTTGATTCCGCCATCCCCATTCTATAATCGGACATCCTGATACTCAGAAGCGCTACCGCTATATGGTGGATGGTCCATTTACCCTAACGAAGCGATTTGCTTCTTCGTTCGTCATACGAACCGCTAGGGAATGGAACACCCTGCCTGAGTTTGTGTTAACAAGATAGGGGTCTTCAAAACGCTATTGAATAGATATGTTATGGGTAAGCGCGGTCTATCATCGATAGCATCATCACAACATCAGGTGTGATAGTGGTCAAGTGCTACCCTGTTCGGAATAAGAAAATAAAAAAATAAAAGTATAAGGTAGAAAAAATCGAGGGAAATACTACCTGGTACTGCACCATGACGATGTCTGGATGTCTACCACCCTCTCGAGTGAGGTAACAAGCAGCAACACTTACATTTCGGTTCCTAGGTAGGTATATAGAATTGAAATCCATTTCGTGTCATTGTCATCTGTGATAAGAAAATTATATATATTTCCATTTGTAGTGTATTTGCTAGTCTGTACTATTCTACATTATAATTGAAAGCTTTCCATATACCACAGAATATATAACGGCCTATACAGCAAAATCGGTTCATCACCAATGCGTGATCTATGACAATATTATCAACAGCTCGAAGTAGACCACTGCTCACCGGCATCACCTTTTGACCGTCACAATGAACTGCTGACATGGCAACTGCCGTAGAAACACTATATAATAATTGAAATATCAAGAATCTATATCAAGTAGCATGGTGGTAGGGCATTTTGCGAATGCCCGACTGGCTAGCCACCTTCAAGTAGAAAATCTGTCGCCAAGCACCTAACAGTGTGTTCCGGCAGCTATCCTTTAGAGCTAGTACTTCTAGGTTAGCCTGAACAACCTCTTCGACTACATGATCACTTACCATCAGGGGAGATAGTGGTCAAAGGCTAACCTATCGAGCATAAAAAAATACAATACTGAAAAATAATTCTCCAATGAACAAAAACTGACCAATTGTATATTAACTAGAAGGGCAAATTGAGGAGTTGAAGAGTTTGATGAAATTGACGAATAAGGAAACTAACGAGTTACTAGCAAATTAGAGAAACAAACTATGCAGTTATCACCCGGAGCATATACTGATGTATATCCTTCGTCCACCCAAAAAGGACCTTATCTAACGTTGCATCCGTGGTCTCCAAACAAGAACTTTACTTCGGTTTTTATAGCAATTAAATCGCTTGCACTAACAAACAGTTTAGTGTTAGCCTCAATTCACTCCGAAGTGGCAGCGGCCGGCAATTTTCGTGTCAAACCATTTTCGACTTTGTCCCTATAATTACAATGCGTAGTATCGCTTGAAAGACTTGCAAAATTCGCGCGGCCTACCAAGCCCCGTCACCGTCAATTCTTTCATCCTATACATAGAGACAAAGTCTAAAATAATTTGACAGTAAAACTGCCGACCGCTGCCACTTGGGTGACTCTTCATGTTTCAAAACTTACGCATACATTGCAATACAATTTGCTCAACATATTATATTCTCCGGAATACTGAGACGAATCAATTGATATTACAATTTATAATGAAGACTAACTATTACGTAAGCTAAATCTACAGCGGTCTCGTTAAAGGTTGTATAGGGAATAGTCTACGAGGTCTTGTCTGACGAAACCCGATAGCGTTGCGTAAACCTTCGCTGCCCAACAAGCAACCTACGCGTTTCAGATCTGTATTTGCGGTACGGAGTAGATATAATATAGAGACTAGGTTGGAAGCAAGCTATTTAAAAACAGAAATGGCCTAGTGCTAACAGATATGGATTGCCGCGGGGGTTCTTTGTTCAAACACAAGTGTGTGTGTATGTAGCACACAACAGCTATAATTGAGAATAAGGCCGTATTCCACATGACGTCACCATCGCTATTTTCGATAATTTTGACCACATTTTGTGTCTATGGTTCACATTAAAGGTATGCAGGTATAGACGCAAAATGTGTTCAAATTTAACGATAGTGGCGTCAAGTGGACAACGCCCCAAATGTAAATAAGTAGCCCGGCTACTCTAATACTACTCGTAAAACACTTCTAATCATTCGAGAAAAGGAGTATGCTGAAAATCAGCCTTGCATAGACTGTACTGTCTATGCAGTCCAGTGCTGAGCATACACCCTATTTCTTCCTATTCCTTTTTTTATTTTCTAGATAAGAGACCAATATCATTTAGAAAATCAGTCGTGAAGCACTTAACTGTCCTTCCGGCAGCTATCAGTCAGAGCAGTTATGTGTAAAGCCTGGTACCATCAACCAAGTTATCATGTATCAACATGTGAGATACTTACTAAGTAGCCAAAGTCTTACTTACATATCAGCTGTAAGAAAAGTTTGCATTGGATGGCTAAGGAGTATTTAAGAGTATCTATTATATTGTATGGATGTCTAAACGCATCTCGCTTTACTTCCATTATGCGTATGCGATTGTTTGTGACCAGCAATCGCTTTGCTGTGCCCTCTCAGTTCCCATCTACGAACCACGTATCATTTCTCTTTGCTATTCCGAACCTGCTAGGTACTGCGAGATTATGGCAAGGCGTCATGAGTCACACTAATTTGCTACTTCTGCAAACAACTAGCTATCATTCGCTGTGGGATTTCGTGGCAGCTTATAACCAGGAGCTAAAATCTTCCAGAAGACATAGCAATTGCAAAAAGTAAAATAAAAATGTGAGACTGAGGGTGTAGGACGGGTTGGCCTCGTTTCCCATGCGAGTTAGCGAAACAGAACTATGCAATATTTAAAAAGGGGGAGCAAATTTACTATAATAAATTTATGTGGAATAGGTTTTTAAAACGGAAAACTCTTTGAGGTACTGGTTTACATGATTGCTACTTAATAATTAGAAATATAATTAGTAATGATACGATGTCCTATACTATAGACAGAAAACTTGACTTGGTTAGCCTGAACAACATCTTCGACCACATCATCACTTAACATCAGGTGAGATAGTGCATGGTCAAAGCCAGTCAGGCATAAAAAAGCGAAATTTTAGAACTGTAGGTTCCTATTCATGATTTTTTTCATCGATATTGTTTACGGATCAGGAATAGTAATTGTCATATCCTCCAGAATATTTTAAATTATTTTCATATCAGTAAAGCGTACAGTTTATAAAAAAACATGTTCAAAATTTGCCCTATAAAGAGTCACTAAATCGGTTTCTAAATCATCAGATAATTACTATTCCTATGAATAAATGTGTAAGGCCATAAAGAAGAACGAATTTCGTTTAAAAGAAAAGTTCATTTTTTTTAAAATTCGGTCGGTTAACATTTTGTAGGTCTGATATATATTATCTGATGATTGAAAAACCAATCTTAAGTACGGAAAAATCTAAGTGAGTCAATTTCGTCTAGTTGCAGTCAAATTGTAAATGTCAAATCATGTTAAAATATAGATTATTGAAAGACAAGGTCTTCGTTATTCATTCCCACGAATACATTCATAGCTCTACATGGTTGAAAGTGTATTAAATCGCAAGGCCACTTGGGTGCTCTCGTGTACGTACCGCTCGCTAATCTCGTATCGCTAAAATATAACATTGTAAATCATTATCTAGATAGAATGAACTTCTTTTGTTACCGAACAACGTTACAAATGCTATTGTGTAACAGACCTTGTTACAGTCTATTTTCGTACAGCAAACCCAAACTTTCTTTTGTTTTATGATTGGGCAGTTTGCAGGGTAAGATGCCGGGTTATAATGTCACCCCCCATCTCTTCCCGTGTCGTAAGAGGTGACTAAGGGAAAAATACCGGAAGGTGGGCAGTAGCGCCTTCTGAGGAACAGCGATCCCCAAGTCGCCTGCCAAGCGTATGGATGATGGAAAACCCCCCTTAATGGAGGAGACTGTGTTCAACTGTGGACTATCCGGCTGATACAGTATAGTACAGTATAGTTTGCAGGGATCTATGTATACCATATACTTATATGATTATAATATTATAAATTACTAGGTTTCCGGCCGCGGCTCTGCCCGCCTGTATGTCGGTTATCGCACAAAACGAATAACCCCTTTTTGCGCAGTTGGATACAAACTATCCTACGTCCTTCCCCGGATCACAAACTATTTCCATACCAAATTTCATCCTAATCGGTCCTGTAGTTTTGAAGTTTATTCGTTGCATACAAAATACATATCTTTCCTCTTTATAATGTTAGTGTATATAATATGATAGTCAGAGGAGATGCCGTCCGCTTCTGAAAAAAATCTGATGGTCTGCAGTGTCTAGAACAAAATGTATGCACAGAGTCCCATGCGGCGCGCGTTAGAATCTGTTAAACGAAATTTTCTACATTGTGGGGATGGGCTTATGCGACAACCGAAAATCCTAGTCAGTAAGGCTAGGTAATGTTAATATAAGGTTACTATTTTTGCTTTATTTCACATTTCTATAAATATCAAAATAGAGAAATACTATAGTAATTAAACAACTTTAAACGGTTTAAAGTTGTTTAATTGCTATGTGTAATAATCGCGAAAACATTAAGACAACATTAGATAAGTACTATACTTTGTAACATCCCATATCCACTCTATTTTTCTTGGAATAAAATAATTACATTTCAGTTACAGTACCTTACTGAACACGAGAACAAGTAGATATATTTTAATTAAAAAGTAAAAAACCCGACTGAAAATTATTTATTTATGTTAAGCATTGTATCGTCTCATTGGAATTAAAACTGCAAGTTATAAAAATATTTTTGCAATCGTTGTGAAAAGCCCTTCATTTATATATCCCACTCCAGGAGTTTGGAAGAATATTTTTTTTTCTCAATATTGCTTCTGAAATCCACCGATCCGTTTTTTTTGTATGCACCTAGTGTCACTTTTAACTATCAAGACGAATCTAACGATATCTCATACATTAAAGTCGGTTAAGCTGTTTGGAAGTTATGTTGGAATAAAGAAATTCACAAACAAATATACATACATACATGAACCCTAAAAAGATAAGACTCCTTTTTTGGGCAGTCCCTTAAAAAAATAAAGAACAGATTATAAAGGACATTGAGTCGGTACAACGGGTGGTCCTACCACTAACCATTGACCGCCGGAGGTGGTTGTTAAAGGCACTGTGACTCAGGTACTTTATAAATAACGAATATTTTCGCATAAGTAATTCGAGTGCATAGATGGACAGCTTTATAAACAGGATGAAACATGATAAAGAGAAGACTGGTATTGATATATGAAAATAAAATGCATGTTTTAAGGGTGAACTGGCCGGCCCGTTCTCCATACAAACGCCGTAGGGTGATTACTCCCTTATTTGAGGTTTTAGGTCCAAAACAAAGCATAATACCGAATGATCTCGTCATTGCCTAGGCTTGTATGATGCTGAAATTTTAATAAGATAATTAACTTGAGAGTTATGAGCTTCGAAACATTTTCATTTAACAATTTCGATTTCATTTTACATTTTCATTTTTCAATTTACTTTCAACATAATTATCTTTTTAAAATCATACAGGCCTAGATAATGACGAGATCAATCGGTATTTATTATGCTGGATTCTGGAGCTAAAATCTCAAATAAAGGAGTGATCACCCTACGGCGTTTGGAGAATGGAGAAGCGACCGGCCAGTTCAACCATACGTCCAACACAGTTAGTGAGCTCGTATATTCTCAGAAGTCCAACTGGGAACTGCATTATAGTGTAGCTGCTCTCAATTAGCTTCAATGAGGCAAGCTCTAGTTAAACGCAGCATGTCACTGCGCAGTTAAATAGAACACACTGATATGGTTACAGCCGCATTCGGGACGATTTGCTTTACCATTCAATATAGGTCATTGAATTTGATGACAGTGTGTTAATATAACAACATAGTACACACAAAAATCGTAGATGTGCCACTGTATTTTTAAGCCTGCACCGAGGCAATTGTGAAATACTTAGGTTCGTGTGATCCCTTGCTGTATCTTTATTTCTTAATTTTGAATTATGCAATTAATATATATGATTTTTAAGAATTCATTCTATAAATCATACACTTTAGAAACACGATTACGTAAAGTTTCCTCGATAGAAAAAAAATCTAAAGTTATATCTATACAATTAAATAAACCTTTGCTTAGTACGCGTAAATACTTACTTCACAGAAAGTTATATGTTTTTGAATAATAAAAGAATAACGAATTTTCCATAACGTATATACATTACATTTTTCAAATAGGTATTTGTTTTTATTATACGAAGGAAATAGCTAAATTCATGCACGTTCCGCCCATTTTAGCCAGAGGCTACAGCTACAGCTGAATAGCTGTGGTATTTCCCCGTGTGCCACGTATGAGGTAAACAGTGAGCGCTCTTATTGCTTAATGCAATTTCTTCCAGACAACCGATCAGAAAGGATTTACAAAAATTAGGTAGGTTGTCAGTTAACTACGTAAACAATAATTGAAAAAAAATTTATTCACGAAGTACTATTTAAATAAATACCTATATTATACCTACATTAAATAAATAAACTCACGTACATTATAATATAAATCCATAGTTATTTACATACATACACTAATATATATAAATACATATATATCTAAACTAATATAATAAAGAGGAAAGATTCGATTGTTTCTTTGCTTGCATTGAATAGGCTCTGAAACTACTGAACCGATTAGGATAAAATTTGGTATGGAAATAGTTTGAGACACGGGGAAGAACATAGGATAGTTTTTATCCAACTGCGCAAGAAGAGGTTTGCGCGATAACCGATATACCCGGAAAGCTAGTATATATATATATAGGTATATATAAATATAACGTGATCTATTTTCTTATATATATACTACATATAAGAATATAGATCACGTTATGAAACAATGACCGGGATATTTACCGTGTAATTGATTTGTTTTGTATTATATTGGTTTTATTTTCAACAAGAAATGTTTATTGGAGACCTAAATACATTTGACTTATTGTAACCCATCGCCATGCCGTGGAAAGCTCTGAATTTGAACCAAGAACCCTACGCACGGCAGCGGACACTCAACGCCACTGGGCTATCACGCTAAATTAAAACAATGGTAATAACTTGATGCATTAATATGCGCATTATTCTTACTTGTTATGAATTACTGCAGACAAATATTTGGCAATGATCCAATTTCACGATGAAAGATATTTTTAAACTTTTGCAATAAGAATCCTTCTTTATTGTTTGATCAACGATTCTCTGAAAGACTGGTATAGATATTTTCTATTCAAGAGTAACAAATAATATGTCATAATTTTCCCTATTTACCATAGAACAGGTTTATATCCAGCTGCCTGAGAAAATAAGAATATACTCTCCCGACCGGGTAGTGATGCCTTGAAACAAACTTAAGAACTAGTAGATAAAAAATGTATAGTTATGGATTTATTACCGATACACAGTGAAATAGTTGAAGGTGTGAATGCTAATAGAATTCAGAGCAGAGCTAAGGAGTATGGTATAAAGAGTTAATATACGTCTCGCTCTCATATCAGGAATTTCACTGATCTGATGTTTCGCCCGAAGAAAAATATTTTTTATATCACATCTATTCGAAAATCTCTACTTTAGCGGACTGCGGGTCTACGGTACTAAGGTAGTGTGAGTTTTCTCTGTTCTGATTGGTACAAGTATTTATTAATAATATTGTTTATACATGCTTAACAATTTTGAGTATTTTCTTATTCTTATAAATAATAGTGTGTGTCACTCTTCAGCATAATATTACTATGACCTCGGTAACGCAAATAATGTTTTACTTACGATTCGGACACAATAAATTCAGACAAATTGTCCAAATTGTCAAAAATGTATTATTTTTCTTACAATAACTTGATTGCACTGTAATTATAGCTCAATATCATTCTTTGTTCACATATATAAGAATAAAAAGACTTAGTGAAGCGTTTTTAATTATTTTAAATTCGTTTTTATTAGATTGACAACTAATCTGCCAGTAACATTTTCATAGATATTTTGGTTGAATCATTTTAGTCTAAGTTAGTTACAATATTTTTTGTATCTAATAAACGTGCCCTTAAAATGTTTTTGTCTTACGACGAATAACCATTACTTATTGATTAATAAAAAATAAGTTGAGAATACTCATATCATAGGATGAGTTAAGATAAAAAAAAACAAATAATTTCTGTCGTTTCAGTAAGGAATAGAAATCGGTTGAGTTAGGAAAAAAACATTTTAGGGTGAGCCATGTGTGGATGAATACTGAACAACACAAAAAAGCTCCCACTCTTTAAATTTAAGAACCAATCATTCTCTTTCGTATAATTAGGATGAAAAATATTGATTTATTGTGCCGTACTTCATACAGGAGCATTGTGATGTGTCCTTATCAACCTGCTATAAAAAGGAAAACTAGAAATATGTATGGCGCAACCCAACGGTAGTGTGTATGGCATTTATACTTTGTTTATTATAGTATAGTGTTTCACACAATGGGTTGCACTGGACAAGGCCGGTTAGACAGTAAGTCGGCCCTATCAGAAACTATTGTGGTGTCCATTCATTGTTCCCTATCTGTAAACCTTTGTTTGCTTGACGGGCGTTCATATTTACAAACATCTAAGTTTCCGATTAAATGTTTCTATGTAAAACTGATTTTAAGTCAGTAAATACACGAATACAAATAAAATATTTGGCTACTAGACTGGACACGCTCTAAGTTGCGTGCCATTTATACGCTCATGATTGAGCAAGGCTTCGGTCAGTTATTTCTAGAGCATGGTAAATTGTTTTATGTATGATTTTTATGCTTTACAATATATTGCTAGCATCTTGTTAGTATGCTTCACTATCACTACATAGTATAAAACAAAGTCGCTTCCCGCAGTCTGTCCCTGTGTATGCTTAGATCTTTAAATGTACGCAACGGATTTTGATGCGGTTTTTTTAGTGGATAGAGTGATTCAAGAGGAATGTTGATATGTATAATACATGCGTAATATAGTAGAGAAACACTGATAATTGTGGAGGTGTCTAATGTGATATAAATAAACACATTTTTGCGCTTACATTGCAGACGCTGGCTAAACCCTACGAGATAGATTAAAATAATATACTACAGTATTATATACCTTAAAATGGTCTACAAAAAATCCACAATGGTTTGTCTATCTCTATAACCATTTTTTTACTTTACTTTTAACGAGAAATAATGGTTATTGTGGGTATTGCACCCGTGCGAAGCCGGGGCGGGTCGCTAGTGTTCTACAGAAAAGTGCATGTCGCTTCCATTAAAAAAAATCCTTTGACTATGTAATAAAGATAACTATTATAACGATTTTAGTCGTACCAGTAGCAGAAAGTAGAGGTGTCTACTGTTGGTTACATATTTCTTTGCCAGCAAATCCCAATGACGGGGATCGAATCTAACCCATAACCTCGGCATTCCAAAGCTATGGTTAACGCCTCTTGACCAACGTGGCAGTCACTTTGATTAGATTACGGAAATATTGCCTATAAAGCTACCGCGAAATAGCAAAGAAGCTACATGAAAATTTGTGAGGAGGGTGAAACATGCGACCTTGCAAGGTCGTTGGCGCTGCTTTGCCGCATGCCAGTGTAAACTACGCACCTTGCCCAGCCTAAAGTCGAAAGGACCGCATTGGCCGCATAATGACTTTCTTTTTCCATATACATTTTATCTGGCCATCACATAAACGTTTTTAACTTAAAAGTCTTGCGCTGGAACACTTATGAAGCACTCGAAGCGAAGTTTTCTTAGCCGTTCTTAACCGACCAGTACCTAAAGTTAAGCAACGTCCGCCCCGGTCATGAGTTGGATGGGTGACCGCTAATGACATTACTACTGAGCGCTTCCGTGCTAGGTACCACCCTCATGTAGAAAATCTGTCGCCAAGCACCTAACGGTTTGTTCCGGCAGCTGCCCTTGAGAGCCAGTAGTTCTAGGTTAGCCTGAACAACATCTTCGACTATATCATCACTTACCATCAGGCCATCAGGCGAGATAGTGGTCAAAGGCTAACCTATCAATCATAAAAAAACTTATCCTGACGTTTGATAATATCTGTAAGTAACCACTGTCGTGTCCATTATAACGGCAATATCAATAAAACAATGATGCTAAATATTAAAATAGGAAAAATCTTGGCATTCTTGTTGCTACAGCGAAAGCAGTTTCGCTGATCATTTTCCTTGCTAAAATGGATCGAAACAACATATATATATAGGAGTTTAAAGTAATAAATTTCACACACTTCTATGTACATATATTGGTAAAATGCTAACAACCTCTTAGGGTTGACTTCTGCTAGTCCTAACGAACAATTTTTGTGTTTTTTTGTTTGTTTATGTGTATTTGACGGAATAAGCACAGGGTCCACCCGATGTTAAAAGTCTCTTGTGCCTGTAATTTATTATTTCATATTTTTTATTACTTAGCTCGATGTAAATATTTAACACTCTGTTCAAAGGGAGCGCGGCGCAGTCCAGTATTGCCGCGGCGCGGCGTGCTCTTGAGTCGGAGTAGGCATTGTCTTTTAATACGAGACTCAAAACTTAAAACAATATTTTTTTCTAGTACTGTCTGACACTTTGAAGTAGTAATCAAAAATATGAAATAATAAATTACAGACACAAAAGACTTTTAATCAGGTGGTCCTCGTGCTTATTCCGTCAAATAAACATAAACAAACACTGATTTGTTAGGACTAGTGAAGTCAACCCTAAGAGGTTGTTAGCATTTTAACAATAACCCTGTATATATGCAACTGAGGATGACCATAATGTGCTACCATTGGACTGTTTTATAATTTCCCAAACATATTACAACGCTCACAGAAGGGAAATTCAAGTTGCATGTGAAAAAAAGTTGATTAAAAAATCCTACTACACAGTTTCTGATTACATAAACGACAAAAATGCCTGGACAATTCCGCCTCCGCCAAGCTATTGCCTGTCACCTACATAATTTAAACAAATATTGTAATAACTCTATTATATAGTAAGTATGTAACACACGGTTAAAAGATGTTTAAAAGAATGGCCCCGAGTTTCTTGCCCGTTCTTCTCGCAGTGGCTCTATACAATTTATTTGCTGAACGTGGCAGTACAATGTAGAATATTTCAGTACTAAAATTTGTAATTGACCTTCATAAGAGCGTCGTAGACGCCTAAATTGAATAAAAGATTTTGACTTTGACTTGACTGATATGGAAGTACACTATAGTGATGGAACCAGATGGGAGGCACTGGAAATCCAACATAACAATGTACATCCTAACCGTTTTTATGACTACTGTAGAGTGTTTGAACATCTGACGTGTTTTTAGTCTTTCTTAAACGACTTCAAAAAATGTAGGTTCGCAATAAGACTGTTTTGTGCTGTGTGTGTTACCTCACCATAAAACTCTTTACAGACTGTACCCATTTCGAATATTATTTATATTCAAAATCTGGTGCTTGACATGACTGTGGTCCCATTTAAATTTGATTGAGACCTGACGATTAGTATTTGAGTTGTCCCTAATAATGCGTACTTCATGTTAAAAAGTCGCTTGATTTGTTTGAAAAGTTTTGTTATTCTCTCTTATATGGTTCCACTCTTCGCATTATCGCACTAAAAATAACGGTAAACAAGTGATAAGCGGTTGCTCTAATTCCAAATAAGTGATGTGGGTACTTAATAAGCATAACGTTAACTTGATGATAATGCCAAAATTGTGTAAACATTTATATTTTTACTGGAAATCTGATTTAAAAATCATCCAATGTGTATTGTACTTTGTGTTAGATGAGCTAAGAGATAGATAAGAAAGTTGTACGGTATGGTGGCAATAAATATATGAATCTGTAAAAGGATGTGGCCGATATGCATATACACCGTGTCCCAAAATTCAACGATAAGCCGGCACCGGTGCATGGACCTACTCATGACTACTCGGGAAAAAAAAAAAAAAAATTATAACTCTTTTTTTTTAATTACAGAGACTTTTACAAAGTTGCGCCAACTTTTAATAAAACTTGCCATGGTAGTGTCCATACTTTTTTTTTTAACCCAGACTATAGAAAGTGCATAGAATGTTAAAATCTATGAAAATTATAAGAAAAAATTTTTTTTTTACTGATTTTTGTAAAATAACTACAGACTTTCTGTAATTTTAAAGGATTGTGGTAGATAGCCGTCCTTCTTAGATTGCTAATGCACAAAAAATATCAAAAATATGTCAATAATTGTGGTCATGGTAGTTGAAAATAGCATATTGGGTATCGAATATCGATGAAATTTATAAAAGTCTCTGTAATTAATAAAAAAAAACAGTTATAATTTTTTTTTTTTTTTTCCGATGAGTCATGAGTAGGTCCATGCTCCGATGCCGGCTTATCGTTGAATTTTGGGACACGCTGTATATGTATAAAAAGACTATGAATGAGTATATTACATTAGATAGTTTCGAAAAGTATAGCAGAGGAGCGTGTAACAGCATCTGGCCTAAATCAGGCTTTTTAAAGAAAACCATTGCACGCTTAGTACAAATCAATAAACCAATCAGTTCTACAGATGACGCAATGGATCAGTAGTTTAATAGCTGTATTTATGTGTGTCACTAGTGACCGTAGCTACAGGCTGGAGCGCAACCCATTTTTACGTTCGTACGATTAGTTAGTAAGTATATTAGTTTACAGTGGAAATTTTGATTTCTCTGATCTGTGGGTATAAGCATGTCACGAGGGGTGATTAAATGAGATGGGAATCATGATATATAGTACCACCAACTTAACTGTGCAGTTCGCGAGGGCGCTGCTGATCAAGGAAATCAACTGCAAACTGTCACAATTTGAAGGAATGTTGTAGTTCTTTTTTCTGCCACCTGAACAGATAAGTTGGTGGGTCTGTAGTAGAGTATTGAATGTGAACGAATAGGGCTGGTGAAAAATATACACTACAGTGTGGTATCAATAGTATTTATTACAGCTAATCCTCAAAGACTTAGTTTGCAAATATAATATTGTATTTGTTGTTTCACTAACGTCATAGTACCTGTTTTCTCCATGGACATCGGGTGCGGCTTTTTATACTAAACGACAAGCTGGCTGACCTTGTCTACTGCCTTATCAAAAATATCGATTTCCGTATCCATAAAACTAAACCAGAGACTAGAGTAACTTACTGACTGGTAGGTTTATTGATTTTCAGAACGTGAAGTGATTTAATGTTGTCCTGTAGATGTGGTCATAGGTTACAAAAGTTAGGCGTACTCTAAAAACTCTTAATATAGTCCAAATCTGGAATTTTGTCATAAATAATCATTATATAGTCACATGGCCTTATGTAGTGGTTTCTATTTTATTTTATTTATAGCTGATAGGCTAGGGTTTGACCACTGTCTCACCTGATACTACTGTTGTCGAAGATGTTGTTCAGGCTAACCTAGAATTACTGGTCCTCAAGGACAGCTGGCGGAACACACCGTTAGGTGTTTGGCGATAGATTTTCTACTTGATGCTGAGCTGATGAGCTAGCTAGGCGGACAACCACAAAATGCCCTACCATCGTGCCATAACGACTCCCATCCTAAGACAACAACCGGGACCGACACGGCTTAACGTGTCCTCCGAAGCACGAAAGCGCTCAGTAGTAATGTCTCTAGCAGTCACCCATCCAAGTCATGGAACGGCTAAGCAAACTTCGCTACGAGCGCTTCAAAACATATTATATTTTCCTATATAGTATATATTGTATATTGAGCTCTATTCCTATAGCAGATGAAACGACTGCGTAGGCAGGTCAGGTATTCAATGAACAAAGCGTTTGGAAAGTGTTTTCAATTTTTAAACACGCATTACAAATTGCTGAGTGCCTATTGGCAAATTGTTCGAAATCAACTTCCTCTTGGGTACTTAAAGCGAGTAACAGTTTCATTTGACCTAACAGCTGCGCAATGCGCAGATATCGCGAGCGTGAGGTCACACACAGCAAATTGATAAAACCTCCAGACTTTGTTGACCTCCTTTACAAACTGTTTGTATCTTACTTGAACATGCCCTTTAATCTCCATATTGTCAAGACCGTGCCGAATTGCGAATAATTTAATACACGTCATGACGTATTTAGAAGCTTATCGGCATTATATCAAACTAGATTCTGCTCGCGGATTGGTCTGCATGGAAATTCATTATATTATGCTGCGTAGGGAACTACTTAGTAAATCTGGATAAAAAGTAACGTTAATTCTGGTCTTAAGTAATATCTGCGTCATATTCCATCAATTTCTGATTAGCTTATATAGCCGTGGCATTGCGCCGCGGGCAAACACTGACATACTTACTTAATTTACACACAAACTTTCGACTTTATAATTTTAGTGTGATATAATTAAGTAGGATTTAGGCACAGAATATAGACTCAGGAGCTTTATGTACAACAATCGTGAGTAATACATGTTAAATCCTCTTAATTTCTGAATCACAGAACTACCTATAGAAAGTTTATCTCCTTAAGTTACTTGGATAATGTTTAATAAACTATTTTTTAACTCTTTTACATACTTAATTTACACACAAACTTCGACTTATGTTATACTTATGTAGGCTTTAGGCACAGAACATATATGCAGGAGCTTTAGGCACAACAATAGTGACTAATACATGTTTAATCCTCTTAATTTCTGAATCACAGAACTACCTATAGAAACTTTCTCTCATTAAGGTACATGGATAATGTTTATGATGAATTGATCATATATATACGTGCTTGCTTCGTATTCATTAGTTGCATTCTACATTATGTCGCAGCACAGGTAGTTAGACTAGAAGCATCCTTTGTTAACTCGTGTTGTTCTCTATTTGTAGAGCAGAGAACTTGAAACCTTATTGTGTGTACACAGGGGCGACTTTAAATGTGTTCTTGTTTGTATTGTTCGGCATAGAAAGTGCAGCAAGAACAGGGATCACGACGAGCATTTTAATTGCGCTCATTCTTGGAAAGGACGACGGGCGAGTCGCTTATATTTTGTTGTTTAGTGAAATTCGTGTAGTAATACGCTTTAACTTGTTTTTTTTTCGAACCCTTTTAATGGACGACCATTAAGAGGAGTTTGTAAAATCATAATCATCATGCTTGACAGGCGTCTTAGGGATCGCAGTGTAAGGGGGCAGTTCTTTAGAAATACAGTCCACATTCTTGTAGTTTTCCTTTTGTTGCTTCTTACGACTCCCACAGCCAGATACAAGAGATATAAGAGGGTGCTATTCTAGCCCGGCACCACACGGGTGACAACCCTCGAGAGAGCGTGATTGTGTGTTAGTGTGATATCACTTATCGCACTCAAGGTTTCAAGTTTTCTGCACTAAAAATAGTGAACAATACGAGTAAACAAAACTAATTGCACCGGGCGAAGATGCAAACAGAAGCTATTTGTTTTTGCCTCTGACATTTCTCTCTGACCTGTTATAGTTAGTGATGATTTAGTCGAGGATCGTAAAAATTGGAACCGAGAAACATCGTTACGTGCTTGACGACATGTTTTCTACTTATGTCTACTTAGACACAAGTGGGCAATATCTATGGATTGTTGCGCAAGGGTGCAGCAGGTCATAGATATTGCCACTGAGCCATCAGTCCTTCAATATTCATAAATGTTTTGTATTTTTGATGTGAAGATTGTTCATTGAGTGTTGTTAAATTGAAATATTTTCTACTTGTGTCTACTTGAGATACAAGTCGGCAATATCTATGGCCTGCTGCGCCCTAGCGCATAGATATTGCCACTGGCCATCAGTGCTTCAAATACATATATGTTTTGTATTTTTATTGCGAAGATTGTTGAATGAGTGTTGTTGGTCACCTTGATAGGAGACCTTTTTTATTTGTTTTAAGTAGTATTTGTTGGTAATATCGGGCTGCTCAATTTATGATGAATGGATATTGTTGCAAACAGCGAGGGCAGTGACTTCATCTTGCACTGATTGTTTGCAATTTGTTATCCCGAGTGTCAATTAAAGGACTGTATAAATGAGTGCAAAATCAATAAGTTACTCTGTGCACAAATAAAAAATCCATTCATATGTGGAGTTCGCAAACTGAGGTATGTTGCGTATTTCAACTGAACGGTATACAGAAAAGTTGTAAAAATACAGGACATATACAGAATAGTTGTAAGGATACAGGTCTACATTGTGGGGTTCTAAGTATCACATTGTGGTGTTCTAATTATATGGAACCTTCCATATAATTAGAACCCCACAATGTACAGATTTATTTGCATACATTCCTGCATCGTTTTATGATCATAAAAATGCCGTCTTGTGCTTGCGTTTTATATGAACTATTATGATGAAGTTACTTGTATGTATGTAAGTTGGAATTGAAATAATTTGAATAATATTTTTCCTATTACAACAATTTATTTTGGTTAGCTCATTTAATTGTTGATTAACTATAGTATTGTTAAGTTATGTGCGAGTGAATAAGTCATAACAATATATTACCTTTTTTACTCCACGCCATAAAAGTGAGTGTTTTGTTTTCAGGGTTCATGTATGTATGTTTGTGAATTTCTTTATTCCACCATAACATCTGAACTGCTTTATAGGAATTCATGTTTATTGATATGATATTCCCCCGTGGGTTGCCGGGTTAGAATTGCACCTCCCCATATCATCCCGTGGGTGTCGTAAGAGGCGACTAAGGGAAAAATACTGGAAGGTGGGCAGCAGCGCCTTCTAAAGAACTGCCGTTTTATACTGCGATCCCCAAGCCGCCTGCCAAGCGTGGGGATTATGTCAAATACCCCCTTAATAGGGGAGGCTGTGTTCAACAGTGGACGATCCGGCTGATACAGATATGATATTATGATATCATTAGATTCACGATAGCGCAAGTAACACTAAGTACATAAAAAAGTTTAAATAACTGGCGGATTTTAGCAATATTAAAGATTTTTTTTTCTTCCAAATCCATCGAGCGCGGTATCAAAATGAAGGGATTTAAGAACCAATTCCATAAATATATTTTTAGCAGTTTTAATATCAATGGCACGATAAAACGCTTAACGTAAATAAATAATTTGCAGTCGGGTATTATACTTTTAAATAATTAATACTTGTTAAGTAACTCTATATACATCATTCAAATAACATACCGGATAAAATAAAGCAATAATAGTATAAAAGAGACTATATGAATGCAATATATATATTTATGACGAAATATGTTAAAGTTTACCATCTTTGTAGAGTCCAATTATTATATAATATAGGTATAACATTTCTGCGAGTATAAAATAAAAAATCTCATGGTTTTCCCATTTCAAGCCACTTAAATTGATTAATTATTTATTTCGCACTCAGAAAATCTAGTTATAGACGCATGACATTCGAATCATTCAAAGCTGTTAATATAAAACCATTGTACTTGCAACTCATTAGTGACATAATTTAGTTGTGACGAAATTGATTTAATCATGTTGATAGTGTTTTATTATATTATAATTAGAGAATGTAGTTAGTTGCCAGTGTTGCGACATACACGTTCTATATTATTTCAATAATGATTTTACCTGCCTTTGAAGGCTTCTAGTATAGGAAGGATACATTGTCTCCGTCTCCGTGTACACTCAGATGGTGATACATATATCTAAATTACTTCCCTCGTGTAAAATCTTTGTAGATATAAGTATATTAATATAAGACCATTGTGCTTGCAACTCATTAGTGACATAATTTACTTGTGACGAAATAAATTGAACCAGCTTAATACCGTTTTATTACATGATAATTAGAGAATGTAGTTAGTTACCCGTATTGCGACATACGTTCTATATTATTTCAATAATGATTTTACCTGCCTTTGAAGGCTTCTAGTATAAGAAGGATACAATACATTGTCTCCGTCTCCGTGTACACTCAGATGGTGATACATATACGTAAATTACCTCCCCCGTGTAAAATATTTGTAGATATAAGTATATAAATACCATTGTGCTTGCAACTCATTAGTGACATAATTTAGTTGTGACGAAATAAATTGAACCAGCTTAATAATGTTTTATTATATGATAATTAGAGAATGTAGTTAGTTACCAGTCATGTGACATATACGATCTATATTATTTCAATGATTTTACCTACCTTTGAAGGCTTCTAGTATAGGAAGGATACATACATTGTCTCCGTGTACTGTGTACATTCACGTGGTGATTCATATATGTAAATTATTTCCTGCGTGTAAAATCTTTGTAGATATTGGATACAATAGCATAAAAATACAATACCAAATAGTACGAAATGACTGCTTCTCGTTATTTAAAATTTACATTATAAAGGCCGTTTTGACGCAACTGGTACACCACTTTCTTTGCTTACTAACCTAACCTATTCCATACAGTAGAGCTCATTAGTCATCACGGATATTCCCAAACAGCACACTTTCTATGTCATCTTTTTTTATGCTTAGTAGGTTATCCTTTGACCAATATCTCACCTCATGGTAAGTGATGATGTGGTCGAAGATGTTGTTCAGGGTAACCTAGATACTGTCTCTCAAGGACAGCTGCCCGAACACACCGTTAGGTGCTTGGCGGCAGATTTTCTACTTGAGGGTGGTAGCTAGCCAGGCGGGCACGCAAAACGCCCTACCACCTTGCTATAGCGACTGCCATCCTAACAACCGACGGCTTAACGTGCAACGCTCAGTAGTAATGTCACTAGCGGTCACCCATCCAACTCATGACCGCGGCGGAAGTTGCTTAATTTAGCTGATCGGTTAAGAACAGCTAAGCAAACTTCGCTACGAGCGCTTCAAAATATTCACAAACAGCACACTTTCTAGTTCGTCTCTTATTTGAATGATTACGCGGTCAGATTAGTACTCGAATCGGTAGCGATTTGGATTTATTAGAGCGTCGGTGATCTTTGAAGTAATCACTGGGATTACGCAGTTTCATATTTCGATCGGAAAAAAAGGATTGTTCGGTGATTGCGCAATAACAGCGACGTCCGGCGCAACGCAAGACAATCTAGAGAGATGAGTCACGAGCGAGGCAGGAGAGGAGCGCTCGGGAAGCTGACGACGTTGACCCACCAGCAGGTCGCTCACCTCACGACACTTTGTTTGGTCTTAACCACATCCATAAAATTTCTCAAAAATAATTGATTGCTAGAGAAATATTTGATTTATAGATAAAATTTAATTAAATTTATGAGATGGTGAATCTTCCAGAATTGTATTAGGTACAGCTATGTGTTTGTGTGTGGGTACAGACAGTGAAAACTGATATCAGCGGGGAATGGCCCAAACAATGTCATTATGTAGTAAATAACTCTCACTCCGTTGAGTCAGACATCCTTATTGTTGTATTGTTGTGGTTTTTGTATATTCATATAGATAGACATACCTAAATACCTTCTGCTTTTTAAAATGCGTCGTTATTCGTGGAGACAGGTAGGTAAATAGGGTGAATAAAGAAAATATTTAAGTTTTCTATACGAAGTAAGTAGGTAAGTTTTATTTTGAGCGTATTCATACATTGTACAACAAACTATGTATAGATTATACAGGGTTATTGGTAAAATGCTAACAACCTCTTAGGGTTGACTTCTGCTAGTCCTAAAAAACATTATGAGATAAAAAAAATTATGTTCTTTTTGTATTTGTTTATGTGTATTTGACAGAATACGCACGAGGACCATCTGATGTTAAAAGTCTCTTGTGCCTGTAATTTAAATTTTTTTATTTCTTAGCTCGATGTAAATATTCTAAACTCTATTCAAAGGGAGCGCGGCGCGGTCCAGTGTTGCCGCGTCTGGCGCTCTTTGGGGGTTTTTTGGTTCCGCACCCAAAGGACAAAACGAAACTCCATTTATGAGGCCGTTGTCTGTCTGTTTGTCCGTATGTCATTGTATTCTAGCTCGGAAACGGAATGAATAACGAAAGTAAAATTATGGTATTTTGTAAAGAATTTTAACCCCGTAATGTTGGTTGGGTCGCGGTCATTGCTTGGTTGGGTGACCGCTAGTGGCATATAGGTATAACTTAGACCGTCAATCCCGGTAGTTTTCTAAGAATGGTCGTTATTGCATGGTAAAAACGCATTTTATGAAAGCCCACTTGGCTAGCAACCACCCTCAAGTAGGAAATCTGTCGTCGAGCACCTGACGGTATTGCGGCAGCTGTCCTTGAAACCCGATAATTCTAAGTTATCCCAACGTCTTTGGCCGCATCTTCACTAACCATCAAAGGAAATAAAAAAAAAACTTCGAAATATAAATATCATGACCCGCTGAAGGCAAGGTCGGAGTTAATCAAGTACCGGTGGAAGAATGTCATTGGACGTTTTATTTGTTCTGAAGTCTCACTGCGGTGCTGATGAACTATAATGCCTTGTTTGCCCGAGGCGTCCCAATTTCCTTTTCAAAAGTAAGGTACGAAATTTTCGCACGACACGCACGCGTAAGTCTACTAAATTACTAGTGCAATACAACTGACCGTAATTTTGGGGAGATCTATAATAAGTATATCGATTACCGATGTCGAAAAAGCATGTTCTGGAATTATGATTGTTTACTAGACCAATGACAGTTCGAACCTCAGCTAATCCGAACGCTTCTATAATGACCTGACCTTACAACGGAATATTTAAAGCTTAGTTGTTGAGATATAATCCGTAACAAAAATGGTGCAAAATTGACAACATTGACGGCCCCACATTTATTTATTACAAACATAATAAATAAAACAATGAATTCGAAGCGCTCGTAGCGAAGTTTACTCAGCCGTTCCTACTTCCACTCAACAAGCAACGTCCGCCGCGGTAATGAGTTAGATGGGTGAACGCTAGTGACACTACTACTGAGCGCTTCCGTGCCTCGGAGGGCACGTTAAGCTGTCGGTCCCGCTTGTTGTCTTTGGATCGCAGTCGTTATAGCATGGTGGTACGGCATTTTGTGAATGACTGCCTGGCTAGCTACCACCCTCAAGTAAAAAAACTGTCGCCAAGCACCTAACGGTGTATTCCGGCAGCTGTCCTTGAGAGACAGTAATTCTAGTTTAGCCTGATCAACATCTTCGACCACATCATCCCATAATATTAGGTGAGATCGTTTCAAAGGCTAACCTATCAAGCATAAAAAAGTCTTGATTTTAGTGTAATATTTTGAAATGACCCCTAATTTGAGTAAATGATTTTAGTTGTAAATAACTAATACAACCCATACATATCGTATGTTATAATATCCAACTAAACTAATGTTTACTATCATTCGGTTTGTTTGTTCAGACATAGATAACAATGAGGCACGTTACGGGTGTCTCAGCTTCTGCTTCTAATTTTACAACTATACATACTTACATATACATAAATACATCATACATAACACTCCGTTGGCGAACACAGTGTTATGCACTTGTGTTGGCGACGAAACTTAGAAATTATGTAAGGCTAAGGTGCGCGCGGGATGGTAAGCGCTACCCTAACGGGTGCGAGTGAGATAGCGCTACACCGCCCGCACGGTAGCCTATTTTATTAGGTGAAATATTTAAGTTATAGTTAAGGTTAATTTTATAAGTGGAAAAATAAGGCAGATAGTGAGATTTCATTATGTGTACAAAGTATTTTGATAGGTCTTATAGTTTAGGAAATATGGTTGATTTTGTGTATTTTATACTTTTAGTATATTTTGTTTTTTATTAGAAAAACTATAAAAAATAGGAAATAGTAAATATTTTTATATAATAGGCTTAAGTATATATTATCGAATAAAAAATATTTCACACCTTAATTCAAAGTAGGTTAGGCAGGGTGAATTTTTATTTGTCTATTTTTGACCCAAAAACTAGGTTTTTTGTAAGAAATCTCACGATAGCTTAACATCAGGCAGGGTGATTTGTACTAATTATACATATTTAGGTAGGCCTTTAATAGTACTAAGTAAATAAGAAAGAATCATGTAAATTGGTAAATAAATAAAGAAGTTATGGCTAAAAACCCTGGCTGACCAAAGTGAAACTTGCGGGTAAAATTGTTAAGTTTGCGCCGGCGAAACCGGTGCTCTCTGTACGGTAAAACTCAGAGGTACTTAAACGAGCTAGGTCCAATGCAAAATTGTCACAGAAAAATTAGGCATTCTAAGCCTTCAAGAAAAGGAAGAAAAGGAAGCAAAGGAAAAAGGAAGCTTTGGTCAGCCAAGCAAGAAGCCTTACTGTGAACAAGTGTGGGTTTTATTTGGGACTGCAAGAGTCCCCCTCCTCGACCCCCTCGCCGCTAGGATACAGAACAACATAGTGCCTAGTGCAAGAGCTGCTTCACTCCAAGTTATTCGTCGGTACAAGCGAAGTGTTCTACGAGACGGGTACACACCGGCGCGCGCCTGGGCGAGTGGGACACGTATCTCTCACTCTCTCTCTCTCTCTCTCGCTCGGCGCTTCGAGTACCCGTCACCCTCAGTGTGTGAGCTCGCCACATATAACGACGAGTACGCGAGTCATACTTATCAGCTGGTCCTTCGAGCCGGATCAACGCTTCGCATACCTGGATGATATTATCGTTGTCATTCAGTACTTCACATACTTGGATGATATCATCGTGTGAGTGAGAAGCCTCACATACTTGGACGACTTCATTGTTTCAACATCAGCATTCAAGATGCCGGTTACAAGAAGTCAAAAGGGAAGCAGTCAACGCGAATGCACGCCGAATGTCACCGAGGGAACGTCGAGTGGTGCCACAGGAAGTTCCGGAGCGCCAATGTCTGGTACCACAACAGAAGGTACCTTTCCGTCTGGGACGTCGTACGAAACTACCACAGACACCGTTATGGAGGAAAATAGAACACTAACTGGGGGCGAAGACCCGAAGATCTCCAAGCCGAAGTCAAGAGCCGCATCAGTAGCATCAGTGTTTAAGAAGAAGGAGCTGGAAGCCCGCGCCGAACTAGCCCGCCTGGAACTTGAAGAAGCGCGAGCTGCAGCTGCATTAGCAAGAACGCGCCTGGAGATACTTCAACTAGAAGATAATGACTCAGAAATTAGTGAACCAGTGGACCGAGAAGTCAACGTGCAGAACTGGGTCAGCGACACAGTGGAAAGAATGTCTGAAGAAAAACCATCTGCAGACAAGCCCGCGGAGGGGCACGTCAAGGACCACAATGTCAAACCTGAAGACCCAGCACAGGCCACTGGAGGGACCAAAGAACTAGCCGAAGCTATAGTCAAGGCAATAAGTGCAACATCAAAAAGTGCAGTTGTTCCTGGATACCTGAGTGAACTGCCCTTCTACGATGGGAGCAGTGGCGAATGGTTGGCATTCAAGACAGTGTATGAAGATACAGCACCAAACTTCTCTTCAGTACAGAACATGGCAAGATTAAGAAAGTCCATCAAGGGCGCAGCACGAGAGGTAGTCAAGAGCCTCTTATATTCCGAGTGCACACCTGAAGAAGTCATGGACGCACTTCGCCGTCGCTTTGGAAGACCAGATGCATTAGTGCTCGCCGAAATGGAGAAGCTGAGAAACCTACCGAAGATGACTGAAAGCGTACGCGACGTTTGTGTGTTTGCGAGTCAAGTCAACAACATCGTGGCTACAGTAAAGGGTCTGAAGAAGCCACAATACCTGCAGTCTCCAGAGATGCTAAAGACAATAGTGGACAAAATGCCTGCGGTGCTTCGCTATCGATGGTTTGACTTCACTGCGAAGACGGAAGACCCTGACCTTGATCATCTGGGGAAGTTCCTCAACAGAGAAGCGGACCAATGTGGACCATATGCCATGCAAGAGTCCGTAACAAAGAAGAGTTACGGAAAAAGAGAAGCCACACACACTGCAACAGAACAAGAGAAGGGGCAGTGCCCGCACTGTCATGAAAGCCATCGCCTCATCGAATGCAAGAAGTTCCTTGAAGCATCGAAGAAGGAACGCTGGGAAATTGCACTAAAGAGCAGGGCATGTTTCAAGTGCCTGCAAGGTCGACATCGAAAACAAGACTGCAGGAAACCGTCCTGCAAGATCTGCAAGAGATGGCACCATATCCTTCTACACGAGGACCGGCAACCTGAACACACACCAAAGGCAGAAAAGACAGAAGTTACCAACAATGTGCTTCAGGTGAACGCCGCGAGGACAAAAAGGGCCTACTTGAAAATGGTGCCAGTGGAGGTCTACGGTCCAAAGGGAACTGCCAGAGTGTTGGCATTGCTGGACGAAGGTTCGACGGTGACGATGATAGACTCGTCAATAGCCAACCAGCTGGGACTTCAAGGACCTAAAGAAGCCCTCACATTAGAAACTGTTGGTGGAAAACTTATCACGAAGACTGATTCCATGAAAATCAATATGAAGCTAAGAGGAATCCACCACAGCAAGAAGAGGTCCATCAATGGGGCAAGAACAATTGACAACCTACACCTGACGCCTCAACCAATGGACAAGAAGAAGATTGAAGAATACTCTCACTTAAGCAAGATGGCCGACCAGCTATACTATGAAGAAGAACCACCGAAGTTGCTCATCGGGCAAGACAATTGGGAGCTGATAGTCTCCAGGGGAACACGCAAAGGGAAGAAGAACCAGCCCGTCGCATCACTTACGTACCTAGGGTGGGTACTGCACGGATGTGACTCGGGGGCATCAAAACAAGTCAACTTCGTCACCTGCGCACACGTCTTCACCCGAGAAGAAGAATGGGACAAGATGATTAAGGAACACTTTACCTTAGAATCACTCGGGGTTCAACCACGTCGACCAAGCACTGATGCCGAAGGGAGAGCACTTCAAATCTTGGAGAAGACCAGTAGAAGATTAGAAAATGGACGTTTTGAAGTTGGTCTTCTATGGAAGAACGAAGATGAGAAGATGCCAGACAACTACAAGTCAGCAGAGAACCGTCTGAAAGGCATCGAGAAGAAGCTGGACAAAGACTTAGGCTTCAAAGAAGAATATGGAAAACAAATACAGAATCTGTTGGACAGCGGCTACGCAGAAGAAGTACCACACAAGTCTGAATCAAAGAGGAAGTGGTACCTGCCACACTTTGCCGTCACGCATCCTACTAAGAAGAAGAAGAGATTGGTGTTCGACGCAGCTGCCAAGTTTGAGGGAAAAAGCCTCAACGACGCACTCCTATCAGGACCAGACCTACTGCAGTCCTTGTTCGGAGTGCTCCTTCGGTTCCGGCAACATCCCGTCGCAGTCGTGGCCGACATTAAAGAGATGTTTCTTCAAGTCAAGATTAAACAAGAGGATCGTGACAGCCTACGGTTCCTGTGGCGAGGAGATCTGCGCACTGGAAGACCCATAGAATACCGAATGACATCGGTAATCTTCGGCGCCGCATGTTCACCGAGTGCTGCAATTTACGTCAAGAACCGCAACGCAGAAGACTTCAGAGAAGAATACCCCGAAGCGGTTCAAGCCATAGAACGCAACCACTACATGGATGACTACCTGCAAAGTTTTCCAACAGAAGACGAAGCCATCAAGATCGCCAACGAAGTAGACGCCATCCACAGAAAAGCCGGGTTCGAGCTCAGAGGATGGGCATCCAATAAGCCAGCAGTACTCAAGAAGCTAGCTTGTGAAGACGATACGAACAAGGAAGTTGAGCTGGGTTCTAAAGAAGAGAAGACACTGGGCCTGAGATGGTTCACTGAAGAAGACGAAATGGGGTTCCGCACCAGCTTAAGGAACGTACGAGAAGTCGTCGAAAAAGGGAAGACTCCAACAAAGAGAGAAGTCACGAGTGCCGTGATGTCAACCTTCGACCCTATGGGGTTGGCATCACCCGTGCTCATTCAAGGGAAGAGACTTCTACAAGACATTTGGAGAAGTGGCATCGGATGGGACGATGAAGTTATGCCAAATAATGAAGAACAATGGCGAAAATACTTGGAAAACCTGCAACTACTGAAAGATTTGCGAATCCCAAGATGCATCCGTCACTCCAAGCACGAGGGGGAGCTACACGTCTTCACAGACTCCAGCGAAACCGCCTACGCCTGTGCCGTTTATTGGAGGCAGAAAAACAACGAAGGGCAATACGAAGTGACGCTACTGGCAGGGAAAGCAAGGGTGACTCCATTGAAGCCAGTCTCCATCCCGCGGCTAGAACTACAAGCTGCATTACTGGGGACCCGAATGGCACACTCCATCGAAGAAGAACTTGACGTCAAGCCAACGAAGAAAACGTACTGGACTGACTCCAGTACAGTACTTTCATGGATCAAGTCAGACCCGAGGACGTTCAAGCCCTTCGTAGCCCATCGACTTGCTGAAATCGAAGACACATCAAAACCGCAAGAATGGAGATGGGTCTCTACCAAAGATAACCCAGCAGACGACGCAACAAGAGACATCCCCAAAGAGTTTCAAGGAAGTCATCGATGGTTCACTGGTCCGACATTCCTGAGACATGCTGAAGAATCCTGGCCTAAACCAAGAACCTTCAAGATAGAAAAAACGGGGGAAGAAAAAGAGCAACACTCAGTCACAGCGACGAAGATCATCGACAAGTACCCAACTCCGGATCCAACACGATTCTCAAGTTGGAACCGACTATGTCGAGCAACTGCAAGGGTACTTCAATTCATCGACTTGTGCAAGCGGACCCAACAAGTGAACATCTCAAGAAAATTAGAAGAATCTGACCCGACTTGGAAAAAACATAAAAAGAAGACAAAAGAGAAGTCTGAATCATTTGTGAAACGAGAAGATAGAAGACTTCTACCCATTGAAGATAGCCATAGAAGACTTGCAGAAAAGCTTCTCTTACAAAGAAGCCAGGAAGAAAGCTTCGGGGAAGAAATCTCGTCGATGATAAAAGGAAAACCGCTCGAGAGATCAAGCAAGCTTAAGAAGATCGACGTAGTCTTTGAAAATGGTTTGCTACGGATCAGAGGAAGAATCGACGCTGCGCGTGGCTTAGAAGACGACTTCAAGCGACCTGTGGTGCTAGACAGCAAGCACCAAATCACGAGACTTCTCATTGCGCACTATCATCGAATCTTCAACCACGGCAACCATGCAACAGTCATCAATGAGGTCAGGCAACACTTCTGGGTCCTAGGACTTCGATCTGCGGTTCGAGCGACAGCGCACCAATGTCAATGGTGCAAAGTCTACAAGGGTGCACCACAACAACCACCAATGGGAGATCTACCAGGAGAAAGACTGCGCTATGGGGAGCCGGCCTTCACATGCTCCGCCGTAGACTACTTCGGCCCCATGATTGTCACTGTGGGGAGACGCCATGAGAAGAGGTGGGGCGCTCTCTTCACATGCCTCACCACCAGAGCCGTCCACATAGAGCTCTCAACTTCACTGTCAGCGAGTTCGGCAATCTTGGCGTTAAGAAGAATGGCTGCCAGAAGAGGAATGCCCAAGTCCATCTTCAGTGATAATGGGACGAATTTTGCTAGAGCAAACAAAGAACTCCAAGAAGCTCTTGAAGCACTGAAGAAAGAAGAGGTCATCAGTGAAGCTGAGAAGATTGGGGTGCGGTGGAAATTTATCGCACCAGGAGCACCGAACATGGGTGGGGCTTGGGAACGCCTCGTCAGGTCCATCAAGACAGCGCTAGAAGTGACCCTCAAAGAGAAGCGACCAAAAGAAGAAGTTCTTCACACCCTGGTACTGGAGGCTGAACATATCGTGAACTCCAGGCCTCTAGTAGAGAAGATAGAAGATGAAGACGAAGAGTCGCTAACTCCCAATCATTTTCTTATTGGGAGGTCGTGTGGCCTACCAAGGCTTGGGAAATTCGGCGATGAAGACCTCAATGGACGACAAGAATGGAAGATGGCACAACGGCTGGTCGATCACTTTTGGGCAAGATGGGTGAAAGAGTACCTACCAACTCTTATCCCAAGACGAATCGACGGGAAGACCACCAGCCGTGACCTGCAGTGTGGAGACACAGTCCTCATAGTTGACTCCACACTGCCCCGAGGGACCTGGCCAAGAGGAGAAGTGATCAAGACCTATCGTGGACCAGATGAAAAAACTCGAATCGTCGACGTCCGTACGACTGGCGGAGTTTTGAAGCGTCCTAGCTCCAAGGTGGTGCTGCTGGTTCCGGCACAAGACGACGAGCACAAAGCCAGCCACTTGACGAGCAACCAAGCATCGAGCAGTAGCGTCGCCAGGTCAGGAGTCGGTGCTGTGCACAAGGGGGAGGATGTTGGCGACGAAACTTAGAAATTATGTAAGGCTAAGGTGCGCGCGGGATGGTAAGCGCTACCCTAACGGGTGCGAGTGAGATAGCGCTACACCGCCCGCACGGTAGCCTATTTTATTAGGTGAAATATTTAAGTTATAGTTAAGGTTAATTTTATAAGTGGAAAAATAAGGCAGATAGTGAGATTTCATTATGTGTACAAAGTATTTTGATAGGTCTTATAGTTTAGGAAATATGGTTGATTTTGTGTATTTTATACTTTTAGTATATTTTGTTTTTTATTAGAAAAACTATAAAAAATAGGAAATAGTAAATATTTTTATATAATAGGCTTAAGTATATATTATCGAATAAAAAATATTTCACACCTTAATTCAAAGTAGGTTAGGCAGGGTGAATTTTTATTTGTCTATTTTTGACCCAAAAACTAGGTTTTTTGTAAGAAATCTCACGATAGCTTAACATCAGGCAGGGTGATTTGTACTAATTATACATATTTAGGTAGGCCTTTAATAGTACTAAGTAAATAAGAAAGAATCATGTAAATTGGTAAATAAATAAAGAAGTTATGGCTAAAAACCCTGGCTGACCAAAGTGAAACTTGCGGGTAAAATTGTTAAGTTTGCGCCGGCGAAACCGGTGCTCTCTGTACGGTAAAACTCAGAGGTACTTAAACGAGCTAGGTCCAATGCAAAATTGTCACAGAAAAATTAGGCATTCTAAGCCTTCAAGAAAAGGAAGAAAAGGAAGCAAAGGAAAAAGGAAGCTTTGGTCAGCCAAGCAAGAAGCCTTACTGTGAACAAGTGTGGGTTTTATTTGGGACTGCAAGAGTCCCCCTCCTCGACCCCCTCGCCGCTAGGATACAGAACAACATAGTGCCTAGTGCAAGAGCTGCTTCACTCCAAGTTATTCGTCGGTACAAGCGAAGTGTTCTACGAGACGGGTACACACCGGCGCGCGCCTGGGCGAGTGGGACACGTATCTCTCACTCTCTCTCTCTCTCTCGCTCGGCGCTTCGAGTACCCGTCACCCTCAGTGTGTGAGCTCGCCACATATAACGACGAGTACGCGAGTCATACTTATCAACTTGGGTAGTTATTGTAGACATGGCCAAGATACTCATCATCAGGCAGGAGTCGTTTCCTTACTATTATAATTATTGTTAATATGGAAATTGGTGATGTGTATTTTTTTTACTTTCTTTCAATCCGATACACTTTTCTTTTTATATTTTCTACTTTTGTGTTGTCGCTAGCCAGGCGGGCACTTTCAAAATGCCCTTCCACCATGCGGTGAAGCTCAACCCCGCGGCGGGATTCGAACCATGGACCTGCTGCGCGGCAGTCCATAGCCAATGCCACTGAGCCATCACTGCTTCGAAATCTGCTCGAATCACTGAACGAAATCTCATTAAACTTTGCTATGATAAGGTCCTGAAATGACTCCTCTTTTTATTCTGTATTAAAAAAACAAAGTACCTAGTATGGTAGCTTCCAAGGCGGTACTTTATTCGAGTGATTTTGCGTGCAGTACTTACTATAATGACTTACTTTCTCTCTAAGTTGATCCTAAGAGGGTCTTGGTTTTGTTCTCCGATAGAAAGAAACACCACAGCTCCCAGTATTTCATTATATTCTGTTTCACAGAATCAGGCAGTTGTAGTTCTTGTAGGTCCTTTTAAACTTCGTTTCACAAATGGTGCAGGCCTGATGCTTGGTCCAGGATATGGTCGCGTAACAGCTGGATCGTCTCTCGTTTGTAGGACGTGGCCTAAGTTCTAACTAAAGTAGCCGGTCCGCATGAATTTCTGTCATGATGTTTGGCTTCGTGATCAGACTCCGTATTCGGACGATCTCTTCTAGCCATAGTTTTTTTTTTCAGAGTTCCGTACTAGAATTCGAAACAATATTACTAAGTGTTTCCTGTCCGTCCGTCCGGTGACTTTTAAAGGGCTTTATCTTCAGAACAGTAATAGGCGTATTGTCTAACTAATAATAATAATGACAAATAGTTAAAAAAGAGGTTCCCCATACAAGAAACGCGTCTTTTTAAGGTTTTTTCGTTTCTCTAAAGCTCATTATTATGTAAATCTGTTTTAAAAAATAGCTCACTCTATTTAAATATTGCGAAAGTATTTCTGTTTCGTACGCTAGTATGCGAAACGAGGTCTCTCCGTCCTCAGTCTGATATTTTTCAAAGATCACTTCGTCTCAAGAGTTGAGTTTACAGAGCACTTTCCATGGAAACGTATATATACACCGTGTCCCAAAATTCAACGATAAGCCGGCATCGGTGCATGGACCTACTCCTGACTACTCGGGAAAAAATAAAAAAAAAATTATAACTCTTTTTTTTTTTAATTACAGAGACTTTTATAAAGTTGCGCCAACTTTTAATAAAACTTGCCATGGTAGTGTCCATACTTTTTTTTTTAACCCAGACTATAGAAAGTGCATAGAATGTTAAAATGTATGAAAATTATAAGAAAAAATTTTTTTTTACTGATTTTTGTAAAATATCTACAGACTTTCTGTAATTTTAAAGGATTGTGGTAGATAGCCGTCCTTCTTAGGTTGCTAATGCACAAAAAATATCAAAAATATGTCAAAAATTGTGGTCATGGTAGTTGAAAATAGCATAATGGGTATCGAATATCGATGAAATTTATAAAAGTCTCTGTAATTAATAAAAAAAAACAGTTATAATTTTTTTTTAATTTTTTTCCGAGGAGTCATGAGTAGGTCCATGCACCGATGCCGGCTTATCGTTGAATTTTGGGACACGGTGTATATATAACGTATATATACAAAACCATAGTTTTGATATATTTTAAATACTAAGTATTCAAACTCGGTGAAACTTTGCATGTACATCCTTGAGCCTAGTATCTATGCTTCTAGTTTGCCAGATTTCCGCGAAACTAAGTATTTTCTAAAATAAATCAAAAAATCGTTTTGTATATAAATTGTTATCTTGACATTAAGGGATATAATAAATCGAAAAACAGGCAAACCAAAGGATATTATTAGATATTAGACTCAGCAATATGCACACAAAATTTCACCGAGTTTGAATACTTGGTATTTAAAATATGAAGAAACTACGTTTATATGGAAAGCGTTCCGTGGACGTGAAGTAAGCTGTTTATCATCGAGTGAAGTTGTAATTATCGTGTTTTGAACCATAAAATAATCAAACAAGTATATTGAACTACAACATATATTTTTGTCTGATCAAAATAATGAACATTTCATTGTTTACGGGTGAATAAAAAATAGGTTGATTTTTAATAACCTGGCCTGAAAAGCCTGTACTATGCCGTGCCGTTATACAAAATGTCGTTAGACTTTATTTCTATTTCGTTACTCATTACTAGCTCTTCAACAATTGTGGGTTGTAAGTTAATTCGCATATATGAATAAAATACTGTATTGGTACACGTTCCAATGGGGCCATAATATATACTCTATATATATACGTATAATGAAATAGGGTTGTAAAGTAATCGCTTTATATTATTATGATGTAGTAATACTGTATTTTGTTTCAGGTAATTAATGGAATGCAAATAGCACTCGTTTACAGCAAAACTTTATAATAAAGGTAAGGCCTATAATTGTTCTACAAATTAATTTTAGACCTAAGTATAAGTACATAGTTTTGCAGTACGTCAATTCTGTATTCCTAGTTCTAATTTATAACGTTTGTCGTATTACAAATCTGAAATGATTTATTTATCTGTAGTTTACCTACTCTGAAGTAACAAAGATATCGTGAACTTTTCAATACATTCTGACATTCTACTTAAAGAATTATGGTTTGTACTGACTCAAATAAACCAGTTCGAGTTCATGAATGTAGGTATTGTTTTAATTGTTAGCCTTAATACAACAATAAAATTATTTTTAATATTTTCAAAGTATGGAAGTTCTATTCAAATAATTTTTCTTATTTTGTTCATAAAATTGCTGCATCACGCAAAATGCTTCGTAACCAAAACAAACAAAAGAAAAACATCTGTCATTTTCTGTTAGTGTTAGTAAGTACGTCGGTAGTGATGATATTGAAATTCCTTTAGTCTCATCGACATTATTTCTTGGTGCGATCCGAATTACGCAATTGGTATCTAATGTATAGTGCACTCAGAGCGCGTCCGAATTGTACGAAGGGCGCCAAACGCTTTTACAGCTGCTAAGTGTGATGTCATCGACAACGTCACCACACAGCGCAGCACTCATAGTACTCACGGCCCCGCAGATAGGCACCGTAAGCACTGCGTGCCATTAGCGCTCTAAGCGTAACTCGGATCAAGCATTGACCTACTTATGAATCTATGGCTCAACTGTCACAATACAAATGAAAAGTTTTTACCGGAGAGTTTTTATTCTCTCAAACACTTTTATACAGTTAAAATTATTATAAATAAAATTAAATCCATTAAAAGTATGCGAATATAAATAATTTCCTTCAAGACCCATATATGCTAATGGCATACGATATATAGGGAAGGTACAGAACCTCAGATTATTATTTTACCTGACTTCTACTCACTATATGCAATTTAGATTTTTATTGTAATATAACAAGAATTATTAGCATTGAAAAGTATCTAGAACGCCAAAAATGTTGGATCTCAAGGCAATGGAACCTCACTATCCTTATTAAACAAAACGATTTCTCTGAATTTATTAATAATAATCCCTGTTCAATTTCACGAATTTATAAGCAAAATGAACCGTTCGAATGAACTTATTGAAACACAAATAGAATAAACCGTTTGACTTACCTCTCCTTCAATACTTCAGGAAGATACAAGTAGGATAAACCGTTCGAAAGTTAAAACCGTCTGATAAGTATGACTCGCGTACTTGTCGTTATATGTGGCGAGCTCACACACTGAGGGTGACGGGTACTCGAAGCGCCGAGCGAGAGAGAGAGAGAGTGAGAGATACGTGTCCCACTCGCCCAGGCGCGCGCCGGTGTGTACCCGTCTCGTAGAACGCTTCGCTTGTTCCGACGAATAACTTGGAGTGAAGCAGCTCTTGCACTAGGCACTATGTTGTTCTGTATCCTAGCGGTGAGGGGGTCGAGGAGGGGGACTCTTGTAGTCCCAAATAAAACCCACACTTGTTCACAGTAAGGCTTCTTGCTTGGCTGACCAAAGCTTCCTTTTTCCTTTGCTTCCTTTTCTTCCTTTTCTTGAAGGCTTAGAATGCCTAATTTTTCTGTGACAATTTTGCATCATCATCATCATTTTCTCCTCAGCCTTCTGTTGGCTGGTTGAGGCGTCGAGCCGTGGCTCATGGCCTCTGCAGAACCTCGTGGGGCTACTACCCCACGGTAACTAGTCACTGCGCAGGCTTCTACAAGAATATTGCCGCTCTGCGCAGTGTTTGCATTCATTTTCATTTTCTTTGTGCACACCGATGATTTATTCGGTGAACTCTTCTTCTACTTCTTTTTCAGCTCTTCTTCTTCTTCAGCTCTTCTTCTTCTTCGCGAAGACGAAGAAGAATTTCGCTTACTATTATTTCTGTGTTTTCTTGTTTTATGTTTCTATGGCTTTGTGGCATTCCCTTAACCCATGGTTAGTATTCCCTGGGCAGGGAACGCCACCGGTGCTTTGTTTCGGGTGGCCTGGCGTGTAGAGGGGCCAGTCCTTGAAGATGCTGATGTGGTCCGTTGTCCGCCTTATCAAACATTTTCTTGGCTAGGCGGGCAACGAACTCCTGGACTGTCTCCAGCTGTATGTCCTTCATAATAGTGTCGTTCCTGACAAAACGGCCAGCTCCGGTTATCACGCGGAGGGCGATGTTTTGCTGGGCCTGTATCTTCTTTTTATTTGTTTCCGAGCAGAGGTTGTACCAAGCTGGGGCAGCATACGTTAGTCTAGATCTAATATACGCTTTGTATATCCCCAGCTTGGTTCTTAGTGGTAATTTGGAGTTAAGAACAGGCCGCAGCATCGCTCTTGCCGCCCTCGCCTGCTTGATAACGTGTTCTGTTTGCTTGGCCGTTCCGAGGCCGTTCTCTATGGTTACGCCCAAGTACTTGACCGAGCGTTGCCACTCGATCTCATGTCCTTGCAGTGACAGTTTAAGAGCTGGTGTTCTTTTCCGACTAATGCATATTGCAGCTGTCTTGTCCACATTAACTGCTATCCTCCACCTGTCTAGCCACTCAGGTAGAAGATTGAGCTGCAACTGCATTGTCTTCATGGCTTGTTTGATGTTGACTGATGTTGCTAGGAAGGCGCTATCATCTGCGTATAACGCAAGCATCATTCTCTCCTGTCCTTCCCAGCTGTCTTTTATGACTGGTATATCGTTGGTGTATAAGGCGTAGAGCCCAGGAGACAAACAGCTCCCCTGGGGTACGCCCGCTTGAATCTTTCTGAGGTGGGAGTCTCTCTGCTCTACTGTTACATAGAACTCCCTGCCCTCTAAGAATTCAGCTATGATTCTTATGTAGTGTCTTGGCATTTCGGTTCCTGCCAGTTTGAAGAGAAGGCCTTCATGCCACACCCTGTCGAAGGCCTTCTCTACATCCAGGAAGACCCCCACTGTTGCTTTGTTCCTGTTCATATTCGCAGTCATATGGTGCAGCACCCTAGTGAGTTGTAAGGTGGTTGAGTGGCGACTGCGAAAGCCGAACTGTTCTTCCCTTGGGGTTATGTAGGGCCTCAGTCTTCTAATGAGTAGCCGCTCGAAGAGTTTGGCCAAGTGCGGTAGCAAGGAAATCGGCCTGTAAGACTTTGCTAGTCTCCTATCCTTGCCTGGTTTCGGCAGCATGATGACCTTCGCGCGTTTCCAGGTCTCCGGAAAATGTCCTGTTCTTATGATCCCATTGAAGAGCTTCGTGATGGTCACAATGCCCTTCTTTGGGAGTTGGTGGATTGCAGCGATTGGAAGGCCATCATGCCCCGCTGCCTTCTTCCTTGGCAGTCTACGTACAGCCCGCCATGTTTCTGCTGGAGAGATAAATTCGCTCCCTTCCAGCTGTTGTTCATTCTCTCTCAACAACTGTTGAACGACTGTTGTAATTGTTGTGTGATGCTGGCGAGCTTCTTTACTGGCACCTGGACGCACTGGGTGGAGAGTGAACTGTGTCTCCAGGTGTTCTGCCAGTATCTCAGCTCTAGTCGTCGGGTCGTACCTTCTCTCCCCATCTTTCCATAATGGGTATATAGGCTGAGGGGCTTTGGTTAATACCCTGTTTAATTGATGAAGATTGGAGTTATTTTCCGTCACTTTGTCTATAACTCGGTCCCAGCTATCCCCCCGCCACCCCTGCACGGCGAGTGATATTTTCGCAGAGATGGCGTTGAGTTGCTTTTTAAGCTTCGGGCACCTCGTTGTCGCCCACTGCTTCCTGAGCTCCCGTTTCTTACTTATATCTTTTTGGAGATATATAGGCAAGTCAGTCCTCTTAGCAGGTGGTGGGCAGTTTGTTGTAGCATTATCTACAATTTTGCAAGGTAAGTTTGCCTTCAGCCTTTTCTCATGGTCTAGGCTGGATTAAGGCATCGAGCAATAGCTCATGGCCTTTGCAGAACCTCACGGGACAACTGCCCCGTGGTCTCTATTCACTGCGCAGGCTACACATGTTTATGGCCGCTCTGCGCAGTGTCTGCCATGCACTAAATGTGCTTTATGTTGTGTTTTATCTTAATTTTGTGTGTATTCTTAGAATGAGTTTGTTTTAGGTGGACCCCTCTTCACCCAGTGATAGGAGTTCCCTGGGTAGGGGGCGCCACCTGGTCTTAGTCTCCGGCGGTCGTGCGTGGAGCGGCGCAATGCCGCGAAGGTGCTTGTGGTGTCCGTTGTCCGCCGTGTCAAACATCTTCTTGGCTAGGCGGACAACGAACTCTTGTATCGATTCTATCTTCAGGTCTGATTGTATGGTGGCATTTCTTACATACCGACCAGCCCCTGTGATCACACGGAGGGGGATGTTTTGTTGAGCCTGTATTTTATGTTTGTTCGTCTTCGAGCAGAGGTTGTACCAAGCTGGGGTGGCGTACGTCAGCCTTGATCGTACGTATGTTTTGTATATCCCCAGCTTGGTTCTGAGTGGAAGTTTTGAGCTCAACACAGGTCTCAGCAATGCTCTGGCCGCCCTCGCGTGCTTCACCACGTGGTCGGCTTGCTGTGCCATCGTGAGCCGTTTGTCAATCGTGACTCCCAAATATTTAATTGACTTCTGCCACTCAATATCGACGCCTTGCAGTTGTAGTTGGTTCGGTGGGTTCGTCATCTTCCTGTTGACGCAAATTGCGGACGTTTTACCCACGTTCACCGCGATCTTCCATCTATCAAGCCACTCAGGGAGCAGATCCAGCTGTTTCTGCATCTTCCTGGTGGCCTGTTGTGGTTTTGCAGACTTTGTGATGAAGGCGCTGTCATCAGCGTACAGCGCCAGTATGATGCCTTCGGTTCCTTCTCCCGTTGTTTCCAGGAGAGGGATATCATCCGTGTACAGGCCGTATAGCCCAGGCGATAGGCAGCTGCCTTGGGGTACACCGGCCTGTATTGGTCGGCGGTCTGACACCCTGTGTTCCACCGAAACGTAGAATTCCCTCTCCTTCAGGAAGTTTGCGATTATTCTTATTAGTTGTTTTGGAAGTGTGGTTTGCGCCAGCTTGTAGAGAAGGCCTTGATGCCACACCCTGTCAAAGGCCTTCTCTACATCCAAGAACACCCCCACAGTGCTCTTGTTGCGGTTGAGGTTTACGGCCATCTCATTTAACACTCGCGTGAGCTGAAGCGTGGTGGAGTGTTGGCCGCGGAACCCGAACTGTTCCCACCTCGGTTCAATGTGTGGACGCAGTCTTCGGAGCAGTAATCGCTCGAAGAGCTTGGCTAAGTGTGGCAGCAGTGAGATTGGCCTGTAAGCGCTGGCCTGTCTCCTGTCTTTGCCTGGTTTGGGGATCATGATGACCTTTGCTATCTTCCATGTGCTCGGGAAATGGCCTGTCCTTAGGATCCCATTGAAGAGCTTAGTGATCGTTACTAAGCCCCTCTTTGGGAGTTGATGGATAGCAGCTATTGGAAGGTCATCATGACCCGGCGCTTTCTTCCTAGGTAGTCTTCTCACTGCACGCCACGTCTCTGCCGGTGAGATGTAATCATCCCCTCCCAGTGGCTCCGCTTGGCTGTTCAGGAGACTGATCACTTCGCTGCATACTGTGTCGTGGTGCTTGCGGCTTGTATGGCTTGCGTCCTCGCGGACAGGGTGGAGCGTGAACTGCTGTTCTAGGTGGTCAGCCAGTATCTCCGCCCTCACCCCGGGGTCGTATTGTCTTACGCCATCTACCATTAGTGGGTAGATGGGTTGAGGGGCTCTGGTTAGTGCTCTGTTTAAGTGATGAAGGTTGGACGTGTGCTCCGTCGCCTGATCTATTACTCTGTCCCAGGAGCTACCACGCCAACCCTCAACTGCTAGCGCAACTTTTGCGGCAAGTGCGTTGAGCTTCTTTTTTAATGCAGGACATCTCGTACAGGCCCATTGCTTCCTCAGAACTCTCTTCTCCGCTATATCCTTCTGTAGGGGCGTGGGCAGTTCGACTCTTCTACTTGGTGGTGGGCTTAATGTGGTGGACTGCTCTTTGGCATCCTTCATACGAGCTGTTAATAGCTCGACAGCGTCGTCTATCTCCTCTGCAGTGCTCACCGATCCTATGGATAGGTCTCCAAGGAGCTGTGCGTAGGATTGCCAGTTCGTCCTCTGTCTGGCTGATTTAACTAGTGGGCTGGCTTCCAGTCCCAGGGTGATTAGGATTGGGAGGTGCTGTTCGTCCATGTCGTACAGCACCTCGACATTAATGCTTCCCTGTAGTCCCTGATAAGCAACCACGTCAAGCACGTCGGGTTGGTGTGCGGGGTTTGAGGGGACGTGGGTGGGCTCGTCTGGGCCTATCACTTCGAAGTTGAGCCTCTCAGCTGCTTCAAATAGCGTCTTCCCTTGAGGGCTGATAAGTCTTGAACCCCACGCTGTGTGTTTGGCGTTGAGATCGCCAATCAGCAGCGTGGGTTTTCTGCCGTTTAGGACCACCTCGAAGTCTTTGGTGTTTAGCGTGTTCGTAGGTGGTCTGTAGGCTGCGTAGATGTGCAGCTCGCCGTGACTCGTGTTCGTGATCACGCCGTTTGCATTTAGCTGTTGCAGCTGTGGTATTGGCAGCTCGTCGTGCACGATATCGCGTCGGACTAGAGCTGCTGTCCCTCGGTATGCCCGGTCCTGCTCTGTTACGCGGTCATTCCGGTATACATAGTAGTTGGGTATCTTGAGGTTTAATGTTGGCTTCAGCTTAGTCTCGCCCAGGAGAATTATATGAGCATTCTGCGACTGGGCGAGAGTTATAAGGTTGTTCCTCTTCCCCCGGATGCCGTCGGGGTTCCAATACAGTATCCGTAGGTTTTTATCCATACTGGATGCGGGCTAGTATGGTTAAACCCCTCCTTGCTGCCTCTTGGAGATCCGTCCCGGCAGCTATGGATACGAGCAGTTCCGTTAGGACCCCCAAGATGATGGTCAGGGGGTTCCCACCGCTGCTCGCTGGTGCTTCTGTGGTGTAGGGCACTGGTCCCCTTCTTTGTATAGGTGTGGGGAAGGGGGGTCCCCTTGGGTCCGCGGCCCCTTGCCCCCACTGTTGCATAGGTTGTGGCTGATGTTGTATTGGCCCCCTCCATCTCGGGTCATATTGTCCCTGCTGCATGACCCTAGGGTCAACGTAGAAAGGGGGGGGCTGTGGTCTGGGGGGTCCTGGTTGAGGGCCCCTTGATGCTGGTCGTGGCTGGTTAACCACGGGTCCCCTAGATTGGGGCCGTGGTTGGTGTGAAGGTGGTCCTCTAGACTGTGGTCTTGAGGGGGGGCCCCCGGTGCCCCTGGATTGAGGGCGCGGGGGTCTCTGTTGAACTTGGGTCGCTTCCCATCTTCTAGGCTCTGCTCCTTTCGCCATAGCTCCTCTCCTCTCCACTTGAGGGGGGACAAAGGGTGGTGGCGGAGGCCTTGATGTGGTTGCCTCAGTATGTACTTGGGCGGTCGTTGTAGTTGGCGCCGCCGCTCGTGGGGTGGAGGCCGCCGCAGGCGGTTGCATGGCCTCCTCCGGCTTTGCGCGGCTTCGCCTTCTGTTGCTCCTCTTATTCTTCCTCTTCTTGGGGAGGGGGGCACCCCTTTCAGTAGGTGGGTTTGCTACCACTGGTTGCTCCAAATAGGTTGGGGCAGTGGGGTAGTAAGGAGCCGTGTATTGCACCTGTGTTTGCGGCGCCTCTTGTTGTTGTTGTTGCTCTTGTTGTTGTTGCCTTTGACGCGCGGGGTAAGGGGGGGGGATTAAGACTCCCCTTCTCCTTGCTTCACGAAGGTAGTGAGGGCACCTTCGGTTGCAGGCAACATGTGGTCCCTTGCAGTTGACACATTTGAGTTGGGTCACCTCGCAATCTGCTGCAAAGTGTTCACCCGCGCACTTCACGCATCGCGGGGGGCGGTGGCATCCGCCGGATGCATGCCCAAACGCCTGGCAACGGTGGCACTGGGGCACGCCGCCCTTGTTTGGTATCCAACCTTCAATGCTTATCTTGGGGATATTAAGTAATTCGTTAATTGAATATAGAATTCTTAATTGTTCCGCTGTTTGTCGTTCTAACACAACGTAGTACGTAGGGCCCCCTCTTGTCCCTTTTCTGGGTAATATCTCCTTTACGTACCTCGCTTCGTACTGTCTTGCCTTAAGTGCGTGGATTATGTCCGCAGGGCTAATACCGAATGGTAGCCCTTTAATTGCAATTTTAGTTGGCAATTCTTCTTGCATTGCGTAGCAGTGCCAAGCTACTCGCGGATCTTTACTTGCTGCGTCGGTTAGGCATTTTTGCACAAGCCTAAATTCTTCAGTAGTGCTACAGTTGAACCTAAACCCTTTTCCAAAGGGTTTAACGTTGGGCGGTCTGCCTAGTTGGGTTCTCATAAACGCAAATATTGGTACCCAGTCGGGCAGGCAATCTACCATGATTGACGGGTAGCCCTTAGGTGCGCTCTGAGTAGGCGCTAGTTGCGGTACGTTCGCTGCTAATGCTATATTTGCGTTAATATTTGCATCTGCATTTGGTGTGAGAATGTGGGGTCTTACTGGTGGTGGTGATTCCAGGGTGGCGGCGTATGACCTCGCCGCCGCTGGTGATGGTGATGGCGGTGATGGCATCGGTGCGGCTTCCATTGGAACTGACTCGATAGCCGCATAGGATGTCGAGTCTGTGTTACCTTGGGTGTAGGCTTCACCTGCCGGTACGATTTCGTCGTCCGAGTTTGGTGATGATGAGGAAGAGGTCACAGAGTACTGTGATGATGATGATGAGGTTGAGCTGCGGCAGGTGCGTGCGCTGGCCGTAGCTTTCTTCTTCAATACCTTCTGTGGTGGGGTGATAGAAGTTTTCGGCTTATACCGCTTCTCATCACCCCCAACATTCCCGTCAGAGGAAGGCCGCCTGGTTTGTTTAGGCGGCCTGTCTAAGCCTCCCCGTTCAGGTTCGGGGGCGGTTGGACGCTCAGTTCCAATCTCCTCGAGCCCTAGGTCGAGTGCGGCTTTTCGACTGTGGCTTCCGGTCGGCTTGACCAAAAGTGATGTGGTTTCTTGCGGAGACGATGTTGCTTGGGGCGCGGCTGCCGTATCGATTTCGCTTGACAAGGGAGCATCCCTTGGCAGAGCGAGATCCCCCGCTGCCTTACCCGCTTGTTCCCTGGCTTTGCGCGGTCTCGGCGCAAAGGCAGGAGGCGTAGGCCGAGTACAGATGCCGGAACAATTACTGACTGCTCTGGATGGAAGAGGTTGCGACACACAATCCCTTCTTTCACCGGAGTACTGCCTTTGGAGGGATCGGGGTCCTTCCTAGGCGGTGGACGATCTTCATCCGCCATGCTGAGTGATGGTGGTGATGATGATTAATGATGTGAGATGATGGTGAATGATGATGACACGTGATCTCTTGGGCTGCTACTACTTGTGGCCTCCAAGAGGCGGTGCTTCCCCAACCAGGTGGAATCCCGTTCGGGAGAGCCCAGCAAGGTGACCGCACACAGAAACCGACAAGCAGCAAACAGCTGATGAAAATATGTATGAAGTGCGTCGCTACTACGTCTGGTATTTTATTATAAAATACCTAGTTAGTAGCTGCACGGATATTACCAAGTGGAGTGCACGGGCCGACGTCGACACAAGGTAATTTCCGGATGTTTTTCAACTCACAAAGGTGATGGTGAGTGGTGCGGTGGGAGCCTCAACGCTAAGCGGCGACTCAACCACCAACACAACCGAACCGGATCGCGCTAAGTATAGCTGAAAAACATAAAGGGGTACATAAGCATGTGGGTCGCGTGACGTCACAACTTTGCTCCTCTCACAATTTTGCATCATCATCATCATATATATCCTCAGCCTTTGGCGGGGCTGGTGGAGGCATCGAGTTCTGCACTCTTGGCCTCTGCTTAAGCTCGTGGGGCCACTGCCCCACGGTGTCTTTTTCATTGCGCAGGCTACACTGGATAATGACCGCTCTGCGCAATGTCTGTTTCATTTTAATTTTGTTTATTTCGATGATCTGTTGTGCCTTTTTTTTTTCAGCTTACCATCATACCAAGTATATGGTGGTAAGCCTACTTTTCATTATGTAGCTTCTTTTGGATGTGTTGTTGTTTAGCCCCGGCTTCTACTCATCCCCCTGACTTCCTGAGGTCTCCTCTATTGGAAGTATCTCTCGAGGGAGAGGTCGCCAGGACTTTTTGGCGTCTGGTGGGCGTGCGTGCAGTGGGGCGATCCCTTGCAGGTGGGCGTGCCTCCCATTGTCCGCTCTGTCGAACATCTTTTTCGACAGGCGGACCACGAACTGCTCTACTGATTCTATAGCCATGTCCTTGCTTATAGTGTCGTTCCTTACGTATCTCCCTGCCCCGGTGATGATACGCAAGGAGACGTTTTGTACCGCCTGTATCTTCCTTTTATTTGTTACAGAACAAAGTGGGTACCAAGCTGGGGCCGCGTAGGTCAATCTTGACCGTACATACGTTTTGTAGACTCCCAGCTTGGTCTTTGTCTGTAATTTTGATGCCAGCACTGGGCGGAGCATTGCTCTTGCTGCTCTCGCCTGTCTTGTCGCATGTTCCGTCTGTGCTGTCATCGTCAGCCTCTTATCAATCTCGACTCCTAGGTATCGGACAGAGTTCTTCCACTCGATGTCCTGTCCTAGGAGTTGCAGTTTCGGCGGGTTTCTACGTTTACGGCTGACCAGCATGGCAGCCGTCTTCCCCACATTGACTGCCATGCGCCATTTATCCAGCCAGTCCGGTAGATGGTTTAGTAGTTTTTGCATTCTGTTTGCTGCTACTTTAGGTGATGTGGAAGAAGACAGATAAGCACTATCATCCGCGAAGAGTGCTAATGTTACATCCCGTTCCCCTTCTCGGATACTGTCGGCCAGGGTCGGGATGTCATCTGTATACAACGCGTATAGTCCGGGTGATAGGCTACTGCCTTGCGGCACTCCTGCCAGGGCCGTTTTGTTTGTTGAGTTCTTTCCTTCAACCGCTACAAAGAAACTGCGGTTCTTCAGGAAGGATGCTATTATTCTTACGTAATGTGGCGGTGTCTCTGTTTGTAGCATCTTATAGAGAAGGCCCTCGTGCCACACCCTATCAAAGGCCTTCTCTATATCTAAGAAGACAGTCACAATGTGTCTTCCCCTGTTTAAGTCTGTGGCTAGCTCGTGAAGGACTCTTGTAAGTTGAAGCGTGGTGGAATGCATAGGCCTGAAGCCAAACTGCTCCTTCCGGGGGACTATGAAAGGCCTTATGCGCCACAGTAACATCCTCTCAAATAGTTTGCCCAGGTGGGGCAGTAGTGAAATTGGCCTGTATGATGCTGCTAATCTCTTGTCTTTCCCAGGCTTGGGGATGACTATCACCTTGGCCTGCTTCCATTCTGTGGGAAAATGGCCAGTTCGCAGTATGCCGTTGAAGAGTCTGGTGATAGCCACTATCCCCCGCCTTGGGAGATGATATAACGCCGCAATGGGTAACCCGTCGTGTCCTGCAGCTTTTTTACGTGGTAGTCTTCTTAATGTTTTGGCCACTTCCGCTGGTGAAATGTACTCTCCACCCTCTAGTGGTACAATGTGGCTTGCCAGAAACTCTTCCACCATTTGGCACACCTGTTGGTGGTGGTCTAGAGTGTTTCTGGTTACTTCTGGTCTGAGTGGATGGAGAGTAAATTGTTTCTCCATGTGGACCGCCAGTATGTTGGCTCTGTCGACTGCTTCATATTTCCTTTCACCGTTCTCTTCCAGTAAAGGGTAGACTGGTGGGGGTTTGTTTGTTAGGCACTTATTTAGATGGTGGAGGTTGGTCATGTTCTCTCCGGCTTGGTCTATAGTGTGTTCCCAGCCGGAGCCTCTCCATTCCCCTACCTCTTGAGATACCTTTTCCGTTAGAGCATTGAGTTTTCTTTTTATAACTGGACATCTTGTTTGAGCCCAGTTTTTTCTTAGAAACCTCTTTTGCTGTATGTCCTTCTGTATTTTTAGTGGAAGCTCTGATTTTTTTGTTGGTGCCGCACAGGTGGTTGTGGTTGCGTCTTTCGCTTCCAACATCCTCTCAGTTATTTGCTTTACTTCTTCCTCCACCTCTTGGGGGGAGTTTATAGGTCCACTTGTAGGCATATATTTCAACCTTTCCTGGTATTCAGCCCAATTGGTTTTGGTGCGTGGATTCCTGGCCACTGGGCTCACGCTTTGTGAGAGTGTTACCAGGATTGGTAGATGTTGCTCATCGAGGTCATAGAGCGCTTCGATGTGTATTGTACCTCTGATGTTTTGGTATGTTGCCACGTCCAGCACATCAGGTCTGTAGCTCTCCACTGTTGGTACGTGCGTCGGTTCGTCTGGCCCTATGACCTCGAACTGCTGGTTTTCCGCCGTTTCATAAAGCGTTCTCCCGGCTGGGTTAATCGAGTGTGAACCCCACGCTGTATGTTTGGCGTTTAGGTCGCCCATCAACAGCGTGGGTGTGTTGTTCTCGAATATTTTCCTGAATTCGGCTGCGGAGAGTGTCGGGGTTGGGGGCCTATACCCAGCAAACACCTTCAGTTCTCCTTGGCTCGTCTTTATGATGACTCCATTTGCTATAAGGTCGGTTGTGTCCGGGTGCTTCAGCTCTTCATGTACTATATCTCGTCTGATTAGGGCCGCCGTGCCTCGGTATGCCCTGCCTCTAGGCGAGATGCAGTCCCTTCTATATGGCGTGAAATTTGCCATTCGTAGCTCCTTGTTCGGGCTTAACAGGGTTTCGCCCAGGAGAATGATATGTACATTCTGCGACTGGGCGAGTATACGCAGCATCTGTATTTTCCCCAAGATGCCATTGGGGTTCCAGTATAGTATTCTTAAGTTACTGTCCATACTGGAATCTATGGAGGTTATGAAGCCCTCTCATCGCCGCTTCCTGGAGGTTTGCTCCAGAGGCTAACGAGACGAGCAGATCCGTCAGGATTCCAATAATAATCATTAAAGGGTTCCCGGCGCTGCTCGCTGGTCTAGGTATGTATTGCTGCTGTTGTTGTGGCATATGCTGTCTTTCTGATGCTTGAGGCCTTTGATAGGCTGTTTGTGTTGTCTGTTGTTGTTGTTGTTGTTGGTGCTGCGGCCCGCTCCATCCTGGTGGCACCTGCTGGGTGGGCCGTTCATTCCTTCTAGGGTCACCTTGGTGCTGTGCCCCTCTAGATTGTGATCTAGACTGAGTTCCCCTTGGGCCTTGTGATCTAGGTCTCTGGGTTGGGCGTGAGTCCCTTGGTTGGAATGCTGGCTGTGTGATAGTGGGTCTCACTGTTGGTTGGTTCATTGTGCTTGTGGGCGCAAATCTCCCCATCACCTGTAGTGGCACAAAAGGTGGTGGCGGGGGCTGTTGTTTCTTGGCTGTATGTGTTTGGCCTTCTTCTTCGTTTTGTGCTGATGGTATGGGTGTAGAAGCAGCCGCAGGGGCAGGGTGGTCCATGCCCTCCCCTTGCTGCTTTTGACTCCTCCTCCTGCTCTTCTTTTTCTTCCTTTTATTCTGAGGTAATGGTGCCCCCCTTTGAGTTGGTGGGTTTGCAGCCGTTGCTTCATATATTTGCGTTGGCAAAATAGGCCATTGCTCTCTTCTTGTTGTGGGTGCTGTTTGTCTTTCATTGCCCTCATATGGTTGTGGGTATGAAGGGCATGGTGGGGGAGGGGGTTGATATCCCCTCCTTGTTTGTTGATAGTTTGGTTGTTGTTGTTGAGGCTGTTGTTGTTGTTGCTGTATGTGTGGTCTTGGGTCCCTGCCCTGGCGGTCTGCTTTGGGGTATGGTGCTGCCACTAGCACCCCTCGTTTCCTGGCCTCACGTAGGTAGTGGGTGCAGCGTCTGCTGCATGCCACATGTGCCCCATCGCAATTCACGCATTTGGGGATTGTCCCTGGATCTTTGTCACAGTCTGCCGCAAAGTGTTCTTCTGCACATTTTACGCACCGCGGTGGCCTGTGGCATCCACCCGATGCGTGCCCAAAGGCTTGGCATCTGTGGCACTGGGGTACGGTGCCTTTTCCAGGTAACCATCCCTGTATTAGGATGTTGGGTATATTTAAGAGCTCTGTTGTTGCGTAGAGTCTCCTTTTATCATCTTCGTTGAGCCTTTCTAGTACTATGAAGTAGGTGGGGCCACCCCTAGCCCCTTTCCTCGGTAGAATCTCCTTGACGTATTTGGCATTGAAATTGAGAGCTTTCAATGCCATAATTATGTCGGCTGGGTTGATCTCAAACGGTAGCCCCCTTATGGCTACCTTGGTGGGTAATTCTTCGGGTGTGGCATAACAATGCCAGGCCACCCTTTTGTCCTTATCCGCTGCCTCCGCAAGTGTTCGTTGGACTAGTCTGAACTCCTCTATTGAAGTGCATGCGAATCTGAACCCTTTTCCCAATGGCCTAGCGTTGGGGGCCCTGCCAAGTTTCGCTCTCATTTGGGCGAAGAGTGGTACCCAATCAGGCAATTGGTCCACTATTATCGGTGGGTAACCTTTTGTAATTGGTTCATCGTTTGAGACTGGAGTGTTCTGCGTGGCTATGGGGCCTACGCTGTTGCTTTGTGATGCTGCATGTACGCTCGGATCTTGTGGGGCAATCCTGCTTACATTATTTCTTAATGGTGGTGGCGATTCTAGCATCGCTGCATAAGATGTCGCTGCCTCTGGTGTCGGTGATGGTGGCGAAGGCATCGGCGCAGCGTCCATGGGCACAGACTCAAGGGCAGCATACGACGTTGAGTCTGTATGGCCCTGGTATTGTTCTCCTATGAACTCCGACACAATGCTGTCTGCTGTTATATTGGCTGGTGCGTTTCCAGCCGATGATGATGATGATGTTGATGTGTCCGAGGACTCACTTGTACTACGTGAGTCTCTACGGCGGCTCTTGCTGCGTGTCATAATAATATTTTTCACTGATGCTGGTTTGGGAGGTGTGATGGACGTTTTCTGTTTGAAACGCTTTTCATCCCCCCCCTGTTCCTCCGTAGAGGAGAGCCGCCTTCTGGGTTTGGGCGGCCTGCCCTGGGTAGCCCGTTCGGGTTCGCGACCCGATTGACTCTCAGGTCGATCTGCCGTGATCCCTTGTTCGAGCGCCTCAGTTTGGCTCGTACTAGTGGTGCTACCGATATCTAACCTGCGTTTTGGGCTTCCAGCATGCGCAGCGGCTGCCCCTAGCATAGTGGTGGTATCGGTTGGTTCATCCTGGCCTCTGCTTCGTTTTTCGGACGGCTTGACCAAAAATGATGTGGTTTGTTTCACTTGGATAGTGGCTGATTCGGTTTCGCCTGAGCGGGGGGCACCCCCGGCCATAGCGAGACCACCTGCCTGCTTATCCGCTTTCTCCTCTTTTGTCATCCTTGGGCGCGGAGCCTTCCGCAAGCCCAGGGCTGACACTGGGACGATGACTGATTGTTCAGGATGGAACAAGTTGCGGCATACTATGCCTTCTTCCTTTCCTGCTGGGTCTGGTGCCTTCCGTGGGGGAGGCCTTTCCTCATCCGCCATGATTGATGACAATTATGACGTGCAATGGTGATGAAGCTGATGATGGTGATGGAATGGTGATGATCACAATGATTTTGTGATACCGTTGGTGACACTTCGTGCTCTGAGTCCACTACTACGCGCAGCCGTCCAAGAGGCGGTTCTTCCCAAGCCAGGTGGAGTCCCGTTCGGGAAAGCCCAGCTAGGTGACCGCGCACAGAGACTACACGTAGATGTGGATGTTTCGAGTTAATGCTGTGTCGCTGCGGTTCTGGATCTGATGTTTTATCATAAAACACCTAGCCAGAACCTACTCGGCTATTATCGGCGCGGAGCGATGCGCAACGGGCGCAAGACGCGATGTTTACCGAGAGTTCACAATAGGGTGGTGAACGTGTGCAGTGGGAGCCTCAACGCTAAGCGGCGACTCAACCACTGACACTACCGAACACGAACGCGCTAATTATGAACTTGGTAGAGGGTGTCGAACGTATAGTTCCGGGAACAGTACACAATCGATCCACACACAATTTTGCATCATCATTTGTATCTTCAGCCTTTGGCGGGGCTGGTTGAGGCATCGAGCCTGAGCTCATGGCCTCTGCAGGACCTCGTGGGGCCACTACCCCACGGTAACTCTTCACTGCGCAGGCTTCACTGTTCTAGGCCGCTCTGCGCAGTGTCTGTATGCACTTTGGTGCTTTCTAGTTATCTGGATGATTTATCCGTACATTCTTCTTCTTCTTCGCGAAGAAGAAGAAGAGCTAGCTTAACATCATACCACCGTTTTTGATGTTAGTTGCGTTATTGTATCTTGTATGTTGCATTTGTTGTTCCTTATTCTTGCTGCATGCCTCCTGGCTCACAGTCGTCCCCCAGAGCTTCCAAAGCTTCCTTATTTTTAAGGATCTCACGGGGGAGCGTTCGCCAGGTCTTTTTGGCATCGGGTGGTCTTGCGTGTAGTGGTGCGATCCCGTGGAGGTGCGTGTGTGGTCCGTTGTCCGCTCTGTCGAACATTTTCTTCGACAGACGGACAACGAACTGATCCACAGTATCGATCTTCACGTCTTTTGTGATGGTGTCATTTCTCACATAGCGCCCCGCGCCGGTGATTATGCGGAGCGCTATGTTCTGTTGTGCTTGCATTTTCTTTTTGTTGGATTGGGAACATAGATGATGCCAAGCTGGGGCGGCATATGTCAGTCTGGATCTGACATATGTTTTATATATCCCCAGCTTGGTTCTGGTAGGCAGGTGCGATCTAAGAACCGGTCTAAGGAGTGCTCTCGCTGTTCTTGCTTGCCTTACCGCCTGCTCTGCCTGCGCTGCCATCGTGAGTCGTCTGTCTATTTCAACCCCAAGGTACTTGACCGAATTCTTCCATTCACCACCCTATTGTGAACTCTCGGCAAACATCGCGTCTTGCGTCCGTTGCGCATCGCTCCGCGCCGATAATAGCCGAGTAGGTTCTGGCTAGGTGTTTTATGATAAAACATCAGATCCAGAGCCGCAGCGACACAACATTAACTCGATTCATCGGCAACGCGTGTAGTCTCTGTGCGCGGTCACCTAGCTGGGCTCTCCCGAACGGGATTCCACCTGGCTTGGGAAGAACCGCCTCTTGGACGGCTACGCGTGGTTGTGGATTAGAGCACGAATAGTGTCATCATCTACTATCACATCCCATCATTGTGATCATCACCAGCATCGTCACAACGATCTCCATCATCATCATCAGCACACATCATCACCACTCATCACCGCAACCGTCATCATTGAGTTATGGCGGATGGTGAAAGGCCTCCCCCTCGGAAGGCACCGGATCCATCAGGAGATGAAGCAGCTGGAGTTGAAGAAGGCATAGTATGCCGTAACTTGTTCAACCCAGAACAATCAGTTATTGTCCCGGCTTCAGCTTTGGGCTTGCGGAAGGCACCGCGCCCAAGGAAGGGAAGAGAGGACAAATTGGATAAACAGGCCGGTGGTCTCACCAAGGACGGGGATGCCCCCTGCCCAGGGGAAACCGTACCAGCCAAATATTCAACGCAACAAACCGCATCATCGTCGGTCAAGCCGCCCAAAAAAGGACGAAGCGACCAGGATGTAGCAACTGAACCGGCCAAGATGCTAGGGGCAGCTGCCATTCAAGCAGGTAGCCCAAGGCGCAGATTGGAGACAGGTATAATCAGTACGCCAAGCCAATCTGAAACGCCCGACCAAGGTCTCATGGCGGATCGAACTGTGAGTCAATCAGGCTGTGAAACTGAACGGGCAGCTCAGGGCATGCCGCCCAAACTAAGGAGGCGGCTCTCCTCAACCGAGGAGCAAGGGGGGGATGAGAAGCGCTTTAAACAAAGGACATCCATCACCCCACCTAAGACATCAGAAACAAAAACTATGGCCTCCAGGCGGAGCCGCCGTAGTGACTCATCAAGCTCGAGCGCGTCAACATCATCATCATCATCATACTCATCGGCAGGAAACGCGCCGGCAAACATAACTGCCGACAGCAGCGAATCAGAGTTCATTGGGGACCAATATCAAGGGCATACAGACTCGACGTCTTACGCGGCGTTGGAGTCAGTACCAATGGACGCCGCGCCGATGCCTTCACCACCCACACCAACTCCAGAGGCCGCGAGGTCGTATGCAGCGACACTAGAGTCGCCGCCTCCAAGCAGAGGTACATTAAACAGCCAAGTAATACAACAAGGCCTGTTAACACCCAGCGAGGTACCTAGTCAGGCACCACAAGCATCCACAGCACGTAGCAACGAAGGAGCTAGTGCACCAAATACAGAAACAAACCAGCCCAAGGTAATGAAAGGGTACCCACCAATCATGGTGGACCTACTACCAGGCTGGGTACCACTCTTCGCTCAGATGAGAGCAAAGCTTGGAAGAGCACCCAACGCAAAGCCCATGGGAAAGGGATTTAGATTTGCGTGCACCTCAATAGAGGAGTTCCGATTAGTGCAAAGAACACTCACAGAGGCCGCAGAAAAGGACAAACGCGTAGCATGGCACTGCTACGCGACGCCAGATGAGCTACCTACGAAGATAGCCATCAGGGGGCTGCCCTTCGAAGTAAGGCCCGCAGACATAATTATGGCGTTGAGCGAACTCAACTTTAACGCCACTTACGTCAAAGAAATTCTACCCAGGAAAGGGGCAAGAGGGGGCCCCACATACTACGTAATCCTGGAGAGAATTAACGATGAAAATAAGAGGAGACTCTACGCGGTAACAGAGCTACTTAACATCCCAAACATAATGATTGAGGGCTGGGCACCTAAAAGAAGTATACCACAGTGTCATAGATGCCAAGCGTTTGGCCACTCCTCCGGCGGATGCCACAGGCCGCCGAGGTGTGTTAAGTGCTCGGAAGAGCATTTAGCAGCCGACTGCACCAAAGAGCCGGGACAGCCGCCCAAGTGTGTTAACTGCAAAGGAGCACACGTAGCATGCAGCAGGAGATGCACTCACTTTTTAAGAGAGGCAAGGAAACGAGGCATAGTAGTGGCCGCCCCATACCCTAGGACCACAAGGCAGGAAATGCCACCTAGAGGGCCACAACAACCACAACAACAACAACATCCAAGAGGGGTACAAGTACCACCACCTTGCCCATCACACCCACAAACTTATGGGTATGAAAGGGAAATGAGGTCAAACAGAAACGAGCAATGGCCTGTACTGCATACGCAAATTTACCAAGCCACAGCAGCAAATCCCCCCACACCAAGGGGAGCTCCACTACCTCAAAAGAAGAGGAAAAGAAAGTCAAGCAGGAGAAGGAAAAAAAACAAAGAAGAAGAAGTAGAGGAAAATATGGAACACCCGGCCCCTACAGCTGCTTCTACTCCACGGCCTGCAGACAAACAACAAATTGAAGGCGAAGGGGAAGCGCAACCAGCAACCAAGCCAAGACGCACCACATCCACATTTGTGCCCCTACAAGTGATGGGAAGATCAGCACCAATAAGCACGACGAGGCAACAAATGGTGCAAACTGCTACAGCACAACCAAACCCACATCCAAGGGACCCGCAAGCAATCCAACACCAAAGGCCCAGATCACGTGGGCCGAGAGAAGGTCAACCGGAACTACAATCGAGACCACAATCAAGGGGACCGCAAGGGGACCCTAGAAGGCCTGAAATGCTTCCACAACAATTTTGCTTGCTTCTTGTTTCGTCAACCCATCGGGGTTGGATGAGGTTTCGAACTGCTGCTCATGACCTCTGCAGGACCTCATGGGGCCACTACCCCACGGTTTCTCAGCACTGTGCAGGCTTCACTTGACTAAGGCCGCTCTGCGCAGTGTATGTCTGCATCTATCTGGTGCTTTAAGATGTGTTTCCTTATTATTGTTGCATAATGTAAGATTGCTCTTATGCAGAAATGGCCCCCTCTTCACCCGGTACTAGAATTTCCCTGGGTAGGGGGCGCCATTTGACTCTTGATTCGGGCGGTCTCGCATGCAGCGGCGCGAGACCGTGAAGGTGTTGGTGGTGGCCGTTGTCCGCCGCGTCAAACATCTTCTTTGACAGGCGGATAACGAATTCCTCTATGGTTTCCATTTTGAAGTCTCTACTGATGGTTTCATTCCTGACATACCGCCCAGCTCCTACAATCACTCTCAGAGCGATGTTCTGCTGGGTCTGCAGTTTTCTTTTATTTGTGTTTGAACAAAGATGGAACCAAGCTGGGGCAGCGTAGGTCAATCTTGACCTTACGTAGGTCTTGTAAATCCCCAGCTTGGTTCTGAGTGGCAATTTGGAGTTCATCACTGGCCTCAGCAGAGCTCTTGCTGCTCTCGCGTTCCTCCTCACTATCTCTGTTTGTTTGGCCATCGTGAGCCTCTTGTCGATCGTTACACCCAGGTACCTGATCGTTTGTTGCCACTCAATATTTTCCCCTTGGAGATGTAGATTGGTAGGTGGGTTGGACCTCTTCCTGTTGATACAGATAGCGGCCGTCTTTCCGACATTAACAGAGACGCGCCACTTGTCTAGCCACTCTGGCAGCAGATCTAATTGACTCTGCATTTTCCTCGTGGCTTGTGTTGGGTTCTTAGATTTGGTTAAGAAAGCGCTGTCATCAGCAAACAGAGCTAACATGATTGGTTCGTGGTGTTCTGGTGTTTCTAGTAGCGGCAGGTCGTTCGTATACAAGCCGTATAGCCCCGGCGATAAGCAGCTGCCTTGACAACATCCAAGAGGGGTACAAGTACCACCACCTTGCCCATCACACCCACAAACTTATGGGTATGAAAGGGAAATGAGGTCAAACAGAAACGAGCAATGGCCTGTACTGCATACGCAAATTTACCAAGCCACAGCAGCAAATCCCCCCACACCAAGGGGAGCTCCACTACCTCAAAAGAAGAGGAAAAGAAAGTCAAGCAGGAGAAGGAAAAAAAACAAAGAAGAAGAAGTAGAGGAAAATATGGAACACCCGGCCCCTACAGCTGCTTCTACTCCACGGCCTGCAGACAAACAACAAATTGAAGGCGAAGGGGAAGCGCAACCAGCAACCAAGCCAAGACGCACCACATCCACATTTGTGCCCCTACAAGTGATGGGAAGATCAGCACCAATAAGCACGACGAGGCAACAAATGGTGCAAACTGCTACAGCACAACCAAACCCACATCCAAGGGACCCGCAAGCAATCCAACACCAAAGGCCCAGATCACGTGGGCCGAGAGAAGGTCAACCGGAACTACAATCGAGACCACAATCAAGGGGACCGCAAGGGGACCCTAGAAGGCCTGAAATGCTTCCACAACAATTTTGCATTGGACCTAGCTCGTTTAAGTACCTCTGAGTTTTACCGTACAGAGAGCACCGGTTTCGCCGGCGCAAACTTAACAATTTTACCCGCAAGTTTCACTTTGGTCAGCCAGGGTTTTTAGCCATAACTTCTTTATTTATTTACCAATTTACATGATTCTTTCTTATTTACTTAGTACTATTAAAGGCCTACCTAAATATGTATAATTAGTACACATAACCCTGCCTGATGTTAAGCTATCGTGGGATTTCTTACAAAAAACCTAGTTTTTGGGTCAGAAATAGACAAATAAAAATTCACCCTGCCTAACCTACTTTGAATTAAGGTGTGAAATATTTTTTATTCGATAATATATACTTAAGCCTATTATATAAAAATACTTATTATTCCCTATGTCTTATAGTTTATATAATAAAAATCTAAATATACTAAAAATATAACACACACAAAATTAACCATATTTCCTAAACCATAAGACCTATCAAAAAACTTTTTACACGTTAAGAAATCTTACTATTTACCCTATTTTTTCAAATATAAAATTAACCTTAACTATAACTTAAATATTTCACCTAATAAAATAGGCTAACGTGTGGGCGGTGTAGCGCTATCTCACTCGCACCCGTTAGGGTAACGCTTACCATCCCGCGCGCACCTTAGCCTTACATAATACATTCTATGTTTCGTCGCCAACACCGTCGGACAAAGTAACAAACGATGAGATCTTACTTCGGTTAGTCAAATCATAATATCTCAAGAGCAAATTTTTTTTTTTTAATGTTATTTTGAAAGAACTAGCGCGAGGCCCACCTAATGTTAAGCGGTATCCCCTGCCTATAACAGATGCATTTCATCACAAGTGACGAACTGCACTGCGCCCATCACCTTGAGACATACCTGTTAAGTCTCATTTTGCCTGTTATTTCGCTGGTTCTCAAGGACTACTGCCGGAACACACCGTTAGGTGCTTGGCGACAGATTTTCTACTTGAGGGTGGTCGCTAGCCAGGCGGGCATTCGCAAAATGCCCTTCCACCATGCGGTGAAGCTCAAGCTCTGGGCGGCATTCGAACCATGGACCTGCTGCGCGGCAGTCCATAGCCAATGCAACTGAGCCATCACTGCTTCAAAAATATTATGATATTAGATGGTGACTGAGTGCAATTACATTTGTCTGTGTTTAATTTTGATATGGATAAATAAACCTACACGTATCTGGCTAGAAATGATTCATCTGTAAAACATTTATGTTTGTCTGAGCAGGCAAAACCGGTATCCTGGTCGAGTGGCGATCGTTCATTGCCACTGCACCGTCTCTTTACCAAGCCTCTTGTAAACTATGTATTTAAGCTTTTTACTAAGGTTGTCAACTAAGGATTAAAGTTAAAAAAAAAAAAAAAAATTAAGAGCGCTAAACGTTCACTTCATACTGAGATCTAACCCGTCTCTGCTTTTGGTCCTTAAGGCGATCACCGTAGTGAAACGCGCACTTTTGGAACCTTTTTTTACTGAAACTATGAGCTCAAAATATGCGAAATAAATATATCGTAATCTTTAGTTCTTTATTTAGTGAGTTTGTTAATTCGTTTTTATTTGAACTTATTAGTTCTTCTGTAATAAATTGTAATCGGCCACCCGTTTTGGACTGTTTTTTATTTATTTAAGAGGATTAGTTAAAGTAAGGAGAACAATTCTTTATTTATAAAATAGCTTATACTATACTCTAATGAAATATCTACTTACTTGTGTTAAAAACATTTTTAAGAATTTTTGGCACAAAATTCCCTGGTGGCAAGAATAAATCGCAACGAAAATCAATCTGCCCGTAGCGCTCGGGCCGTTTGGACGTGGGATCTGTGCCGTTCGTTACGCCATCATTTTAGTGCATTTATTTTTCGAATTAATGCAATATTTTTTACCATAGGTTAGTTTGCAAGTTATACATTATTGACCCCCAATCAAAAAAAATATTGAGTAAGTACTTTTCATTATATTGATTTATAAAATCTTTATAATAAGTTCTTTGAGCGAGATGATAAAAGTTTAGACACGGCATTGTTAATTCCTATTTTAGTAGGTACCTAGATTTGTAACCCGTAGTACAATATTTCATTTTGTTATTTTTAGGGTACTGTACAATTAAACAAGACCCTGTTACCAATACCCTAAACGGCTAAGTGATTTTATAGTTATATGATATTGATTATAATTATATTACTAACTATAAAATCTGCCGCCAAGCACTAAACGGCGTAAGCCGCTATGTGTCCTTGGGAACCAGTAATTTAGCATGATGATATGACATTTTGCGAATACCCGCGTGACTAGCTACCACCATTAAGTAGAAAATCTGTTGCCAAGCATTTAACGGTATGTGCCGCTATGTGTCCTTGAGAACCTGTTGTTTTGCATGGTGGTAGTGCATTTCGCAAATGCCCGCCTGGCTAGCTACCACTCTCAAGTAGAATAACTGTCGCCAAGCACTTAACGGCGTAAGCCACTATGTGTCCTTAGAACCAGTAATTTGGCATGTTGGTAGGGCATTTTGCGAATATCCACATGGCTAGCTACCTCCTTCGAGTAAAAAATCTGTAGCCAAGCACTTAACGGTAAATGCCGCTATGAGTCCTCCAGAACCAGTAAGCATGGTGGTAGGGCATTTTGCGATTATCCGCCTGGCTAGCTACCACCCTCAAGTACAAAATCTGTCGCCAAGCAGTTAACGGTATGTGCCGCTATGAGTCCTCTAGAACCAGTAATTTGGCATGGTGGTAGGCATTTTGCGAATACCCTCCTGGCTAGCTACCATCCTCAAGTAGAAAATCTGTCGCCAAGCACTTAACGCTATGTGCCACAATGTGTCCTTGAGAACCAGCAATTTACCGTTAGGTGCTTGGCGACAGATTTTCTACTTGAGGGTGGTCGCTAGCCAGGCGGGCATTCGCAAAATGCCTACCACCGAATATCCACATGGCTAGCTACCTTCCTCAAGTACAAAATCTGTCGCCAAGCACTTAACGGTAAATGCCGCTATGAGTCCTCCAGAACCAGTAATTTTGCATGATGGTAGGGCATTTTGTGATTACCCTCCTGGCTAGCTACCACCCTCAAGTACAAAATCTGTCGCCAAGCACTTAACGGTATGTGCCGCTATGAGTCCTCCAGAACCAGTAATTTTGCATGAACCTGTTGTTTTGCATGGTGGTAGGGCATTTCGCAAATGCCCGCCAGGCTAGCTACCACTCTCAAGTAGAATAACTGTCACCAAGCACTTAACGGCGTAAGCCACTATTTGTCCTTGAGAACCAGTAATTTGGCATGTTGGTAGGGTATTTTGCGAATATCCACCTGGCTAGCTACCTTCCTCAAGTAAAAAATCTATCGCCAAGCACTTAACGGTAAATGCCGCTATGAGTCCTCCAGAACCAGTAATTTTGCATGGTGGTAGGGCATTTTCCGATTACCCGCCTGGCTAGCTACCACCCTCAAGTACAAAATCTGGCGCCAAGCACTTAACGGTATGTGCCGCTATGAGTCCTCTAGAACCAGTAATTTCGCATGGTGGTAGGGCATTTTGCAAATGCCCGCCTGGCTATCTACCACTCTCAAGTAGAATAACTGTCGCCAAGCACTTAACGGCGTAAGCCACTATGTGTCCTTGAGAACCAGTAATTTGGCATGTTGGTAGGGCATTTTGCGAATATCCACATGGCTAGCTACCTCCCTCGAGTAAAAAATCTGTCGCCAAGCATTTAACGGTAAATGCCGCTATGAGTCCTCCAGAACCAGTAAGCATGGTGGTAGGGCATTTTGCGATTACCCGCCTGGCTAGCTACCACCCTCAAGTACAAAATCTGTCGCCAAGCACTTAACGGTATGTGCCGCTATGAGTCCTCTAGAACCAGCAATTTGGCATGGTGGTAGGCATTTTGCGAATACCCTCCTGGCTAGCTACCATCCTCAAGCAGAAAATCTGTCGCCAAGCACCTAAGGGTGTGTTTTGGCAACAGTCCTTGGGAGGCAGCGTAACTACAGGCATATGAATGTATCAAAGTGACAAGCGCAATGCATCTGTTATAGGCAGAAGTTCGTCCGCTTAACATCAGGTGGGCCGCGAGCTTGTTCCGTCACAATAACATAAAATAAAAGAAATATTACAAAATTAGAAATATACGATAAGAAAAATTTAAGTCATGTGCGGGATTATAAAATTTTTCCTATCGTATATTTCTAATTTTGTAATATTTCTTTTATTTTATGTTATTGTGACCGCTTAGCAGGCGTTATTGCAATCATAACAATATAAAAAAAAAAAAAAAAAAAAAAAAAAAAAAAAAAATGCCAAGATCGTAGCAAATTAAATTCCCTGGTCACTGTCTATCTATAGGTACAGGTATGGTGTTATGAATATACATGTACGATCACGCAACTTCAAAGGTGTGGTATTTTCAAAGAGAAACGCTTACTTTCCGAACCAAGCTTTTTCGAAGTATCGTAATGGTTAATCAAGTTATATTTATAATCATTCAGTGAATTTCGTAGCCTAGAGCCTTCCCATACGCAAAATGAGAAAACAAACACAAAAATATCGGATTTAATTTTAAAGAACCATAAAAATGGGCTTTGAAAAATAAAATACACGTTTTTCCTTTAATTGTGACTTGGTGACCCTCCTCGCTGTGTCAAATGTAAATCTAAGCACTCGGCTGCCCGAGATATCATTGATCGCGCGTGTCCAATTTATTTTTAGTAACTCCACGTCCTCATTCTTTGTCCCATGTCAACATCATTGATTCTTTTTGTCTCTCCAAATATACGCTTGGTAAGGGTTAACGCTGTCTAAATATTTACTAGATTTGAACCATGCACATCATGGTGTAATATTATTGTCCTGTAATTCACATATAATGAATTATGAGACGCTCGTAGCGAAGTTGGCTTAGCCTTTCTTAACCGATCAGCTAAGTTATTTTTGATTTGGATGGGTGACTGCTAGTGATATTACTACCGAGCGCTTCCGTGCTTCGGAGCCGTCACGTAAAGACGTCGGTCCCGGTTGTTGTCTTAGGATGGCAGTGGTTATAGCATTGTGGTAGGGCATTTTGCGAATGCTCGCCTGGCTACCCTCCCACTCTCAAGTAGAAAATCTGTCGCCAAGCACCCAACGGTATGTTACGGCAGCTGTCCTTGAGGGCCAGTAATTCTTGGTAAGCATGAACAAGAGCTTCGACCACATCACCACTTACCATCAAGTGAGATAGTGGTGAAAGGCAAACAGACTATCAGGCATAAAAAAAAGAATTATTCTGCGAAGCTCAACTCTGAATACATTTATATATATTCTGCTCTTGTCATTTTACAAATTTTGTTCCAAATAAATGGAACTTCATTAAGTCGCTAGTAGTCGCTTAATTCTCCTAGCGTCGCTGAGCGCATCGATCCTTTAAGTGTGTTTTTTCATCATACATCGCTCATCTACCTCTCACATCTATGGTGGAAAAGCAGCCTACTGCCAACTGTCCAATTTAAATTGTGTCACAACCTCTGTATTGTCAAGCATATACTACAAATTTTACTAGCCACATGATATATACGTATTACATCATTTTGGACCACGTAAAACAATCTAAGGTAAATTATTCGCAAAATGTAGGTTAAAAATTTGTTAAACAATAATAAATTTCACAAATGAATCAGTGTTCTACAGGATTCATTGCTACTTGTCCATTTCAAATAAAAAGGGTGGTCGTGCTGACCTTGCCAACTACCGGCCCATTTAAGTCACATCCATTCTGTGCAAAACAATGGAGCAATACTCAACAATAAGCCTCCCATACCTCGAAAGCAATGATCTCATCAGTGATCAGCAGTGCGGGTTCCGCCGAAACTATACTACTGGAGACTTTCTGATGTATGCCATAGATTTGTAGCGGGCCCAATGAGCGATACGGTAAAGCGCTTTCCGTTTAACTTTACATCTCTAAGGTCTTTGACAGGGTTTGGCATGACAACCTTATAGGAAAGTTTCCAACTTATGGTTTACCTGCTATGTGCGTGGAATTTCGATTGATACGAGTGGTTATTGACGGTCATTCGTCTGATCATATGACAAGCAATACCAGGGTCAGTTCTCTCAGCGACAATCCTGATACTGATTGACGATCTGCTAAATCTCGGTATTATTAAGTATGCAAACGTAGTGCAGTAATGCAGTACTTTACGGCGGAACAGGTTCTGTATGCTACCCAAGCGCAGATCTGACCGTGTATGTAATACTGCTGATTACTGTTGCTATCTCTGGGACGTGTCAGATAAATAACAACCCTTACATTCCATTCAAAAACGAGTTGTAAAGTAGCCAGCTTATCAGTGTTCAACAGGATTCATTTTGGATAGTATTCGACGTAATTGCTCAATCTTATAACTCCATCTTACCATTATTGCACAACAAGGCTTAATACTCTACATGCGTTCATGGTCGACTTTCCGTGTTATCGAGCATCACCATCACAGCATTTCGCATCCCCTTCTATAATGCGAACAGCAAAGGAATATCACAACTTGCCAGCGTCCTTGTACACCTATGGGGGTATTCAAGTCTAGTGGGAATAGGTATCTCTAAAGCAAGCTTGCTCCATCTTGGAGCACATCGTCAATTTTCATCAGGTGAGATCATTAAATTCCCCCATGGTTTTTTCACCAACCTATAGGTAGGTGGACGCTGATTTCAATGGCGGGAAATTGAATAATTAAACATTGCTTGGTCGCACTAGTCCTTTGACCACGATATACGCGAGATTCGGAGAAGGTTTTTTTAGGTGTTCAATAAAAGTTATTGAAGAGAATACGAGCAATATTGTATTAAACATATGAATACCATGTTCATGTGAAATGGTTACCAAACTTAGCTACAGGTATGAAAATACTTTGAAATTCTTGAATTTACCGCCACATACGTGAGATTCGACCTTTCTTAAAACAAGTGATTTTGCTTGCATCAACTTTAACTTCATTGAAGTTTATAAGAAAATGCTCGAGCTGCGGCTCGAAGAATGGAAGGATGCGGAGCAAGATACACTGGAAATGGTTGCTCCAATTTATCGGAGGTCAAGACCCATTTTCGATCATTGCACAATCGGTTGTTAGTGTATTAAATCGTACTAGAATCATTGTATATTATTTCATAACGACAGTCTACTATTGAGATCCTCTTGGACAAATGATGACGTCAAGCATGTATTATTATTTTATTTAAAACGTTCCGAAGTGCCACCATTTCATCCAATACACATTTACTAATATGGAAACGAACAATAGATGACAAAGGTATATTTCGCAGATTAAGTTTGGCATTAGTTCCAAGGATACCTCAGCGTGACATTATAATCAATCTAAGTAGTCTGAGTTACAGATGCGATAACAGTTTCTATGGGCAGCATCACATATTAGGAAGAAGTTGGTATGGACTGTGTGCTAGATTAGGATGTAGTCTCTTTGGGCAGTTACACCTACACAGGTGGCCTCGACAGCCTTTCCCTCTGTGACGCTGCGTAAAGGCCACACGCACTAATATGGACCTTACTTGACAACATTGTCATACATATTATTAAGCAGCCTTTTAGACTGCGGAACGATACGTGTAACAAGACGAACGAGTACCCGTATCTATGACGCCAAGAGACATTGCCATTCCTTTTGATTCAGAAAATCTAAGGTCACTTTTGTCAATTAAATTTAAATGTCACGATTGATATTGAATTTAGCGTAACATGTAGACTAAGACATTTTTATTCATCATTTATTACATTCACTGATGTTTGTAATGGGATCAAAGAGACTGAATTTCACCCACATTTAATTGTAATATCTTTATAGAACTAGGCAATTGCGTATAGTTTAAAAAAATATCATGAACCTGATGTATTATTATGACATATTCACACAAACTACAACAAATGCCCTTTGGATTAAAGGCACTATTTTATATTATGTCACACTGCTGTATACTTCATCCGTATTGTATTTATATAACGTTTGTGGAACGAAAGCACTTCGTGCGCATTTTTGGTATATCTACCATGTATAGATGCCGCGTTCCTGTGTGTCTTATAATCTTGTACGGTGAAAGAAAGGTGATGGGGGAATGATATTATGTAGATCGATCGCACATTATCCTAAATCAAGAGAGAGAATTTTGCGTCTTATGTTCGAGGCTCAGGAGTCAGCATCAACTGACTCAGCGGTGATAGTGTGAATTTTTTGTTTTATATTGCTTTTGCTATAGAATCCTACGTTCTACACTCTAAAAGACCTTTGATGACAATGATGCATTTTGTACCGCTTCATATATAGTCTGATCTGGCGAGAACAGAGGATGACCAATGTTTTCTATCTGCAGACCTTGTAGTGTTAGATAGATAGAGATAGATAATACTTTCTTGTACTTTCTTATTACAACCAATATCACTTACAAAATATTTCATCTTTAAATAGTACAATCGGCGATCTTATTTCTAGGCAGCATTCTCTGCCAGGCAACCGTAAGCTGATAAAAATAATTTCATTAGCAGGGGAGTATAGTGTAAAACTAAGTGGGATTTATTTATTAGTAAACATACGTAAATATATACAAGTAGGTACCTATTATAAATATATAATAAATGTATAACTAGCGGCCAGCTCCGGCTTCGCATGGGTATATAACAAAAAAAAAATCTATAGGCTATGTTCATCAGGTATAATGTAGGATTCTAATGGAGAAAGATTTTTTCAAATCGATCCAGTAGAAGTTTATTCGTTTCATACAAAAATATTTTTTTCTCCTTATAATGTTAGTGTAGATTATGTTTATACAGTTTCTCGAGCAAAGCAGTGTGAAGTAGTGCGATGTTATGAACGAATAATGGCGAAGATCGATAACGAGTTGGGGAATTTTCTCTGTGATTATTCCTCACGAAGTTCTTCACATTGATAGACATACTTAACAGTTATAACGTGCTGGCCTCTATCCAGGGCCGAGTGAGTCCTAGTTATGGATCAGCGAGTGATGTCGCTACTGTACTAGAAAATTCAGGTTAGATATTTAGAATTTACGTGCATGTATTTGTTCTCCATATGTATTTATATCCTCATTAGTATTTGTGTTCTTTCTGCATATTTCGAAGTCGGCTTTGACTACTTATAAGCAAGCGAGTAAATTATAATCTCATATTTGGAAAATGTACAAACCATACGAATCCAATTGAATAAAAATGTTATTCAGAATCTACAACGGCAAATGCTTGCAAGTCTATACTACGTAAGAAGTTAAACAAAAGTAAGTCAATATAGTACCACCAACTTAACTGTGCAGTTTTCGAGGGCCCTACTAGTCATGGAAATCAACTACAAACTGTCACAATTTGAAGGTATGTTGTAGTTCTTTTTTCTGCCGCCTGAACAGATAAGTTGGTGGGTCTGTACGTGTTTTATGGGTACCATTGTTTCGGACTCGAAGTTCTATACTTCGACGGACTAGAGTTCCTGGTACCTGATTGACGTTGAGTTCCGGGGCAACAGTCATCCATAGCCACCATATCTGTAATACAATCATGTGTCCATAATAAGCTTTGTGTTTTTTCCGAACAAAATACATTTTAATGCTATTTATCATTATGACAATCTAAATCAAAACAAAATTGTCTGAACAAACAAAACGTGCGGTACATAATATGCTCGCATTGTAAGGTTTGTTTTACTGACAATCTGTTTTTTACATCTTCACGATTGGCCGAACTAATGAACCGATTTTGATAAAATTTACTCGAATGTAGTTTGCTGCCGGAGGCTTTTACTTTTAAACACAAAGTTTTTTTTTATTCCTTTGACCACTATCTCACCTGATGGTAAGTGATGATGTGGTCGAAGGTGTTGTTCAGTTTAACCTAGAATTACTGGCTCTCAAGGACTGCTGCCGGAACACACCGTTAGGTGCTTGGCGACAGATTGTCTAATTAAGGGTGGTAGCTAGCCAGGCGGGCATTCGCAAAATGTCAAATGCCCTACCACCTTGCAAAACAGCAGAAGCTGTATTCTTTGAGGAATAATCAAGCAGAAGACAGGCAGTACTACTTTCCGTAGCGGTGTTAACAAGGTATATAGGATATGTCAACACACCTTCTCACCTCTGTGTTGACTACTACTGTGATACCGAGAACACATATACACAGCGAGGGTTTTATGGCAAATCATTTCCCCGCATTTGAGTGAACCCTAAATTCAGCAGTGAACGTTCATCTCATAATTCTAAAGCCTCTCTAGCTTGATAATTAGCATAATTTTGAATAACCCGTTCTAATAACTCCTTTAATAGATATGGCTATCTGAAACAAGTAGTTCCGGCTCGACTCAAGATATTTAAATTAAGACGATTCGGTAGACAAATATTATTTGAGATCGTAGAGGTTATAGATATCTTTTTGAATTTATTGTTTTTAGAGGTGCTGGTTTGACCTGTTGCGTCGTATTGAAAGTTGCACTCCCCCTAGCAACAAATTAACAAAATGAGCATAAAATATAAATACAAGTGTAATGTTATACTAGTTTAGTTAGATACCTTTCTGCAATGTCCATCTAAACATTTTAGGAACTCAACATTGTGGGTCCAGTACATTCAACTTTTTACGAATTCAACATTTTTCGAATTTCAAAATCATAAGAATTCAACATTTTGCAAATTCAACATAGTGGTCTAGAAGGCTATTATTATATACCATGTTTAATATGTCATCTCCAACTTTCTTCTCGGGGTAAACTCTTTACACTTCCACTCTTGGGGACGTCCTACTTGATTGTGCAGCAAGCCGTCAGGATTACCTGGCGGAAAAAGATTGGAATTCTCTGGAGTCACCTACCTATCGTACCTTTACCGCCATGCCCCACCGCTCGCGCTGCGTCAGCTCATCATAGCACTTTCCGTATGGGGCTATAGGATATTAATTACTTATTATAAAAAAAACATTGGAAGACTTGGTGTTACGCATGTACCCTCATAATAACGTAGAAGCTTGTCACAGAAATCAACAACTGTAAATTTACTTAAACTTTCTAATACATTAACATAAATATTTCGCTCGAGGACTGCATTCGCTTTACATAACCCATTGACCCCCCATAATCACCTCTAAATAATTTATATGCACATATAAAAATCAATATATTAGGTATTGGGCATATCATAATCAAAACACGTTTTAACTATACCAGAGTCCTACTTTCTAGCTCGATGTACCGTTCAGTTCTTGGGGCAGTTATGTCCCGACAGACATACTTGATAGAATGAGACCATAATAAACGTTCCGATGCTCCAAATGTGGTACGAAATGGAACATTAAAATAAATCCCAACTGCGAGACTGTTTAACATATGTTTGATTAATATCCACCTGGTGCTACATAGGCTCGTTATAATGATCATAAATATGTGGCATTAGAATTCAGATCTATTTGTTAAATTGTACACCTCTCTAACTATAATTGTTTTCTAACCTAAGATTTTTTTACCAAGAGTTGTGAACTCCCCATATTTACTAGACGCATGCAAGGTAATTGCCGTAGTCGCTGCCAGTCTTGCACTTCCGAGCGTCCGGTGAATACGCTGCCGCTAATCGTGTTTTTTAGGAAAACGTTGTGGACATTATGCCTTCCTGAGACTTTAGACACTGCACTAATTATACAGGCACTGCGAAACGAATATATCGTTTCTCGCGTAAGTATTGCTATTATTATTGAAATTGAAAATATCGTTATTTTGTTTTATTGTAGGCGACTGTTGTCACAATGAATTGAATGAGCGAGATGTGTGTATCGTTTTGTATGAGAGAGTGAAAGAGATCGCAGCGTAATGGTGATCGGAACGTCTCGTTGCGGTGGTGACACAAATTGCTCATTTATCCCTTTCTAACAACAGATATGACGCATAATATTTAAATATTCTTTCCTTGTAATTAGAAACTGCATATACATATGCATGGATACGATAACTCTTTATTGACACCAAAACAGGAAATTACAAAGAAACAATAATAATAGTTAGGCACAAAGGACGGGATATTTAGATAGGTAAATTCTAGTTCGTTTTTAGAGCAGTGGTGTTCGGGTATAACTACTCTGTGTATTTTAACTCTCTGTTTCCAACAATATGCTTTGAGTATCGGCTGCAGCGTGACCGTCACGTCGTCCTCCCATGTCACCTTGCTCATGGTCACATACCCCGATTCACCTGGCCCATCTTTAGTCTTTACCACTCGTAAAAATGTATCATCATACTCCACTTATTTATTTATTTATTCTTTTGCACAAATAAGTGTACAAGTAGGAGCATTTTCTACCAGTCATCCTGGATGTGCAAGAAAATGGTAGCGGTAGTAAAAGATAGTAAAGACAAAATATGTATTGTACATTTATTAAACCATACATAAATATATATTGTATACATAAAATAATACATATATACGTTTATATATATACAAATATATTATATATAATAGATAATTATATTAAGCCAATAAATAAATACTATATTTTAGGCATTAATAAGTAGTTAATAAGATGAAGACGGTCTATGGATGGATGGATTAGTGAGTTTACTAATATAAAAATTATGAATCTGTCGCTTAAATGCGTTTTTGGTCTTATTATCAACTATAGGTATCATTATAAGTTTATAATAGTTTTAAGTACTGTAGATTATCGTATCTATTGAACCGCTGAATATTGTATTGTTCTCACCATATTGTGTTAAATTTCTCTTACTTTACGATCTTTACAATATTTTTATATATATATTGGCGTTTTATGGACCTGGAAGCCGTTAGTCTACTGTGCTAAAACTTTCCACTATGGACGGTCATCGAAATTAAAGCCTGCTATTGTTTATTCTTTGATTAGATTTTAAAACAAAATTGATGTATATTATGTAAATATTCACTTAAATCCTACTCCTACTTATATTATAAACGTGAAAGTATGTATGTATGGATGTTTGTTACTCTTTCACGCAAAAACTTTTGAATGGATTTAAATGAAACTTTACAATAATTTAGCTTACACATCAGAACAACACATAGGCTATCATTTTTAAAGATAGTGTCTGGATTGTCCAAAATATAACGATAAGTGTAAAGTACACTTTTGACACTTATCTTTATAATTTGGAGAATCCACACACTATCTTTATAAATTATAGCCTATTTGTTGTTACAAGGGAAAAACCTGTTATATTCGAACTATTCTGGCGTGCGCTGAAAAAATCTTTAGTATCACACGCACATAATGTATAACGGAAATGTTTATCTCAGATTGTCCTACATAAAAGCCCGCGACATCATATATCTATATTTAATGTGTAAGCTATTAGTATCGCCAAAATAGTTAACCATAAATAAATACCATAAAAGTAATTCTAATGCATATTTAGTACTGACAAATTGATCGCTATCAAATAGACGAACACGTGTGAGTGTGTTTGTATGTTTATTGCTTCTTCACGCTCAAATTACTGGATCAATTTTGATGAAATTTAGCAATGAAATATATGAGGCGCTGGATAAAGGATCCTTTTTATCATAATCATCCATCACTATGCTGGTGTAACCACGGGGCGCAGCTAGTATGATATAATGGGAAATTGAATATATTTCCTTGAAACCTTCTGATGTCAGAAAGTCAAAGCACCACATTCCTATCTATTATTTGGTGCTAAGTAGTATGGTAACATTACCTAAAATAATGTCACGCGTAACATTTCATTATTGTAAATTATATACTGTACTGTAACAGCCGACTCGTCCACTGCTGAACACAGCCTCCCCTATTAAGGGGGTATTTGCCATAATCCCCACGCTTGGCAGGCGGCTTGGGGATCGCAGTGTAAGATTTTTAGCTCAGATGGCATTTCTTTAGATGGTGCTGCTGCCCACCTTCCAGTACTTTTCCCTTAGTCGCCTCTTACGACACCCACGGGATGATATGGGGAGGTGCAATTCTAACCCGGCACCCCACGGGGGTAAATTATATACTAAGCACGAAATAATAGGAATGTAGTGGTTTAAAATTTGAATTTAATTTGAATTTTCTACCTTCTATCATTATAAGTGACATCGTAGACTAATATTTGTACAAGCATGCGAGCGGTGAACGGCACAAAGACCGGTGACGTGTCCTACCTAGCCTTATTTGTATTATTTCGTTACTGTCAATAAATTTACGCATGGTGGTAGGCTATTTTGCGAATGCCCGCCTGGCTAGCTACCTCAAGTAGAAAATCTGTCGCCAAGCACCTAACGGTGTATTCCGGCAGCTGTCCTTGAGAGCCAGTACTTCTAGGTTAGCCTGAACAAGATCTTCGACCACATCATCAGTTACAATCAGGTGAGATAGTGGTCAAAGGCAAACCTATCAGGCATTCTTTTCTTTGAGATTCCGCGCCAGAAATGATTCATTTTCATGCAAACGTTGTCAATACGGCAATCATGTGTAAAACAAATCATAAAGTTATGTTTTATTGCGTGCTTCAATAATAAATACACCTTTAGCGACTAATGTTGATTCAAGTGTTCTTTGGAACATACGTAGTGGATTTACTTTAGATCTTCTTTGTATTATTTCGATCGTTTTGGGGTAAAATAACATTCTACCTATCATTGAAACAATTGTGATGCGCATATGTTTGAGATAATTGTGGCATAATGCCAAAAGGGCAATGATCTCATTCACTGATATACATATACGCAGATCATTGCCAAAAGGGCCAAAAACCTATTGATGTAAGTACCTATATAGGATATCCCTACTTCGTTGCAAAAATCCTTATTTTTACTAAATTGACATAAGAACAATGAAACAGTCTGCATTGATATTATTCATTGAACAATTTCGTAGTCGGTATGACAAAAAGTTTCATGTGAATAATAACAATCAAATATTTTAATTTTTTTTAAAGATATGTGACATGAAATATACTTAAGAAACACACTTAAAAAAATACATCTGTTGTCGATTCCGCTTAATGTTCCGGTTAAATCGACGTGACGTGACAAACGCCACGTAGCCAAACCGGAAGAATTTTCGACGCGTTTCGCTTCTACACGAAGCATCCTCAGGAGTTCTTGACTTTTCGAGCGCACGATCGAGATCTCCTTTAACATTAAAATTAGGCGTAATTGGCACTGGATATATATTTTGTCATACATTTTTCTACAATATTAATTAATCGTATTAATTTGTAAAGAGAAACCTTATTTAAAAGTTTGCTGATGTGTGCACATTATTTGTCTATTTTGCTTGATTAATTAATGAGAGACAAAATAGGCTTATGTTAATTTTCATAATATTTCGTATTGATTCGAATCTATATTGTATTAAATTAGCAAAGTTAGTAACTAAATAAAAAAAACTTAATGGTTAGAAATCACTGTACGTCTATGGAAGCGTATATATATATAGTCCAGTGTACACCTTCATCGGCCGTTCTTACATACTATATTTTTTAGTACTCTCATTATTATCTCATTAAAAACAAACTACTTTGGCCCCCATAGAGTTGAGGCACAGAATAGATTCATATTAGTAAATAGTTCACGTGAATTATCTATACTATTATTACTAGGTGAATGTATTAACTGAAAACGTTGCGACTGGAGTATGTTTTATATGTTTTCATCCACTATATCAACGCTGTTTTGAAAAACAAATCCAAGAACTAAATCGACGAAAACAACATATAATTATCGAACTACGAGTAGCTCACGAGAGTGACGAGAACTGCGACCGGCAAAAATGGTATGTCGTGGACATGTTCGCGTTCGTTCGGTCATTAACACGTCCATGTGCTTTGTTTTCAATCATTACAATTTCCAAGCCATAAACGGTTACTTCGAGCAATAAACCGCACCTATTTTACATAGCTAATGTTTTTTATATAATATACAAAGCATACATAATTTTTGCTTACGTCACTATCAAGTAGAAAGTGGAATGAATAAATGATGCAACACTATAATGTTTTTATTTAACCTCTTTTATCTTCTAGGTAGGTAAACCTACTTATATATCTGCTATTAGATATTCTATTACTATATATACGGAACAGTAGAAAAACATCTGAAATTATATAATTGGAAGATTGTTATGAATGTAATGACCGGCCAAGTGTGATTGGGGTCTCTGTGTATGATTGATTATACTCTAAGAGTGCCGCATAGCAACAAATAATTTTTTTTATTGAACATTAGTGGACTAATCAGCCCTTAATTTCTTTATTTTTCATATAGAGCGACGTTGACACCCATCATGCTAGGGTAGAGAAAAACGCCTAACAATTAATATGATAATGTCATTTATTCGGAACATCAACATATGAACAAAAGCAGATGAAAACGATGATACTCGCGAAAGTTTTAGATAAAAAACTGTGTTGCGAATATCAACGCCAAATGCATCGTACCTTCTCTAAATGTGAGATAAACATTTATGTTTGTTAATTAATGCGCTATGTTACATTTCAGAGATTAGATGATTCATGATTTCGTAACGTAGACAGAGAGTGTTTTACTCAATATTTTTTTCATAATTATCTTCATCTTGGTAGAGCTTCGTTTGTTGATAGGCTAGCGTTTGACCATAACATGGTACCTGATACCTGATGGTATGTGAAGACGAGAAACAGGCTGTTAATAATGGTGACTGGCTCAGGGGCAGCTGCCGGATCACTCCGTTAGGTGCTAAGCGACAGATTTTCTACTCGAGGTTGGTAGCTAAACATGCGGGCATTCGCTAAATGTCCTACAACTATGCGGTGAAACTGAAGCCCGTGTATAAGGCCCCTGATGGTTTCTTTTGCTCCCGTGGTCCTTACCTCTGACTCTGTTGTTTTTATATTAAATTCTGTTTTTTAATTAAATTACCGACAAGCGCAGATGTATTTATACCGAAGTAATGAATACGTGAACAATCCGTAATTTTTTAAAAGATGATTCTATCACACTTGAATCCAAGCCTTACTGCTTCTTAGGTCCAAGTCAATATGTCACGTGATCTTAAACGGAACTTGAACCAGAGACGATTCTTACAAAAATAAAGACAAAGAGTAAGTACAGTTGTTAGCAAATCTCTTAAAAAGCTGACTCTCAATATATAGTTTTATTATCATAGTGAATTCCATAAATGGCTTCAAAAATAGCGTCCTAAAAATGAAATGAAACATCGTTTTAATAGTCAACTACGCTATTGTCTAATAGCGCTCCTTTAAGAGGAACAGGAAAATTTTAAAAAAATAATCGGTATTTAAAATTTAAATACCCATTCAATCAAATTTCTATAATATAATGGTAAAAATCGAAACCAATAAACCTGGATATTCATAACATCTATAACATTTCCAAAAATCATCAGAATTGATGATTGTTTAGGGGGAGAAAAAACGTTTTCTCTTTTTGTATGGAAATTTGAGACTTCCCTCCAGTCTTAAGAAACACACTAGAATAACAAGCAACCCCATATCCCGTCTTCGGGGCACATGGCTTTCTTTGAACCAAAATTTCTTTGCAAACCGACATTTATTATACTGCTAAGGAAGCAAAGATAGCTTTCTTTACTCTTGTGTAATAAAGCTTATCAAGACCTTATAACGGACGAAACGACCTCATTAGTATGTTGTTCAGAAACTGAGATATATCGTGCCCGCAGTATATGTACCGCGCTCTCGCTGTCGACTTTCAGTAGCAGCTGTGTTGCGATCGGAGTGAAATTTTGGCATCCTTCCGACACTGCGAAAAGATTACATAACAATGCAGGTATGAGCCCACGTGTTGCAGAACATGTTTTGTCTATTCACAGCATCAAGTGGATACGAATAGTCAGTAGATACACCCCTTTACGTCTTTGTGTCTCTTGAATGAGGTGACACGTGCTTATTCCTAATAACTACTGATACTGATATGTTCTTGATAAAATTTTTTTTTTTTACCAATTATTGGAACCGACTTCAACACTCAAATGTGTGAAATAACTTGTTGAAGTCGGTACCATGATGGTTCAAAAGTACCTATTATCACAATATTTCGCGCATGTTACCGACTTCGACAAGTTATTTCACACATTTGAATGTTGAAATCGGTTCCATTTTTTGGTGAAATTTTTTGTCACTTTTTTTAGTGACTTTTTCTACTTATGGGATCGATTGTGATTCACTGTCGTCACCAAGTCACCAAGATAGGAAAACAGTATTTAATTATTGGAGTGACATTTGATAGATGTAATTTTATTTTGATTAAATTTAAGTGGGACCATACGGCAAACATCAGCTTTCAAATAAAAAAAAGAATCATCAAAATCGGTTCACCCAGTCAAAAGTTCTGACGTAATAAACATAAAAAACAGGTGGATTGAGAACCTCCTCCTTTTTTTGAAGTCGGTAAAAACCCCAATGCACAGGCAAGCAAGTACGCGAATAAGATTCGAGACTTCTAAATAGATGTAGATACCTACACCTTGTCACTAGACTGTTATTCCAGGCTGTTAGTTACTGAGCGTAACAAAAAGGTGATTAATGCAGCGTATGTTAGCGAACACCATAAACAATTGTCCGTAATAGTTTTGAAATAGTAAAGAAATAGTTTTGCACTGTATCAAATCAGTTATAGGACCTGAAATAAATAAATCTTTGAAGATCTTACGCATATCTCTCGCTTGTCATGATCTTTTATGTAAGTAGTTTATTTGCAAACTTCCTAGTTCTATATAACAAACACCGACGTACCGACTGCTGATGCGCTTGTATTGTCGTCCGAAAAATCATGCATACGATACAAGTTAATATCACTTTAACGACAAACTTGATCCCACGTCATTGCCATAGGCATGGACTGGTTCTCTAGTAACATTATATAAGCTAGTAGCATTTTTAATTATGTAGTTTCGTCATATTTTAAATACCAAGTGTTCGAACTCGGTGAAATTTTGTACGCATATTGCTGAGCCTAATATATGTGCTTCTGGTTTGCCAGTTATTCGATTTATTATTTATTTTATCCCTAAATGTCAAAATAACAATTTCCATACAAAATATTTTTTGATTTATTATTATTATTATTTATAGATTATACATAATTTTACGAAAATCTGGCAAACCAGAAGCATATTAGGCTCAAGTGTATACATGTAAAGTTTCACCGAGTTTGAACACTTAGTATTTAAAATATGACGAAACTACGTTTGTTTGGAAAGTGCTCCGTGAACTCTACTCTTAATACTCTTTCAAACGTTGCCTGTATTATGAATTAGCATGATGAGCAAGGTTACACTGGTAGGGAAGCATTTGCATGGTGGAAGGGCTTTTTGCAAATGCCTGGCTAGCGACCACCAAGAAGTAGAAAATCTGTCGCCAAGCACCTAACGGTGTGTTCCGGCAGCAGTCCTTGAGAGCCAGTGAAATTACAGGCACATGAGACTTAACAACTACCTATGTCTCAAGGTGACGGGCGCAGTGCAATTCGTGACTTCTGACGAAATGCATCTGTAATAGGCAGAGGTTAGTCCGCTTAACATCAGGTGGGCCTCGTGCTTGATGCGCCACAATAATATAAAAAAAAAGGGAACGAAGAATCTTTTAAATAATTTTGTTACTAGTTCTAAATGAAGACTAGTAAAATATAAACAACGTTATTTTCACATGCACATACGATGTTATTTTCGCATTGTTCGTACACTGGCTACAGCAGCTAGGTGTAGACTGTAGATACAGTTAAATAACGTCATATTAACCGTGGGAGGGCCGCTACGGACTCATTCCATTCTCACCCCCGTTACTTGCGCGAAAATAAATCCGTTGCCGCATCCACTATCCAATAATAGGATGTTTTGTTGCCTATTGATTCAGTACTTTTACCATGTGTTCCATTCCCACAGTAATTACTCTCATTCCATCAGCAAATAACTACAAATTACTTCTACAATAACGTATTGAGGTCTACTAAGATGAAGCTGGCAGATCTAACTCATCAAAAGAACGTAAAAGCGTAACATAAAAAAAGACCGGTACGAGTAGGTATGCAAATCGTGGCCGTGCTACAAAAATAACAAGTTTACCATAAATGGCAGTGGAAACTTGTATTTTATTATTTTAGAATACCAAGTTTCACCTAGCGCTCCGTAGACCGAGTTATTGGCATAGAGCAGAGCTACTGCAGTCTCAACTTAATTGAATAACCACGTACGAATACGTTGCCAAAATTCAAGATATGTATTCCGTAGTCCGTGGCGGTTTGTCGGTATGGCATATTATGTTTTGTATATATCCTGTTGGGATCGTACAAATCTTATTCATCTGAAATTGGTAAGTTAAGCAAAAAAATCTGTATTGTGACATTATACCAAGTCATAATATATGGCAACACAAGGCAAGCGAGCAAGGAGAATGTTAACTCTAACTTAAGTCCAGAATGAAGAGGTCTTCTTGTTTTTTCGTTGTTTACATTACGTTAAGTCCTGTTAAAGTTGATAATAATTTTGGAATTATAATAAGCATAACTGTATTGCGGATTTATGTCCAACAGTTGATCTCATTACACTTGTACTTGTAAATTGTGCGATTTATATTATTACAGTTTACAAGTGTAATTGACGAACTAGATCTTTGACAATATCGATGTAATGCAAAATTTCATTTAAACGTACACATTATTAGTATACCTTGAACTTTGGACATAATAACGCAGATTAAGTTATGGAAAAGTGATATTATAATATAACAGTTAAGTTTAAAACTGTTAATTATAGAATTAATCATATACATACCTGTGTCTGACATTGAAGGAGTGAATGTAAGGTGATATATAACATTTATTAAGACCTAAAGTCGATGCGTTCGTAATATCAACATAAGTATTGATAAGGTAATTTCAACGCACCGTAATCATTATGTTGAGACTAGTACTTTGATTAAGAGACCTCGTCTTATCTTTGAAAGAATAGGATCTATAGTAAATCCTTAACAGGGGGCGTACGTGCCAAGGAATAGAAATTTTCATTGACGAAATCGATGTATCGTATTCCCCTGTTTTATCCTACAAAATTAAAAGGAATCATTTTTGTTTTGCAAAAATATTAAGCCTACTATACGCCCTTGTTATAATCCTTTTTTTCAGCAACATATTAATACTAAAGAAGACCTTAAAAAGCACAAAAATTACCCGTTGTACCGCCATGATCAGAGCAACAACAGACATTTTTGAAAAGTTTTTGATATTATAAAAGAAATTTAAAAGAGGATTTGAGGCTGATACTATATTCAAAAATTTGAATGCCAAAAATAAATTAGATTGGCTCAGTTTTCTTCCTATTGAGGACATACATCCTTCCCTCTACGATTCTCCAGTTATTATCGTTGAAACATAGGAGATTCATTCTCATTACCATGCACGTTCATAGTGCACGAGTAAAATTAAAAACATATATAGGTAGATACGTCAACAATTTCACGACACGTTTAGAATTGTAAATTTACAATAGGTTAGGTAACTTATGCTTTTCTTCTTGCACAACAGTACAAATCAATCAAAATAACTTTATAATAGATATTCATAATAACCTTATAAATACTTATAATAAGCAAACATGCTTACGAAACAACGTTTGCCCTAAATTATATCAGAGTGCATATGTTTCGCAGTAGGTGAGATAACAACACTGGGGGTCTAACCTTGGTAAAATAACACATCCATAATAAACAGGCGGTGCCCCACGAAACGCTGAGTTTCATAAACCAATGCAACTAACATGTGCCCGTTGTAAAAATAAACTTTATGCCTAATCGAATCGATTGCTTCATTTCTATAATTACCTACCTACCTACATCTACAGATGTGTGTCTTCGATGATATGTATATTTGGATACACTCGTTTTATCTTATGCTGGTGTATTTAAAATTATTTACATTTCTCTGTCTACTAACTGCGATGTTCAAGACGCGTTTCAAGTGAATTATTATGGGAAAACCCTCTACAATCTCGCTGAGGAATGAATGAATGAATATAAATTGAAATATTTGAGTGATGGCTTTTCAAAACCAAGACTTTCCACGGCTATATCTTCCTTTTTGTGTGCTTTAAAAGCTGACGGAAACTAATGCGCTAAATTATTGTTGCTTGCTGAGCATCAGGGCCTATTTTTGTAATGGTAGGCCCACATACTTTACCGCGGTGTGATACTTCTATGCCGGACATTATTTTCCGGTAATGTGAAGTACGCAAAGCAATGTTCTCCCTGGACATTCATAAGTTTAGGGGGCCTGATGCATCCCTCGGATAGTACTGCGGACTTGTGCTCCAGAGTTGACACTGATTCTAACGCATCTTTTTCGACTCTCCTATGCATCAGGCGTTGTCCCAAAAATATGGAAGAGGGCTTTGGTTCACCCGATCCCAAAATAGGAGACCACTCAGATCAGTCCAACTAACGCCCTATTACCATAACGTCTTTGTTCTCTAGAATAAAGTAATCCATTATCAACAATCAGCTCTTGCAGTATCTAGAGGAGCACCAGCTGTTTAGCGGTGCCCAGTACGGATTTCGTCGTGGTCTCTCAGCTGGTCACCTTCGAGTATATCTCACACATCGATGGGCGGAAGTGATAGAGTCCAAGGTTGAGGCGTTGCTAACTAGTGGAAATAGCGAAGTTGTTGATCGGGTGTGTCATAAAGCGCTTCTTTTGAAGCTTCCTTACGATGGGCTTCCCAGGAAATAATGAATTGTTTGGCAGATCAGAGCATCACGGTCATTGTCGATGGTGCATACTACGACTTAAACTTGTCAACGCTGGAGTACCGCAAGACTGTATGCTATCTCAGATTATGTTGTGATGACGTGTTGCAGTGCAGCGCTATTGACTGCTATGCAGATGGAAACCGACCGTGCTAAATTTACTCGGGAACAAGTAGACAAATGTCGTAACTAACTTGTGTATACAAATATCCAGTCAAATGCCTCGAAGTGGAATGAACTTCGTCCAATTTTACCTAACTCTTTTTTGTATCCCCTCCGTCTTAAGGACACTCTCCTAATTGCCTTTACCAGTATCGGAATACTTTGCTTTGGCATATCGAGGATCTTTCAGTTTTGCTGTTACTTGAAGGGAAGGTTAAATTAGCCTCTAAGAAGCTTCGTGTGCTCAGAAAGCGTAATTATCGTCCGTCCATCGCCTGCAACTTTATAAGGCTTATGATCGGCCTCACATAGAGAGTACTGAGCACTTCCAGTTGCCTGAAGTATTTCCGAACAAATATGACTTAAGAACCTTCAAGAAAAGAGCATATTCTCTCCTCAAAGACCTGTACCGCACACTATACTTGTTACCTCTGGAGCTCCGGATGTCCGTGGATGACGATGATCACTTACCAACAGCACACAACAGGGTACATCTCTTACGGCCTTATTTCTTATTCACAAAAAGATTTCAAAAAGGCTAAATATACGTGGACGGCGAGTAAACTGAAGCTTCATAAATTGTGTCTGTTTTATTTTGTTTTTAGTGATATTGTACCGAAACCCCACATAAGTAACAAAGAGTTATCAAATGATGTATATATATCTTCAGTATTGGTAGACCCTGATATTAAAAACACCACGACACGTCATAACGATATAGAAAAACTTAGGTACCTATCAATTGGTAATTTCTCAAAAATATATACAAAGGTTAATAGTTCCTCATATCCGAAAACAAACGAAATCCATTACCAGTTACAGTTTAAGTCTGATCACGAACCATGGATAATCTAATTATAAATGCCGCCCATATGCTCTATTACTGTACAATGGTTCAAAGGATTTTTACGTAACGTTGAAAACAAACACTATCATAGATCAAAGAATTTTATGATCTATTAAGCTATTTTTGCATGACATTGTACCAAGACCGTGCGCTACACGTTATTAAAATCTATCAGATTCTTATCTATAGGTCTATAGCTGTTCTTTGCGCTATGTCACGCTCCCAAGTGGCTTAAGAAACCACACTGCCTGATATTTATACAAAACGACGTCAGATCTGATAAGATAATTTTCTCTTGTTATAGGTGGAGAAGTTTCTGGAAGTTTGGAATGGGCTTGCGGTGAAATCCCGAGCGCCACATCAAGATGACGGAGGGAGAAAAACAGCAGAACGCGGGTGGCACCAATGCCGCCCCGCAGCACAGAAAAGGACACAGGTCAGTTAACAAGTTCAGAATGACCTTACTTTTTTTTATGCCTGATAGGTCAGCCTTTGACCACTATCTCACCTGATGGTAAGTGATGATGTGGTCGAAGATGTTGTTCAGGCTAACCTAGAAGTACTGGCTCTCAAGGACAGCTGCCGGCACACCGTTAGGTTTATGGCGACAGATTTTCTACTTTGGGGGTGGTAGCTAGCCAGGCGGGCATTCGCAAAATGCCAAAACGCTAACGATACTACCTCTATCATCTCGCAAAGTACCTGACATCGATTTATGATTCACGACACTGCAAGTTCATGGTAGTTTTCATTTATGTCAAAATGGGTTGCTTGTATTAGACAATTTATGCAAGTCTACACTTCAAAAAGTCCTCACAATCTAGAGACCAAAAACATTACAAACACAAGAAAACACGTGTCTTCTATAAGACATTATTTGTTAGAATATTTTAATAACCCTTATTTGTATTTTATATAAACACAGAGCCTATTCTTAGTAAAAGGGTTCCATTTTGTTGTACGGATCCTTAAAACAGACGACGTAACTACAGGCAAAGCCATTTAACGCTATCTTAAGAATATAAATTCGAGGTCAAAATAAAAAACCAGAGTTAGAGTAGCAAAAGTACCAGAAAATTAGATGTTTCAACCGAAATATACATTATAATCTCTTTAATAACTGTATGGTTTGATTCATTTATTCGGTTACATACATTTTCAACATGACATTACTTTAGACCTATAGATTTGTTGCAAGGTCTTTTAATACATGTGAATCAAATACTCTTAACTATACCCATCCTTTTAGTATTCATGTTTTCACATTTTTACTGATTATAGTAAAATGAAATTGAATGTTATAAGACTTGTAATGGAAATCTTCTCAAAGAGCCTTGGTATACCTACGTTCATATTTTCTGGATTTTTTACATTACATTTATAATAAGTTTATATTGGAGCGATGATGATGTCCAGCAGCTGTGAGTATCGACTGTCAGATCTTGTCGCGAGGTTCAACTTCACGACATGTTGGTAGGGCATTTTGTGATGCTCACCTGGCTAGGTAACATCCTCGAGCAGAAAGTCTTTTAAGGTGGGATCTGGTAGCTGTCCTTGATTCAGTTCCCATTTGAGGCATAGTAGCTGAGCTTCTACCACATCATCACTTCTCAACAGATCAGATAGTAGTAAATAAAATATCAGTAACAAAAACTCTGTGTAGACTCCCATGCAGTTTAATTAACATAACATCGGTTTAGAAGTGCCAAGTTACAGGTGTTCTTTATACTTGGGACATGGAAATAGAAAATAAAGTACTAGCTTCGAAGACTATCCCCTAGCTTCAGCAAAATATTTTAATATGGCTCATAACGAATTTCCTAACGGGTTATATGTCGGTTGCCTTCAATGAGTCGCCTTACAGCAATCACATTTTCATGAGTGGACGACTGAATCTCATCTTGGTGAGAAGATCGGCCAAGATAAATTCAGCATACCAACTCTTAGTTAAATATGGTTTCAATAATATTCAGCATTCAGAGCACTTCCAGTCTAATGCTGGAAAAGAACTTTACAATCATTAAAAACTCATAGTTACGATAACGCTTCGCGTTGATTTAAATTTTTCATTACTTAGGAGTAATCCGCTATTTCTCGTCACCAGTACACAACATATTGAGCCCCATATATCTACTGTGTCCTCGTCCTTGTTTACTCGGCTGTCAATTGTTTTATTTCAGGCCTGTACTATTGTACAGCAGTTGCTCAATATCAGAGCATTGATAATATTTCCGATAAATTTTTGGTGTCTATGAGTTTACCCTGCATATTACCTTATATCATTCGAGTACCACGGAATTCAACGTTAAAAACTGCTATTTCCATTACAGCCAATCCCGCCGCAATCTCATTTAAATTAGTTCATATTTAGATCACACATCAGTCGTGTTATGATGATATGACCTACTTAGGCGCTTCGCCCTGATTGCCTCTGGCCTTATAATTTAATAAAGACCGTATTAGAGTACGCCACTATTATTGGAAGTACCTGATACAATTTTCATCTCGTAACTACATTGGCACCTATTTAGGAGAACGATAATTTGCATATTAATGCCACGGGTAGAAATGATTAATTGAACCCAGGTCAAGTAGAAGGAGCTGATACATTGTGTTAAGTAATCGAGTCTTGTCTATGCGCGTAACGAGCTATTGTTACTTGCCTGCTTATTCTTTTTAATTGAGATTATGTATAGAGAACGTTAGACCGTGAAATTAACGGTTAAGTGTTGGTTACCTTGTCAGTCGACAGTGACATAGCAGCCATCGCCAGACACAGAACTGGTCAAATAGCAGAATTCTACGAAGATGATTGCACTCGACCAGTTCCGGTTTTCACAAGACATCCAAACGGTTCAACGGTTTTCAGAGAAAGGTTGGCAGTTGTTTCTGACTTAAATGTCGGCATTATAGGTTGGGAAAATCTGATAATTTCTTATTTCCGACCTCATCCTTGAGCTCTCCCAAGCGTTAACTTCGCTTTGATAACATAAATGCACATCATTTATGTTGGCGGAGAATGTAGGTGCCTACGCATATAATAAAATGAAATAAGGTATTTTTTTAAACTACTTTCGTGGACAAGTAGTTCATCCTTTAGGCAAGTAAATCATTCTGCTGATTATTTCATTGCAAGCGACTGAAATCTAATAGCACCTACAACTGTGACTACAAGTTGTAGGTACGCTGTGGCTTTGTAGCTTGATTTACTTGGACAGCTAAATTCGACTTTTTATTTACCTTGAAACTCTAAGCTATTTAATATTTCTGGATCGAATTATTGATTCAATATTTTCTTGAAAAGGATCTACGTCATACTTGATTGATCAATGATCATTAAGTTATAGCATACTGGTGCTAGTTTTAACACTATATAGCAACATCATCGATCGATAGAAAGTTACGTTTCTGTGATAGATAATTGTATTATATAATAATAATAATATAATAATAATATACTTTATTGTGCCAAAAACAGTTTCTTACATTGGTCAGAAAAAAAGTAAAAAATAATATGGTATATCACTATAAATGTTAGTTATAAGTTAATATAGCAGAAGCAGATTTTTACCAAAAACTTATAATCTAAATTATTTTATATTCTATAACATTGCACTCAGTTACTGACTAATTCACACTAGCCCCCACACTAGGATACCCTGTGTTGTGGGTGGTCTAGTTCTCTTCCAATGTACATTACTTTTATAAATTTGTGATCAATAGACATGTATAATGGATAACTGATTATTCTAAAAACATACTTACAGGTATTTAGTGTACCTACTGTTGTTTTTTATAAAGGAATACAGTATGACGTGACTATCTTAAATTATGTATGTAAGTTAGCATTATTTAAAATTTCCTAGAGGTATACCAATATAATAAAGGCAAACAGTAAGGTAACACCATAGAAGTCTGTGGTAAATACATACCATCAATATTTTTACAATTTCGCTTATTCCAAAAGCCTTCTGTCGTTATCTATAATTATGCTTTTATATTTGTGATTATATCGTATGACCTGAGGTGGGTTTGGGGTAGGAACTGCGGTAAAAACATTTTAGTAAAGTTTAATATTCAATCTCGTATCGGCTTCCTATCTGCAGATGTGCTCTTCGTTTAAATAGAGATAGTAAATTCATTAGAAGACCTCACATGTGTTACGTCTCCTGATGTTTTCATTCAACAGATGCGTAAACGTGATTCACCAACCTATTCAAAGTAGACCAACGCTCCCTTTATTCGAACGATAAGGAACTTCGTAGTGTCAGTGATAATGATGATAAGAGATAAAACCGCCATAACATAACTGGAGTAGATACACAGTATAATAGCAAAGTGTGTCTCGAGTTAGTTGAAGACATAGCCGTGCAAAGCATTTTTTTTGACAAAAAACCAGCCATTGTTTCTTGTACTAACACTAAACCTTTCACAATTGTATTTAGATCTAACTCTTGCCGTACGAATTCTTATAATGCAACGGTTTTTGTTAATACTGAAGTACCGTCGTAGGTTACTCTGTGTCATCACATCATAAGGTTTGCAACACTTGTCCCATATTCGTACGTAATCGAGTGGTATTCTCGTATCAGTAACCGTATACACAAAGCTCTAAGTTAGTCATCCTTGTGTAATGTTTAGTTTGGGCACGCGACATGCTTCGTCTCTCGAAATTTGTCAGTGTTAACAGGTGCCAAGGAGACGCTGCTGGTTTCTATGTGACATTCTATTTTTGAATACTTATTTTTAAATCATATCCCGGTATCTGGAAGGTGTTAAATGAGTGTGATATCGTGAAGTGAAATATGCGGGAAAAAACATGGGAACAGCTTCGTTGTTTGTTAGAAAGGTAATTTTACTGGTACTACATACGTATTATCGTTGTGTGTCGTAGCTAGTTTTAGAAACCCTTTTTTATGGATTGTGTCGTATCAAACCTTTGTTCTCTGTATGCCTGAAACGTTAAAAGTCTTATGTCGCATTTTGACTAAAATTAATTCGTCTACATCGCCATCGGGCTACAACGCTTTAGACCTGTAACATAAACACGGCTCACTTGATGTTAAGTTATACTTAACATCAATTTGAATTTGATGTTAAGTTATACTTAACATCAATTTGAATTTGATTTTAAGTTATACTTAACATCAAATTCAAATTGTGACTAAATGCATCCATTTAGTCCCAATTGACTGCACTGCGCCGTCACCCTGATATATACAGTTATTAAGTCTCATGTGCCTGTAATTTTACTGGCTCTCAGGAACTGCTCCCGGAACAAACTGATAGGTGCTTGGCGACATATTCTCTACTTGAGTGTGGTAGACAGACAGACGAGCATTCATAAAATGGCCTTCCACCATGCGGGTGAGCAAAAGCCGACGGTGAGCATCCAACCACGGACCTGAGGCACGGCAGTCCGCAAATTTAGTACCAGTGTTTAGCTGTTACTGTTCTGCTGTCATTGCTTCAAAAACTTACTGGAGTATTAAACTTACTTACCTAATTAAAGTTCCGTTCCAAAGGGATAAAACGGAGCCCTATTGAGGAAAGTCAGCTGTCTGTATAGTTACCACGGGTCTCTATAGACCGTAAACGTCATTCCTATTAACTCATTAGTTACAAACCTGATATTTCATGTCATTTTAGTTTTATTCGTAGAAAAGTTGTACATTTTAGATCATTTTTGGTATGTGATCTATCACTAAAACTAAAATAGTTAGGAATATAAAATTTCGGTATATTATGCTCCATATTCTCTATTTAACCAGCAAATACTGAAAACATTTTATATATTTTCCTTGTCCTATTTATCTATTTAATTTTTTTGAAGTTTATTCCCATTTCATAAAATGTGTCAATAATGATATAGAAAATGTAGATGTGAAAATAAGACTTCCTATCTAAACGATTTTCCAAATAATTTCACGGAAAACTGGCAAACCAGAAGCATAGATATCTGGCTCAAGGACATGCATGCATAATTTCAGCAAGTTTGAACTTGGTATTTAAAATATGATGAAACTACTCGTGAATGGAAAGCGCTATAAACTTTTGCTAGCTGCATCGCATCATTATCGTATTTGTCTGTATTTTATAGACTAAGGGCGTGTTTCATAATGTTCGAGTAAGTTCCGGTTATACTACCCAGGACATATTTAATAAATAAAACTCTATTTTTGCGTTTCACATTCATCGATTTAGCCTATCCATCAGTTAAAGCTTGAAACGCGCTGCATGTTAACTGTCATTTTTATCATTCAGCTATTTTATGTGTTGGTTAGCAACCAGAAACTTTATTAGGACATTCTGAAACGGACCCTAAATATGGCTGAATAAACAATTAAATTGCTTGTGTTTCAAGTACTTGCTGAGACACCCTTTAGTCGAATACATTTATAGAGATAATGAAGAAGTGCGTGTGGTCGTGTCGTGACGATGAATAATGTGATTATCACGCAGTGAATACCCCTTTGTAGAGTTGTTTACTTATATCTTAGACAATGCTGAATGAAAACATTCTCCCACACTTTCATCATCACTTTCCGAGCTTACCTCAAATATCAATAGGCAATTGACGTTTGTAAGTATATTAAAATTGTCTCGTAACAAGTGAATGAGGAAATTTCGCTTTGTTTCTCCTGCTGTACTTTCTTTTAGCGCAGCACTTCTGTGTTATTTTCTAACTAGTTCCGTGTGGTGAATGGCAACAGAAACACACACAGACACACATATTTCCCCATGTGTTAGTGTGATATTGATAAAATGAAATGCCGGAAAATACACGCAAGTCCAAGACAACATTTAATTTGTAAGTGTCTTGCAAGAAAAGAAAGGGGGTGTGGAATAAAACTCTGGCATAGAATAATATGCTACTGCCTACTGGGTTCCATACTATTAATTGAATCAAATAAATCAACCGTGTAAAGACATGCTATGATTGCCACTTTGGCACTATTGGGCGAGTAACATAAAGCGTCATATCGGAGGTCGTACGTTCCTTGAGGTCCCGTGCGATTCCATAAAATAGATCCCACGGAATTTTTCTTGTTGTGGATCCCACAAAATTTTATTTAGCATACCCATCAAATCCCAGCGTGGTCGTGGTATTGGATTTTCTGTTAAAAAATAACTCGGGAGCAATCCGTAGGCTGTCTGCCTGCCTATTACATTTTCGAAATGTAGTATATAGGTTATCTTTTCTGTCCATCCTTGCCTGAATAATACAGACGTGATGGTATGTATGTAATGTATATGGTATCCGTATCTGCTATTTAGTAATAGGATTGTACTTATGATAAAGGGGGTGATTTCTCAATTTAGGTAACTAAAAGGTGAACTCCACTTCAGAAGGTATATTAAGAGAATTAAAAATAAATGGACTTTATGACAACAAAAATCCGTGATGACGGCTTATTCATAACTTCTTGATTGATACGTAAAAAAATCTGAAGTAAGGCTATTTTATTATTTATTTTGGCATTCCTATTAAAGATAACAAATTGTTACTTGCGCTAAAAATAAAATTAACGGTAACGTGATGAATTATAAGCATAACAAATCCGTGTTTAACATTTTATAATCAGACTATCGCATCCATGTAAAAAGTATTATTTTCTATAATATCGCGTATTTTTGTACGCACAAAAGGTCGTAACCGTCCAATGCAGCGCGCAATAAGATTGAACTTTATTTAAATAATACTTTGTTTTATTATTCATTACATCTCCTAAATGATCTGAATCACCTCCTTAAATCACTAAAATCATTATATAATGTTTGATCAAATTGATATTCCTGCATGTCGAAACTCACATGATTATTTTCTTGTACACAGGAGGCAAGAGTCAATGTACGCCATGACGGGCCTGTACGCAGAGTCTGGCGGCGCGAGTGCGGAAGGCGAGGAGGCTGGCCCCAGCACTCCGCCGCTGCCCTCGCACCCGCCGCCGCCCAGGGAGTCCATCAAGTGCCACAGCCGGAATCCTTCGGCTGGCATCTGCGACAGGTAAATAATGCTATGAATAACTATTGTAAACTGATGCATCTTATCTTCGACAAAAACTGAAACTTCATAAAGAAGAGATGAAAATAAGAAAGAAAATTCTGAATCCATCCCTAAAAGAACCATAATACGCTGAGTGTCCCATAACACTATTGAAAATCCCTTCTTTTATCTAGAATCTAGGAGATACGATACATCATACACATTTTTTTATTTTTTTATTTATGCATGATAGCTTAGCCTTTGACCACTATCTCACCTGATGGTAAGTGATGATGTGGTCGAAGATGTTGTTCAGGCTAACCTAGAAGTACTGGCTCTCAAGGGCAGCTGCCGGAACACACCGTTAGGTGCTTGGCGACAGATTTTCTACTTGAGAGTGGTAGCTAGCCAGGCGGGCATTCGCAAAATGCCCTATCACCATCAGAATCAGAATCAGAATCAGAATATATTTATTGTCAACTGATAAAATTATACAAGTCTGCCAGATCTTACGGCAATAGAGTAATAATCAGTTTGCCCACATCGAGCATTCAATATTAATTATAATTGTATGAATACATTAATAATCTTATTGTTAAATGACTGAAATGTTAATATGTATATCAGAGAAAAATCGAATTTTAAATGTGTTATCAATCATTAATTCATTATAAATATACATAAGATTAATATATAATATAATTTAAACATGTCAGTAAAGTAAATTAAAAAAAAATAAAAAATAAAAATGTCAATAATTATAAATCAATAAATTGGCACATGTTACTGTTACACATATAATATTATTGTCATAAACTTATCAATCGTATATGTCAGCTGACTTATCCCTATTCAGAAACTCATTGTAATTATAAAAAACATGATTAATTAGCCACCGTTTTAGTGTTGTCTTAAATTTCTTATTATTTGTTATATCTGTAATGTGACTTGGCAATGAGTTGTACACATTTATAGAGCTGATATACGTGCTTTTCTTATAAATCATACAATTGACTCTGGGTGCATACAAACAATCGGGCCCTCTTAATTTTGTGTTTCTTACTCTCATATCTGATTTATTTTTGTATAAGTGCATATTATTTCTTACAAAAACAGCCAATTCTAATATATAAATTCCCATCAAGGTATAACGACTGCCATGCTATAACGACTGCCATCCTAAGACGACAACCGGGACCGACGGCTTAACGTGCCCTCCTAAGCACGGAAACGCTCAGTAGTAATGTCACTAGCGGTCACCCATCCAACTCATGACCGCGCGCGACGTTGCTTAACTTTGCTGATCGGTTGAGAACAGCGAAGTAAACTTCGCTACGAGCGCTTCAAAGCATTCAGCTTAAAGGTTATATAACCTACATCATTCATTTTCCCGTGCAGAGATCGATCAAATTCTAAAGCATTGCTATGTCAGCTTATTTGTAATTAACTCGGTGATGTATCATACCTTGTATTATACGAGTAATTCACTGAATAAACTACCAACATAAATAATGATACAGTCTGTATAGGGAAAAGTATTAATTATATTACTATATATTAAGAATAAGGGTTACTTATATAGAATCAATATAAAGTAATAATCGAACAACTTTTGTCCGCAGGGATCGCGAACGAGAAAAGGAAAAAGAAAAGCCTCGGCAAATGTTCCCAGAAATATTAGACATTCCTCATGACGCAAGAGACTGCGGTATCTTGTCGTGGAGACCGCTATTCATCCAGAGATTTTCTAGTATTAAAGTAAGAATTTACCTGAGCTTATTACGTAACTTTAATAATATGTGAACTCTGCTAACTGTATGCTTATTTTTAGGTGTTCGTATTTTTCCTTTCGTGTCTGGGGACGTTGCAACAGGCGCTGAGCTCCGGGTACATCAACTCTGTGATTACAACAATCGAAAAACGTTTCGAAATACCTTCGAGTCTTTCGGGACTCATCGCCAGTAGCTACGAAATCGGAAATGTCATAACGGTGATATTCGTTTCATACCTCGGCAGCAGAAGACATATTCCCGTTTGGATCGCAGTCGGTGAGAAAAACAAGTAACTGAACTGCGAACCGTGTTGTTTCACTCGGTTCTGCATTGTAATGTTTACGTTCGACAGTTTTCATTGACTGAATTTTATATTTTCAGGTGCGGTGATTATGGGTATCGGATCTTTAGTGTTTGTCGTTCCGCATTTTATAGCGGAAGTGAATAGCGAAACTTTAATGAACAATAAATCGGACGATAATATCTGTCGGCTGCCGCGTGCACTCGAACAGGATATGGGTGGACTCGGTCGGCTCTCTCAAGGCCTGCCGCCCGCCAATCTAAGACCCGACAATTGTATTAAAGTAAGTGTTACGCCACCTGATCTATTCATGAGATTAATCTGATGATTGTCATATAGACCGTAAATAACTGTGGATATGTATTCGGCAGAGCTCGCCAAGTACATTCGTGCCCGTGATGGTGTTCGTTGTGGCGCAACTGCTTCTGGGTTGCGGCGGATCTCCGTTGTTCACACTCGGCACGACATACGTAGACGACCACGTACGACCTGAATCCTCCAGCATGTATATCGGTATGTGACTCCGTTACTTTTAATTTGACCTTAATCTAGAAACTCCAAGGGCGACAAAAAATCGATATGTTAAGACTCGTTTCGCCGTTCTCCGTGCCCTTTATCGATCGGATAATGTCACATGGTTGGGTATCTAGACTCTTTTTATTGTTGTGCCGTGAGTGGTGCCTGGCTCTCGTAACCCCGCTTCGTCTCTCATAAACTTCACGAAATAGCTGGAGTCGTTGAACTCAGACTAGACGGACAGAACCACCTTTTACTTAATTTCAGTTACGCACTACTTTACTTTTACGCGACCTTTCGCAAGACCTCTTGTTAAAAAGGCTTCACAAAATAACGTTTCACAAATCGAATTAGGAAAGATTAGTGCTGGTTAAGTATTTCAATGCAACTAATTTCGTGGAACACTTTTTGCTTCTTAAACATGATTCGGCTTTGATAATAATTCATTCATTATAATTCGTAGATACCGTTCCGATGTAGTACTTAGATACGTTTTGTAAATCGGGAAACAAACATTTTGTTTTCAAGATATTTTAGTGATACAACAACATCGGCACGCGCTCGCTATCATAATCATTATATGGAAACATAAGTAGATATGTATAATAAATAATTTACTCACCACCATTGGTATAATATGGACTAATATTAGAAATTATTTTAGTATCCTATATAAGAAGTTGGGTCCGTTGATACAGATTTTATTAACCTGGCTTTGCTATAAAACTGCAGGATCCATCATTTCGAATTCATGAGTCAGGTTGTTGAACCGACATGCGGTGTCATGTCGCGTCTATATTTGTAGATCTGCATTCTCGACGTCCATGTCAACACGCTATAAAATATCTTCAGAGTTTGCATAGGTGTGACAAGTAAACTCATAATCGCAAATTGCAATCGCGGCATGAACTTGCCCTTTTGACAATTAAAAGTCAGACGGGGAGTGAACTCCACGATAATGTCCAGTTGTTTAAATAGTGATTTTAAAAGGGTTTGTTTTAATTACTTTTACTTCATATTAGTATTTGCCTCTTCAAAGTTGCTTTTGATATTCAGTAAAATTCGTTGTACTGTTTTGTTGCCAACATTTTGCGATTTATGAGTTTTTATTGCATAAAGTCGGACGGAATACTGCAGCGATTCGAAGGTTATGGTAGTACTGTCGCGTGGTAGATTCGAATTCGTCAGGGTGAGTTAGCGCGATTCAGGTGCCACGCCGCGCCGCGAAGCTTCTCTCCAATAACGTGAGCAAGCGGCCTTGACCGGGCTGGCGGCACCCACTACCACCACCCCCCGCGTTCAACTCATAATTTCTGGACGAAGAACACAAACCGATCTAACTACTTTTTTTTTTTTTCATTAGGCTTTTATAGCCTCGTGCTGTGCTCTGATTGCACCTTCAATATGATTAGCATAACATTGATATGTCAATTTCACATTTATTCAAAAGAAGCTGGTGAGTTCCTCGTAAACAGGCCTCTTTAATCCCTAGGGCTTAAACGTGATTTAAATTTTAATTATTTGCTCCATTCTGAATTCACAGTAGCGCCCTCGCGGTCAAAATATTATTTTTCTCCCTTGCGATACAATCTACTATTGTACATAAATACGTCGAGTAATCTATTGTTTTTGGTCATATAGAAGAGCTAGAACACTAGACTGTTTCACCTTAGAGGAGCTGAAGAGGCCGTCACAGGTTGAACGACAGTTCACGGTCAGTTTGACGAGGCAGCGCAGAGGTCGAGACTGTTCTACGGCTGGATTGGGCGTCGAGCCAAACTCACCCATATATTGAAAGCCACAGGCGCTTTTCCACGAACCGCATCCTGCGACAAAATAGCTATGAAATATTTAGGTAGGCTTGTCTCGACCCGATGCGCCTGCAATCTGCAGTAATTTTGCAACTCATAATACTTAAAAGCTGTGTCAATAAGTGTATGATATCATTAACCTACTACAAGTTATCAGATCTTATGAATTTACACTTACGTTATCGAAATAAGTATGGTTTTGCCTGGCTATTATGCAATAATCGTATCTTCGAATATACTAAGAGTATCCACTGTGAATTTCCAACAATAACGTCCTTGGACGTGCTCAAAGTCAAGATTTCACAGGTAGGTCTTCAATTCGAGGGCCTCTTGTGCTTGGGGGCAGGTCACTATCCTTCCGCTCTTACTTATTTACGCGTCTTGGAAAATATACTTGACATTTACGCCGCAATCCACTTCCTTTGAGACACGCCCGTCGCGATCATCTAGATAAAAATACCCAATAAAATGTATATATTCTTAGTTGAATACATAACAGGCATAACTGAATTTAATGAAATTCTCGTTACAAGTACGATGTTAATGAAAATTGCAATGTGGAAGCAACTCAAACACGCAACCATTTCATAATATAATGACTTTACCTCTTCATAAGTAGCCATATAACGTTGCGTCACCAACACACTCCTCGTTCTCGCACCCAATTCCGTTAATGAACTGTTTTTTACAGTCTCTGAGTAAAGAATGCAATTGAAACTTTTTCTAAGTATTTCACTTACGCTGGAACGGAAAGGAAGTTTAAGTGCTTGCAAATGTTTCGGAGTTTGGCAGCCATAATCCATTGTAATAGCATTGTAGTCTTTCTACTATGGTAATAGCGTCGAAATCTGCGCCATTTGAAAGCGCTAAACAACGGTGACCTACTTTTCGTCCGCAAAGCGAGTCACTGCTACCATTTGATTCAGCTACCTTTTGTAACTACTAGTACTTACGAGTATCCAATGAGGTAAGGTATAGATATAGTAGGGAAGCACAGAGACGTATGTTGGATGGAATGGAACATGTCACCGCGTATTTGATTTTGACGCGAGAGTAAACACTCGTGTTTATTTGTCTACGTATGTTTGAGTAAATATTTACCATTTGATTTGCAGGATGTATGTACAGTATGGCAGCGTTCGGTCCCGTACTTGGCTTCCTGCTTGGAGCTTATCTGCTGTCATTCCACATGGACTCCTTCTCTGCAGAAATTATTTCTATCGGTATGTTATACATATGTTTAATTTGATTTTGTCTATTAATAAAGTTTCGTACTAGAAATTTAATGCGTTCTAGATTCGCCATTTAGTCCAAACATCTTGAACCATTCTTTATTACGGTTTTTGCACTAGACTGAATTATGTTTATTTTGGTGACCGCACACCGTCCGCTATGACGGTTAAAGTAGTAGAATTAGGGCCTGTTTCAGAATGTTCGAGTAAGTTCCCGTTAAACTACCCAGAACATATTTAATAAATAAAAATTATTTGCGTTTCACAGTCATCGATTTAGCCTATCGATCGGTTAAAGCTTGAAACGCGCTGCATGTTAACTGTAATTTTTATCATTCAGTTATGTTATGTTCTGGGTAGTATAACCGGAACTTACTCGAACATTCTGAAACAGGCCCTTAGAGTACATAACTTCAGCTCAGTCGAGCGTTCCTCGATGGCCCAGTGGTTAAGACACCCGTAGCGTAAAATCGGGGCACGTGTGTTCGATTACTCGAGGTGAGAAAGTGCTCTAAAAATTTGTAAATGTGATTTTCGCTTAGCACGCGATAGTGCTTGTTGTATTCATGTTTAGAAATACCATAAGTGTGGGTTAAACATAATCTAATTTTGTCATACTTCTCACACTAGAAAAGCGGTAGTTGAAAATAACATTTGCGCGCTATTATTGTACAGCAATTTTTATATAATAAAGTAATATTTGCGTTTGTTATTCTTCTCTTTTTATTTTTTGTTTTGGCTTCGGGTCACAATGGCATCACAAGCGCACTCCATCGTTCTATCTTTCCCATTAGCCTAAAGAGACGACAAAGAATTGCGGCATAAAAGCGCGCAAACATAATTCGTGTTTGCTACGTGCATGTTGGATGTATTTTAATTTTTGTTTCTTCGTTTATTAATTCGGAAATTCGTATGTTTTTATCACACTCGGATGTAAAATTTTAAGAAAATTACCACGGTTTTGATTACACAGTACAAGTTCACATATAACCGCAATGTCAATTGGGCCAACTAATGTTACAGGCTTGGTTTGAATGTAGCTTTTATACTTGCCGTTAGCATAACTACGGAAATCTACCACAGCCGTTACGGCCACTTTTAAATAAAATCCTATTATGGGTTCGCCATAATGCTCACGCTTGGCAGGTTTCTTGGATGATGGATCTTCAGTTCTTCAAAAGGCGCTGCTGCTCGCATTTTGGTATGTTTCCCTTCGTCGCCTCCAGCCATCGGGAATGATTTACCATCATTTACATATAAACATACACACATAAACACGCCTGTATTCCCCGAAGGGATAGTCAGAGGTGTGTAAACACCCACATTTCGCCAATTGAAGCGCTCGTTGCGAAGTTTGCTTAGCTGTTCTTAACCGATCGCCAAAGTTAAGCAACGTCCGCCGTGGTCATGAGTTGGATGGGTGACCGCTAGTGACATTACTACTGACCGCTTCCGTGCTTTGGAGGGACGTTAAGCCGTCGGTTCCGGTTGTCGTCTTAGGATGGCAGTCGTTATAGCATGGTGGTAGGGCATTATGCGAATGTCCGCCTGGCTAGCTACCGCCCTCAAGTAGAAAATCTGTCGCCATGCACCTAACGCTGTATTCCGGCAGCTATCCTTGAGAGCCAATAATTCTAGGTTAGCCTGAACAACATCTTCGACTACATCATCACTTACCATCAGGTGAGATAGTGGTCAAAGGCTAACCTATAAAGAATTGGTTTTGTTCCCATGTAATAGGTGGCGAGCCTATTGCCATACACCGGGCACAGTTTCAGGGTCATACAAATGTTTTCTCTAACACACTGGACGAAACACAAGAACATATTGCGAATAATATGTTAACCTAACAACATTATAAGACAGGAACACAAGAACATATTGTATGAAACCCTGGCAGGTCACTAAGATGGTATACAGCCTTGTTGTGCGTCTAATGCTCACAACACCCTACTCAGATCCACGTGAGAAGTGCTATGCTACTCATTTGGCGCACTTATTCCTTAGTCGCCTCTTACGACACCCACGGAAAGAAATGGGGAGATGACATTCTAACCCGGCACCCACGAGGTACCACCATATACATTGACTAATATATAGAATAATTTGACATTGACTTATATGTAGAATATTTTTACTTCGAAAGTAGTTTATGTATCCATGTTTTTCCGTTCTTAGTTGATAAAGACCAGTTTCGTGTAATTAAACGCACACGTTACAGAAGTGCTTGGACGCCAGATGCCGGTGTTTGCGATTCTATCTATACACATATAGTCTATAAGAACGAACCTTACGATCAAAGTAAGCCAAACATCACAAAGCGCTTTAATGGGACTTTTACATCTTTGTTGTTCTTTTTTAATTACAAGTACTTGCTGTACAGGCCGTTACACTCATGAAGGCACGCCCATGTATATTTTTTGAGTGTAGTTGCTACAATTTTTTTTCATTGGTTTTTGGCAAGTTTTTGACCACAATCTCACCTGATGTTAAAATGATGTGGTCGAAGGTGTTAACAGGCTTTATTTAGAATTACTGGCTCTCAAAACAGCTGCCGGAACACACAGTTAGGTGCATGGCGACAGATTTTCTACTTGAGGGTGGCGGGTAATCGCAAAATGCCCTTCCACCATGCGGTGAATCTCAAGCCCGCCGCGGCGGGATTCGAACCATGCCCTGCTGCGCGGCAGTCCATATCCAATGCCTCTGAGCCATCACTGCTTCAAAACTTTTGCCTACCCAAGTTATTATATTTGATTTGAATTGTTTTACTGTATGTACAATAAGCATTTATATTAATTTACACCCACATTAAGACGTAGCGTACAAAGGAAGCATACCCGTACAAATGCTCATCTATAGGTACGCTTTCGTGAGTGAATCTGTATATTATAACTACTTATATATCTTCTTTTGTAATTTACATTCAGTTTAATGGTTGGCGTTCACTGATCTACCCGGCACCATATCGACATTGCTAAAATTTAACTCGTTCAGTATTCTTTGAATGGAACTCCAACTAATCAACTATATTAGTTTCAAACGACAAATAAACCCACAATAATCAACGTTGTTCCGTATCGGCCGATTTGGAACAAGGTCGCAATTGGGCGTGAGAAAGGTGAACGTTGATATAACCCGGTTTAATACAGGATCGAATCGAAAATGCTGTCGCTAATCAATACCTCTCACTTACACACTATTGCTGTCTATGGTGTGCAAGTGAGATGATATGATTAGTGGTGCCATTTTCTATTTGTTTCTTTAATAAACCAGGTTATGCCGAACGATGCCGAAGCGATTCTTCATCTTCTCAACATCCGATCGACATCACCCCAACTCAAGTATTCTTTGTATGGACCTCCATGCTACAAAGCACACTTATCAACAACGTATAGACATCGCCTCGATTCCGAACGAGCTTGCCATTAGTTGTGTAAGGCTGCGAGGCGACCGACACCGAAGTTGATAAAGCATAAAGGCGATAAGTCTGCGTTGTCTTTAAAAGTGTAAATACATTATGCATCTGTTATAAGAAGAGGTTACCGCTTAACACCAGATGGGCCACGTGCTTGATCCGCCACAGTGTCATAAAAAAATACCTGCACAATGAAGAATTAAGCTGTTAATTAAGTTACTAGTATCCGTGACTTTGTCCGTATTTCGTTTCGTTCATGTTGAAAATGATTATACAGCCGTCTCTGAGCTGGTTACATATTTAGTGCAAAATTGCATCAACATAGACATTTGTACAATGAACTTATATATAATATTTGATTTGCACTCACAGACCCGTCCCTACTTTTAGGGATAAGTAGAGGATAACTAAGGTAGTAGGGATTCGAATGTTCAATAATGTTTAATTTCTACAGTTCCGTTCGGGGTACCGGGACCCTATTACCAAACCTGCAACTTCATCTTTCTGACTGTAATGTAATGTACCTTGCTAGTTGAAATGTTCAAATAGTATGTATTATTGATAAGGTAAATATCTTAACATGAATATTACAAAAACAATTAAGTGATCCCGATTGATTCCAACAAGAAGTATGTATTTTCAACGGTTTTGTTTTTCTCTATCATAACGGTTACAAGCGTCAAACTATGCATGAATTCTCCAAACTCGAAAGAAAAAATCTAAAGATAAAAACGGTGTATGTATAAATTAGATTCACGCTAAGGATTCCAAACTCAATCAAATATTTGGTTTTGATAAATAAAACACAATTTAATGTGAGTATCGTACAGAACCCTCGGTGATCTGGTCCAACCTGCATGTAGCCAGTTTTCATAAAGACTACTATTTTAAAAATGTATCTGTTAATTGCTATGATATTTCTTACTTCCAGATCCAGGCGACCACCGCTGGGTTGGAATGTGGTGGGGCGGGTTCCTTCTGTGTGGGTTCCTGTTCATCCTTATGGCCATCCCGTTCTTCTCCTTCCCCAAGGTCCTTGTGAGAGAGAAGGAGAAGATCAGGCTGGTGGAGAAGGCTGCGGCAGCAAGTGGCGCCTCCACTTCCAAGCCGCCTCCCAAGCAGACAGATATCAAGGATAGTGGATATGGGAAAGACATCAAAGGTATGTTTTTTTTTAATGTTAAACATGTTTTTTATTTGTGAAAATAGGCCTATATGTAGTTCTTTTCCTATTTGTAAATTTTCTCATTTCCTTGTAGTTTCCAATAGCCCTGAATGCTCTCTTAAAAGGTTTTAGAAGTGGACGATTATGTATATGGTCGAGACTATACAGGTACAACAACTATTCGATATTAGAGGGTAGAGTTTTTCATGGGGGATCCAACTTGCATCTTCCGGCATACGGATGTGTTTCCATTTCCGCTGCCGAGTCCGATAGCAGAGTCTTGAATTTTACGCCCCGAATGTTATAGTCTTTTTTATTGTCATACGGTACGGTACGGCCATCAACCAGACTACTAGACTTAGTTTGATAGCAGTGTTTATGCAAACATACGTTTGTAATTATTATAGTATTGATCAGAGCCCTTGCAAACTTCAATTTATCATCAGACCGTTTCTCTATATAAAATCATTGATCTACGTTTATGTGTTGATACTGATATATCTACAATTAAAACCTTGCCTGTTAGGAAGATCGCAGCGGTGACTTAGCAGGGATTTAGTAGCGCCGTTTGACGTCCATGCAGAATGGTATGTTTAGGTTTTTATGCGGAGGTATACGATAAGCGACAACAACGCGATCTTCTTGCCATTATATTGCTGCAAAAAGCCGCAGTGGGTGACCTCCCAATGGTATTCATACTGTCCGTTTTTTAAGGTTAGATTCCACAAGAAATCTACATATTAGAAACTATTATCATGTCGAACTTAAAAAGCTTTTGTACATGATTTACAATCACAGCTGTCGACCCTTACTAGTTATAAAAAAGTTTACTTAATAACCCATGAAGTTAATTCATTGTTTATCCTTAGTCAGCTTTTATGGATTAACTGTAGATTTATTTTACCTATTGAGTTCGTGGCCTGCTTATCAGCATACAAATTATGTCAAGGTTGAGATGTATACGAAGCTACCCAATTTCATGTGGATGCTAATTTAGCCTCGAATTATTACTATTAGGGTATTATTAACACGACCTCACGTAAAATAATATCTATTCTAATTATTAATTGATTGCACATTAAACGTCATGCTTATTTTAAAAGAGAAGGTAGGGATCAAGCTGTGTCATTTGCTGTGCTACGATCTTGGCATACCTCACTTGTTTTGACAACTTAATTCTATATATATGTTTAAAGCGCTCCTAGACTTGGCCTAGGCCTAGGTCCTTCCATAGGACCTATACCATTCATGTTCGATTTATTTTCTCTAACTACTTTCCGAAGTATTTGTCATATCTCTTTCACGATTGTTAATTCATAGTCATCATGCACCGCAATCATCACCTTCCTACCATTATCTCTCTGAAGTCTTTTCTAAAAACGCAAACGACAAAACAAGAGCTTACTAAAAATGACAACACACAGGACCTTTGATGTACCAAAAGACATAATTGTAAAACGGCTTCGGATTTATGGCCGTTCGCCTGCCTGACGATAACCCACTTTTGGGATACTCTCGTTAGTAATATACTCGCTACGTTTTGGATAATCAGGGCGTTTAAATGGTAAGGGGCCCTGTATAAACAAAATAGTTATTAAACCACATGTATACAAAAAGTTACGCGTTTTGTTTTTAAAAGTTTGGATTAATCCTATAAATTAATCGTAGGATAAACCTAATATGCACGATGTATGTGTTATTAGTTATCTTACCACAAATTGGCCAGGAAGCGAATCTTTAGTAGTATAAAAAGACTCTTCTACTAAAATTGTGGTATAAGCACAAATTATGGTGTAAGTCCCAGACATTCTGCAAAACGCTTTTTTACGACTGGTAGGTTAGCCTTTGACCACTATCTCACCTATACATTGGGAAATGATTGTGTTTGGTATTAAAATCTTTGAATTTTTCGCGGCGACCGTTCTATGTTAGACGCCAAATGACAAAAATCTTGTTTATGGTTAACTGCTGTCAAATTGCTGGGTCGATTTTTTTTAATCTAGCCTAGAATTAGGATGGTCCTTTCACTCGCGCTATGAATCCATGGTATACTGAGTACTTATTTCATGTCTCTTTCCCACTTGCAGATATACCAATATCGATGTGGCGACTGATCAAGAACCCCGTTTACGTGGTGACCTGTCTCGGCGCGTGCATGGAGCTGATGATAGTGTCCGGCTTCGTGGTCTTCTTGCCCAAGTATCTGGAGACGCAGTTCAGCCTCGGCAAGAGTCAAGCCAGCGTTTTCACTGGTATTTATTTAACCTTCTTTACATATTAATAGAATAAAGTTACTATAGGCAGGTAAGTTCGCGTGGTACCTTCCCGCGCCGCGGTTCGATAGAGCGTTGGACTTCGTACTCAAAATGTTTGCGGGCGCTTGTTGTGAATCAGTCGCATGCGAATTTTCCTTTCCTCCATACAAATTGCGCACAACAGCTAGCGTCTAAAGTACTTTAATTAATGGTTTCCTATCCAATGGTATCAACATTAATATCACTGTTGTCTGCCTCTCCTTCCGTATGTTGGGGATTTGATCCATTATCAAATATAGTTTTGTAAATATTTTAGAAAAGGGTACCTAGGTAATAACGTTTTTTTTTCATACTTAACATGTAGAATTTCTTCTTCGTGATCTTATAGAGTACAATTAATACTATGGTATAATATATATGTATATAGCGGTTATCAAACCGTTTTCACCATAAAAATAGTTTTATAAGATTATTTCATCTATCAATGGTTTACCTATTATTTGTACAAAATATTAGAATATACTCCATTATACTGGTGATTATCTACCCGAGTACCTCACTATTTATCTGAACAACAATTTCAGTATCAGAAATACTGGTAAGCAGAAAGACTAAGTTGGCAAATCGACCAAGTAGCCAAATGTCAGCATCGTAATACGTCCATATAAGTGTGAGTCTAAGCAGCAGAATGTCAGAATAGTAGATATTGTTATACTTATTAATAAAAATTAATATCTACACCTTCTATACATATTAATTGCTTTGTCTTGTATGACTGTTTGAATTTTGAATTATAAAATAGTTGGTATAACGTATTGAAGATTTCTTCGCGACTAAAAGAGTATACAGTATTACTTGATTATATGCTTTTGGTCGTTGGCACAGTTTGAGCCTTTGAAATTACTTTACAGTATTGTACTTCCCCGTGGGGTGCCGGGTTAGGTTAGGTTAGAATTGCACCTCCCCACATCATCCCGTGGGTGTCGTAAGAGGCGACTAAGGGAAAAATACTGGAAGGTGGACAGCAGCACCTTCTAAAGAACTGACAACTTATACTGCGATCCCGAAGCCGCCTGCCAAGCGTGGGGATTATGGCAAATACCCCCTTAAAAGGGGAGGCTGTGTTCAACGACCCGGCTGATACAGTACAGTACATTGTACTGAGGCTAATTGCTTGCTTAATCGTTTTGTTTGGTATATGGTGTCTTTGTAATATACTAATTTGGTGATCTGCCATTTATATGTTTGACATTTTTCTTGGGTTCCAGGTTCAATCGCGATACCGGGCGCTTGCATCGGCATTTTCATGGGTGGCTGCCTCCTGAAGCGGCTAGAGCTGCGGCCGAAAGGCGCCGTGCAGTTTGTTCTCATCTCCAACATTGTCTGCCTCTCGTGCTACGCTCTTCTGTTCTTCCTCGGCTGCGATAACATCAAGATGGCCGGCACTACTATACCCTATACGAATAACAGGTAAATAAACTCACATCATTTGTCCATCGCCTTAAAATATAACCGTATAAGCAAACGTTTCATAGTTTAAATACCACAATGTTTTATAAGCAATTATTTGACCGAAGTCTCAAGACCAAGTAGTCAACAGTGAAACTAGTTTTTCTAGCTAGAAAATAATAGTTATATTGTGCTAGATATATATTAAAGAAACTATGCACTTGAACACTTCAAAATTATATCAGACGCAAGTAGCTTTCCAATATTAGATAATTTTCAATAGCGTTTTGTTTTACACGAGCAGAGAGAATGTTCTAGATTTTGGGGTCGATTGGGTCGAGCCTTTTTGTTTGGCTTTATTTTGACGGTTATTGAGTTTTTCTGACAGACAATTTCAGTGGTCGTAGTCCCAAACTATGCTGACTACTTGGTAACAGGTTCGCCTGGCTTGAATTATGTTACAAAATTACAAATTTACGCTTCCTTCCCGCACATGACTATAATTTTTCCCTCTCGTAAATTTGTAATGTAATCCGCAGAGTAAAAATAGAAATATTAAAAAAGTTAATTATGTTGTTATATTATGTATTAATGCTTTGGAATGGTTGCAGTAATGTGGAGCCGTTCAAAGTGAACCTGACGGCGGCTTGCAACTTCAACTGCCTTTGCACGGAGACGGACATGGAGCCCGTGTGCGGCAACAACGGGCTGACTTACTTCTCGCCGTGCCACGCCGGCTGCGCTGCATTCTCTTCTCGCTCTAACTTCACTAACTGTGCATGTACGTATCTAGAGCCATTATGATAATAAATAGATTCAAGCGTTACTTTGCGGAAATCCATACTTAATAATAACAAATATTTTTAAAATATTTTATGAAAACATCAAATTAATATTTTAATAAAACACTTAAATATACAAAAATATATTTAGTGACAATTCCGCCTAATTTTCCTGTTAAGCCGACGTGACGTCACAAACGCCACGCAGCCAAACCGAAGGAATTTTCGACGCGTTTCGATTCTACACGAAGCATCCTCAGGAGGTCTTGACTCTACGAGCGCACGATTGAGAAAATTCATTCTCGTTTTTATAAAATATTTTAAAAATATTGGTTATTATTAGAGCCATTATATTGCACTCGAGCACATTCAGGCTGACTGTCCTAGAGTGCACAATGCGTACGTTATACCTCGCACTCTCCACGCTAGATACGAAGCAAAAGTACTTTGGTTGACCTTTGAAAATGGGGTCGATGGGACTAAATAAGTCAAGTTTAGTTTTACAACAACTTATAACAATGATCCTGATCTAAAAGTATATTTTTTTAATAGTTATATATATTATATACCCCGTGGGGTGTCGGGTTAGAATTGCACTCCCCCATATCATCCCGTGGGTGTCGTAAAAGGCGATTAAGCGAAAAATACTGGAAGGTGGTCAGCAGCACCTTCTAAAGATCTGCCATCTTACACTGCGATCCCCAAGCCGCCTGCCATGCGTGGGGATTATGGCAAATACCATCTAAATGAGGGAGGCTGTGTTCAGCAGTGGACGATCCGGCTGATACAGTACATATTACACCAAAAATATTTGTATTTTCCTACTATAAAAAGTGGGTAGTGCTTCAGCTACCCAATTAGAATTTTCGTAAATTTACGCTTAAACAGACAGACGACCATTGAACTGCATGCCAACTACAAATTTTATTATTTGGATGCAGTTTTAGTTCATTTGACAATGATGCGGTTAACTTAATTGTACAACAACTGTACCCATGCTGCGGATTTATAGCTTGGACGCAATCTAACTGTAGAGATTCAGGCTTGGAAAAAAAAACGGATTAATTTATCAGAGACTTTAGTGAATGTATTGAGTAATAGTACCTACATACAATGTTTTTGGAATATTATCACTATTTTTTTTATATTTTAATTTTTGCATTATCGCCTGCTAAGCGTTCTTATAACTATTGAATTGGTGCGTGTGACACTTACAGACGATTAAACAACAAGAACCAAAGGATAAATTCGAACTGCGACTCGCTCACCACGGTAGCTCAAATTAACAGAGCTAGCCCCGACTCAAGAGACTGATGGTCGCAAGTTCGAATCACGCTCGTGGTTGATATTTTTCCTTTCGTTGTAATTTTGTATCACTTATATTGTTTAGAAACGTAATCGAGGTCATTTATTTTATGTTGATATCCCCGACATTTCGGTTCTACACCGGTATTCGGCGTCTTAGTGAATAAGGTCTGTAGTAGTGTGTGTGTGTTGTAGGTGTGCACGAGAACCGCGGCGAGATGAGCGAGCTGAGCGAGGTTGGCGCTGTTGTGAGCGGAGCGAGCGCGGCGGCGCTGACGGGCGGCGGGCTCGGTGCGCGCGAGTACAGCGAAGTGACTGTAGTGCCGGTGGCCACAGCCGGCGCGTGCAACCCGCCCTGCACAACCATCTTCCCCTTTCTCGTGCTGCTCTTCTTCATGACCTTCGTCGTTGCCGTCACGCAGATGCCGCTCCTCATGATCGTACTCAGGTATCTACCAACATCCTTACCACCTATAACCCTACGAATATATAATAATATATATTCGTAGCTATAACCTTATACAATTAACAATATTATACGTAAAGGTTTTTCAACACGAACTTTGTTTTCTAAAACAAAATAAAACAATGAATCTACATGAAGTTGATTCCAATTTTTATTGTATTACGAAGAGAAAAGTTTGGCAATTATGAATGAAAAATTATATCTGGCAAATGTCCACCACTACCACGCTGACAGATGTCGATTCTTTCATTAAAATTTTTAATCACTTTTTAGTAAAATGGCGGGTCTTAGAAAACAAAGTTTTTGTTGAAAAACACTTTACATATTTAATACAATAGAACAATATAACAACATTCGTAGTCAACAACACATCGCCAAGAGAAGAAAGAAATGAAATTACAGAATAGGTATAAGGTCAACGCTACTTTATTCATGTTTTCTTAAAATCTCGGAATCGTAATTCAGCTACAAACGAATTTTGTTTATACATATATTGAATATTTTGTAGGATTACCGTTATAGTATTGTAACAAAATTACGTTTACGGTTTGTCAATAATTACTTAAGACAGCATTGATAAGGGAATTTGAACGATCCAGGAATAAAAATATTCATAACGTTAATACATAATATTTCTCTATGTACTCTATTATCGATATTGTTCACTGCTGAACACAACCTGGGATGGTTTGTCATAATCCCCACGCTTGGTAGGCGTCTTGGCGATCGCAGTTTTAAGATATCAGCTCCTGTTCCGGCGGTATGCCTTTATTAACAAAATACTTCGAACTATACACAACACTAAGGGCCTGTTTCAGGATGTTCGCGTAAGTTCCAGTTATACTACCCAGAACATATTTAATAAATAAAACACTATATTTGTCGTTTCAGTCATCTATTTAGCCTATCCATAGGTTAAAGCTTGAAACGCGCTGCATGTTAACTGTCATTTTTATCATCCAGTTATTTTATGTTCTGGGTAGTATAACAGGAACTAACTCGAACATTCTGAAACAGGCCTAAAGCTACTACAATAAAAGCATATGGACAAATTTGTTAAAATTTACATTTAATATTAGGTGCCGGGTTAGAATTGCACCTCCCCATATCATCTCGTGGGTGTCGTAAAAGGCGACTAAGGGAAAAATACTGGAAGGTGGGCAGCAGCGCCTTCTAAAGAACTGCCATCTCACACTGCGTTCTCCAAGCCGCCTGCCAAGCGTGGGGATTATGGCAAATATCCTCTTAATAGGGGAGGCTGTGTTCAGCAGTGGACGAGTCGGCTGTAAACAGTATTAGTATGTTGTCCCGTTTTATGGTTAAAACGGTAATACATCCAAGCGTCAAACTTGGTTGAATTATTAGTGCTAATATAATAGTACGGAACCCTCGCTGCACGAGTTTGACCGTTTTTTATTCATAATCAACATTCGGTAACCTTTTGTAGATCTGTGAGCGAGGAGGAGCGTTCGTTCGCATTGGGAATGCAGTTCGTGATATTCCGCCTGTTCGGATACATCCCGGCGCCGATTCTGTTCGGAAACCTGATCGACTCCACCTGCATCCTATGGAAACAATCGTGCAGCGGAGAGAAGGGCGGCCGTTGCTTGCTCTACGATATCGAACAGTTCCGATACAGGTAACACAATCATTATTTACTAAAACATTGCTGGTGAAACGTGGGTCTTAGGCCAAAGCCCAAAACTCACTTCTCTCGTGTGACATAACACAAAACGCGCGGTAACTTTTTTATTTTAAGAAGCATGGCGGCATTATATCCTTGTTTTAGTTCGATAACTTTCGTTTCACTCTGCAATAATGAACATTTTACTAAGGACGCAAAACACAACATTGGCGTGTGACCGCTTAAGATTCGGCTGTGTGAATTCACACAGTGAAAATTTGGTTAATTTTTGTTGTTTCTCAACCTGATTTTATAAGATAAGTATTAAAGGTATGGAATATGATGATTATTATGAATGTGAGCTATAATTGAATGTAATGTTGTTTTAAAGAGGTTATATGTTCGTGTGTGTTCCGTAACACATGGGATACCACACAAAGCCTATAGCTAGTATAATGTCAGAAGACTCTTAGGTGATGTATTTAATGGTCCACACTACTATTAACATTCAAATAATAATTATTGCATCCTACATTTTCAAATTAGCTGTGAGTGACGTTGCCCGTTTGATATATATTATTATATTACCACCTTGTACTATAAATAATAAGAAAGCAATATGAAGTGTCTGTGTTAATACTGATCACTCGAAACGAATTTGAATAAAATTAGGTCGAAAAGCAAGTTTTATTCATAAAGGGCTTAGGGTACAGAGCCTTATAATTTTCCCGTGTGTTACATATTTCTAGTATGTTGTAGTGTGTTATTGTTTCAATTGTGGGACGAAACATTTTTACGTGGCCTTACCTGTATGGTTTATCAGTGTTGCAATTACTTTTTTTATTTTATTTATGGTACCATCTGCATATCAGGTTCGTTGGCCTCTGCTGCGGCATTAAGATCGTGGCTCTCGGAATCTTCTTGGCGGACTGGTGGCTCGTGCGCCGCCGCCGTCATCTAGAGACTTCGGGGCCGCTCGACCATAAAGACATCGCAGGCTCTATTATCAGTCTCGACAAACGTAAGTTAATAAATCATAGCTCTTTAGTGACGAGAAATAGTGATTGCCGAGCGATTAGCTATGGACTGCCGTGCCGAAGATCCATGATTCAATCCCTACATGTCTATAGTATAGCTCAGTGTGAAAGGAGCAGTGCAGTTCGTCACTTGTGACGAAATGCATCTGTTATAAGCAGAAGTAACCGTTACAGATATAGGGCCTCGTGGTGTTCCGTTATTAAGACCATTCTGCGTGGCAGAACTTGTTTCAACATTTCTCGTGCTTGGCAATCAGGTACACTTTGAAGCAATGATGGCCGAGCGGTTATGGCTATGGACTGCCGCGCCGCAGTAACCTGGTTCGATCCCCACCGCCGGCTTGAGCTTCACCGCATGGTGGAAGGGCATTTTGCAATTGCCCGCCTGGCTAGCTACCACCCTCAAGTAGAAAATGTGTGTTTCGGCAGTAGTCCTTGAGAGCCAGTGAAATTACAGGCACATGAGACTTAACAACTGTCTCAAGGTGACGGGCGCAGTGCAATTCGTGACTTTTGATGAAATGCATCTATTATAGGCAGGGGTTAGTCCGCTTAACATCAGGTGGGCCTCGAGCTTGTCCCGTTACCATAACATTAAAAAAAAACTTTCTTTTACTGAGCTTGAAGGACACGTGGCGAATTTCACTTCAGTGATCTGATCACACAGGTACACTATTACATGAAGATAGAATATCTGACACTTCGGTGATTCCTACCAAGCGGATTCTTACTGAATAGACCTGGTAAAAGGAGTATGATTTCTAACAGCTATGCGTGAAAACTATTTGAAGGAGTGAATTTTCCAACTGTACTACTATGTTTGGTTTCCATGTTATAAAACAGCATCCCAATCCCAAGCACTTAGTTTCGCCTGTGCTACAACATGCCATTTGTCCCAACTAATATACATAGTGAAGGCATATCTGCAAGGTTGCCGGCTTTCCTGTATTGTTCCATTTCGAAGTACGTGCACTCTGCACAATATTACCCATTTTCCTTCTTTCATCGGGAAATAAGACGCACAAGAACGTGGCATCCGAACATGATCCATATTTCGTTCCACGTTCGTTATGCGCGCGGCTGTTGTATAAGTTACTCTACCCTACGAAAATATCGATTTCCTGATAATCTAGGATTCTTCAAGTACATTGAGACCAGTGTCTCAGACAGCCATGTGCATACACATAAGACCTCAGTTTATCTGCTTAGGTATCATAAAAAGATGGATGATGAATGAATGAACGATGCGCCAAGGATTAATCACTAATATTACTATGCAGTATTCGAGGAGCTCCCGTCAGCAGACAACGCAAGCGGGTTCCGTTCGGGCATAACGTCGGGTCTCAGCTCAGCGATCACAACGCCCATGGATGGCGAGGGAGACGAGGCGGGCACGCGGCGGCTGCAGCGAACAGACTCGCAGCTTTCAGCGGCGGCGGGAGGTACGTCGCGTGTTCTCGTCGCGTCGCGCCACTTGAGAAACGATTCTAAGACTATTCAGCTGGAGCCGCGCGCGCGGCATCATTCCGCTGAGGAGGAGCGGCGGCGAGGAGACCTCAGCCTTGACCAGTTGCGTCAACTCGCGCTGCGCTCCATGGACAGCCTCGACCTTACTGTACTGCCGCTGGCGCGATGCGCTGACGACGATACCAAGCGGCTCATCGACACGGGCGCCGGCGGCGTACTGCGACACCGCCGCACCGGGTCGCGCGACCTCAAGCCGCCGTCTACAACGCGACACAAACGCACCTCCTCGCACCACATAACTATGGAGCCGCACGACTTTTCCCTGCAGATGCAAAAAGGCCGCAGCGTCGACCATTTAGCGACAGCGACCACGATCGCGCCGCTAGATCCCAAACTCTAGCCTGCCTAGCTCTCGCCCGCAGCGCGAGACACGCTTAGCGAAATTTTTACACGTTACTTTAGAGTAGAACCCCTTTTATTTTAACTGATAGTTAGACGAATGAGTGAGTACGAATCATATCTTAGTGTTAATTTAAAAGCTTTCGTAGAATGTTCGAATATATGATAGATAAGATTAACGCATCAAAGTGTAGTGTCCTAGACTCGAGAGTTGCGTTGTGTTGAGGTTTAATTTCTCACTGTGGAAATTATACATAGTATTTCTGTTTCGAATTACACTTTGGCTTCGTCAGAATAGATATGCTACAAATGCACGCTTTTGTTGTGATATCTTAATATTTTTTTAAATTCTAATGTACATATTTATGAACGTAAGAAAATCTGGTGCAATTTAACTGCTAAACTAATCTCTTATTGTTAAGAAATATTGTTGTACTTAATTATCCATACTTTTTATTGATTGTGCATATATTAAATATAATTATGGATATGAGAGAAGAAATATGTTGTGTTCCCAATCATCAATTCTATGGCTAATCTTAGCAAATTATTTTTATAGCTGTTCTTAACCAACTTTCAAACGAATCAGTCAGCTTTAAAGGCTGGTTTCATTGTGACGCACTGTTTCAAATCTTAATTCCATTGAAAAATTGCATAAATTTCTAATCATTTCAATAGTCACCCAATCATTCATTTTTACTTATTTAATTAAGTCTCAAAATGTTATTATAGAGGTACTTGGTAAAATTTTGAAGAACTTGATTGCATTAGTGAGAATGCCAAAGAAAGCATTTGACTTCTCACTGATTAAATTACACTCTCACTATTAAACCAAAAAACGTAATTTCTAAAATGTCACCTCTTCTTGAGGCTCGCCTTGCTTTGCCATGATGTAGTAGTGTATTGAAGTACATTTTGATGATAAGATGTTTACAACATTCCTTGTAATGATAATTCAGCACAAAAAATAATGTTGGGGCTAAAATTTAAATTAGAACAGGATATCTTGTATTTATTGTGATCTCAATCTGCGAAATATTTTTATGTATCAGAAACTTTACAGAATGGGTGTTTGTATTGTTTTCTTTTATTTTTAATTTTGTATAGGTATGTTGTTTTTACATTGTTACTTATTTCTTACTGCCCTTTTAAGCCTCAATTTATTTTGTATAATATTATGTAATGGGTATTGTAAATTTGTGTTGGAAATGTCAAGAATCTGATATATTACGAATTCATTAGTAAGATACTTTTTAAAGTATTTAATTTTTACTTTACTTAGAATTCGGAATGTTAACCGTTGAATGTAAGCTTACTAAATTAAATGTAGGTAAATAAATATACAAAAAAATACCTGATAGTAAATGCATGCAGCCTCAAAATCTGCTCCAGTTGAAAAAAAAAACTACTTTATATTCTTGTTGTTTGTTTTGAAAGTCTAAGCAAATAGAAAAAAATAAAATTATTTTAAATTTATCACTACAAATAAGTTCTTCGGGAGCTGTATTCATCAGATTATATTTTTAAAAGTAACAATTTGTCAATTTGTAGGCTGCTCTTTAGAATAAGAACTCAATTACTACTCATAGATACATTATTTTAGTATGAAATGTGCAGAAAGCAATATATTTATCTTGGATTCTATTTAAGAAAGAAAAGACAAAAAGTGTGTGTAAATTTTTGTGACATGTATTTGTAAGAGAGGTCTAATAGTTTGATATGAAAGAGAGTGTTTTATCTAAAAATGCCTTATTACTACAATAGGTCTTAAGACTTGATAGATACTGACTTAGATGTATGTAATTAAAGTAAGTTGTTATGTCCATCACACCAGTAAGTTTGATGATAGCAACTCCTAAACTAATCTGTTGCATTTAGTGATTAATAAAAATTGCATACATATTTTAATTTTGTTTCTTTATTACTTTTATTCATAACAAACACAAACATCTTCATCATACTTCTTACTGGTCATTCTAAATGGCGGTCTTAACGGCAGCAGCCTCTTCACAGTAATCACCTACGTTTGAGAAACAAATATATGTATTAAGACTATCTGTATTGTGTAGTTCGCTCCACACTTTGCCCTTCTTGAAGTTAGATGAGGTAAGGTTTCAGGAAATAGTTTGGTGGAAAAATCAGGGCTGAATTCTCATTCCTAAAATCTTAATTTCTGATGATTGCTTCCCAATTGGAGCTCAAAGTCTGGCTAAGTGAGTGTGTTTCTAGTTCTTTGCAAAAGTACACAGTGGTGTGACTGCTCCAGCATTAAGTGTATCTACCTCATAACACCATACTCACTACACCTTTAAGAGTAGAGTTCACTGAGCGTTCCATACAAATATAGTTGTCATATTTTAAATACTATGTGTTCAAACTTGGTGAAACTGCATGTATATCGTTGAGCCTAATATATATGCTTCTGGTTTGCCCCATTTCCATAAAATTAAGGATTTTCTAAAATACTTCGAAAAATTGTTTTGTATGGGATTTGTTATTTTGACATTTATGGACAAAATAAATATAAAATAAAAAAAATGGGAAACCAGAAGCATTAGGTTCAGCAATATGAGTAAACAATTTCACCGGGTTTGAACACTTAGTACTTATTTTAAATATGACGAAACTATGTTTGTATGGAAAGCGCTCCATGCTCTCTACTCTTAAAACTCTAGCTTTTTGTTTTAGACAGAGCTGTAAAAGCATATGCTGTATCTGAATTGGACACATTGGCATGAAACTACTTAATTCTTCAGTATTTTTAGTATCCAAAAACTGGTACTGGGTGTACCAAATGAGGTTACTGTCAGGAAGTGGACTGTCTATATCAGTCGGTTTAATTTTAGGATATAAGTGAAATTAACTATAATTTCTATCAGTATAATATTGATGATGATGACCCTACATGGTTGAGCTAATAGTAGAAACATAAGTTTGGAAATATTCATGGCTTAGTCCACTGAAAGTTATATGCCAGATATGTGAACAACCTCTGAGGATTTGTTTAAATTTATAGGTAAAAGTACCTATTATCTAGACTTCACGAGTCAAAATGAAGATTCTTTTTTACAACTAATCAATGGCAGGAAAGTAGGTAAATAAAATATCTGTATACCAGCCACTGCAAATAGCAGAAATTAATAATCCTTTAATTTTTTTGCAATGCATTCGAGATCTATATTTTGTCATAAACTGTGTGCTAAAAATAATACACCAATATGTGATAACAAACTACTTTCTATTCAACATCTTAACATATTATCCTCAAATCTATGGCTTATATCTACATAAGTATTATCTACAACAACTGTTCTATTAGTCTTATATGATAGATGATTCTATGGGTCCAACTCACCACATTCAGTAATAACAACTTTTTTGGAAGGTTTTCCACTCTTAGACCCCAAGTCTTCCATTTTCTGTACTACTTCCATACCTTCCACAACTGAACCAAATACAACATGTTTTCTATCTAACCAAGGTGTAGCAGTTGTGGTGATAAAAAATTGAGAACCATTGGTGTTTGGTCCAGAGTTAGCCATGGACAAAATACCAGCACCAGTGTGACGCAGTTTGAAATTTTCATCTTGGAAAGTGCGTCCATATATAGACTTGCCTCCAGTACCATTATGATTAGTAAAGTCTCCCCCCTGACACATAAAATTAGGAATGATTCTATGGAATGAGGAGCCTTTATAACCAAACCCCTTCTCGCCAGTACATAAAGCTCTGAAATTCTCTGCTGTTTTAGGGACTTCTTCACTGTTGAGCTTCATGACAATGCGTCCAAGGGGCTGCCCATCAGCAGTCACATCGAAGAACACCTTTTTTTCGGGTTGAGATGAAGCAAACCGCAGAGCGGCAGCAGAATATAATGTGCCGTATACAACATTACGCCTTAATATCGCCGTTACAGCCATTTTATCTGAAATCAAAGATGTAGATATATTCTTTAACGCCTGAACTCCAAGTAATATTTATAAAGTTCTGCTAAAGAATTACTAATAGCAACCTAATCCTATGCTGAACAATTTGCTCTTCAGTCCACTAACCTCTAAATCCTCTAATCTAAGTTGCAGAATAATATACCATAGAGAAAAATAATATACCGGAAACAAAGTTACTTTATGCTTCTGGAGTACGTTCCTGAAAGCCCTCGGCGAAGATTTTAGGTCTAAGCGCAAATAGGCAGCCAACTCAATCTCGATCGCGGTCTGTGGTCTAAATCAATGATCGCGATAAGATTGACAATTTAGGTGGTAGATTGATGGATCTGATCACAAAATATCAAAATATTTTGAAATCAAGATCGATTGCTCTGTGGGTGCGATAGGAATATACACGTGTTAGTGAGATTGGTCGAAGTTTTATGTGAATTAATCAACGTTTTGGACTATATTTTTACCCCTGAGGCATATTTAATCTTTTGTGTTGGTGGTGGTGAGTTTTTGTGTTTGTTTTCGTTCGTAATCAGGGGAAATGAAGCCCATTTCCCCTGACCCTCCACCGGATCCCCCGGATGTGGAGTTAACTTTAGCGCCGATTACGGCTACTAAAAGACAGCGAACGGACGAGGATAACCCTTGTCCAAGTAAAAAACATATAACCAACAGCGAAGTAGCGTCAGCATCCATACAAACGGTATACACCCATCCTTCTATTGTAGTTGATGGTCTCAGATCCTATGAAACAACCGACGCGGGACCTTTCCTGGTTCATGTTTCCAAAGTCGTGACTGACCCAGCAGCAAGCACGGAGATCAGACCTATTAAATTCGGTCAGTTCTTATTTAATAACAAAATTGACAATATCTGTCACGATGGCGTCAAAAGAGTGGGCCGCAATAAGATCTCTATCACCTTCACATCTGCATTGGGGGCGAATAAGTTCCTTGATAACCCAATATTAAAGCTCTGTAAGTATGAGGCATTCATCCCAACATACAATGTGACACGCATGGGACTAGTCAGGGGTGTACCTGTAGAATGGTCAATGGACAGTTTTGTTGAGTCCCTACAAATCCCTGGATACCATACCCATATCATAAAAGCTAGACGCATGAACCGAAAAGTGAAAACTGACAGTAACATCACATGGGAACCAACACAGACTGTAGTGCTTACCTTTAGAGGTCAACAACTTCCTCCACGAGTGTATTCTTATTACTCTTCATTAGCTGTAGAACCTTACCAATATCCCACCATACAGTGTTTGAATTGTTGCCGCTTCGGGCATATCAAAACTCAATGCCGTTCTAAGCCGAGATGTTTTAAGTGTGCTCAACCGCATGTTGGAGACGAGTGCAGTGTTGAGGAAACTAAATCCACTTGTCTGTACTGCTCAGCAAACCACTTTTCAACTAATAGATCTTGCCCAGAGCAGGACAGACAAAAATCAATAAAAATTATGATGGCCCGTGAAGGAATTTCATATCAAGAAGCCTCTACTCTATTCCCTAGTGTACGCAAAACCTTCTCTGAAGCAGCTAAGGCTTCTTATACCCCAGATTCTCTTCCCTCTCAGCAAATCACAAACCCCCCAAATCAATCCTCACATTCTGTGATGTCTTACAAGAAAACTGTATCTTCCCTGCCCAGACCTAGACAGCCTCTAGGTAAATCCTACGACAGGGCTGCACATCAAAATATTGTTTCTGATGTCCCATCCTCTCTTCCTAATGGATTTGCCCTGCAATCCTCTCAAATCGCTTCTTCTCCTCGTGAGGAATCACAAGACCAGCTTCTTGTGCAACTTCTCACTATTATAATTAGTATTATATCTCAGAACTCTTTTAATTTACCGCCCAACGTTGCCCAAATGATTACCCAGCTCACATCCTTAATAGGCCATAATGGACCTGTGTCCAATAATACAATGGAATGCCCACAGTCTTCGACTGAAAAATCATGAAATATACCACTTAATAGCTAAGTATTCCCCCGTCCTGATGGCCATCTCTGAGACATGGCTGGTGCCCGGATCTCATTATCGAGTCTCGGGCTACACCTGTCTTCGGGATGATCGTCAGGACGGGTATGCAGGCTGTGCCCTGCTAGTTAAGCGTAGCTTAACTTTCACACAATTAACCATACCTGCTCACAGCTCAGAGTTTAATGCTGTAGCTGTTCGTGCTTTTAACATAACATTTTTATCTATTTATATTCCTCATCCCCATCCTCACCTCATTCCCGATATCCTCTTAATTGTATCATCACTTCCTCCTCCAATTATTATAATGGGCGATCTAAATGCTCACCATACTTCTTGGGGATCTTACCATTGTAACCCATTTGGGTACGCCCTCCTGGAGATGTTCGATGAGGCGAACCTCTGTGTTATAAATGATGGAACTCCAACACATAAGAGTCTTGCCATCTCAAAATCCTAGAAGTGCAGTGGACTTAACTGTTTGTTCCCCATCTCTAGCTTCAGTGCTGACCTGGGAAGTACAGCCTCTGACCTATGGTAGCGATCATTTCCCAATAGTCATCAAACTTCCTCAAAGATGCCCCCCGCAACCAACACTAAATCCCCTCTTGAAATACAGGCTTTCAGGAGCTGATTGGGAAGCTTACTCAAACTCCCTTGACAGTAAAGTGGACTCTATTTCTAATCTCTGTACTGAGAATTTTCTTCTGTGCTATACAAAGTTTATTGAAAGTATTACTAGCACCGCTGATGAACTTATCCCCCTCAAAAACCCTTGGTGTAGGAGATCTTCCCCTTACTGGTGGAATGCTGAATGCACTAGGGCAGCCAGAGATAGAAATGAAGCCGAAGTTAACTACAATAATGCTATGACTGAGAGGAATTTCTTGCTCTATCAAGAATCTGCGGCAAAATCTAGAAGAAGTTAGTTTCTTCAAGAAAACGAGAAAGTTGGATCAAAACTTGCGAAAATTTGTCACCTAATACTCCCCCATCTGTAGTGTGGAAGCTCATTCGTAAATTCAGAGGTTATTTTAACTATATTAACTCAACTTCAAATGACTCTTCATCCTGGATTGAAGCATTTTCAGACAAGCTTGCCCCCCCCCCTTTGTTCAGATGGCTCTTTCCCTTAACATTCCAAATTGTCTACCCTGTTTTGATACATTCAATGACCAGTTCACCTTTGAGGAACTGCAGATAGCCTTAGATGGGCTGGTAGATTCAGCCCCAGGAATAGATGGAATCCCTTATTCTTTTATTACAAAAGCGTCTCAGAAAACTAAAGAATTATTTTTAAATTTAATTAACAAATTTTATGAACATGGTTGCATCCCAGAGCCATGGAGCACCCAAATTATTATCCCCGTACTAAAGCCAGGCAAGAATGCCTCAGATCCTAACTCACGACGGCCAATCGCCTTATCCTGTGTTTTAGCTAAAATTTCAGAACTCTTAATCAAAAACAGGCTTGAATGGTTGGTGGAAAGCAGGAAACTCCTTGCGTAAATACAATTTGGGTTTAGGAAGGGCATGAGCACTTTTGATAGTCTGTGTATTTTAACAACTGAAATTCATCATGCTTTAAAAAAAAAAGAGTACCTCATAGGCGTATTTTTAGACGTAGCAGCTGCTTACGACAATGTTCTTCTCCCTGTGCTCAGAGACAAGCTGTCACAGCTGAGTATTCCCGCGAGAATGACACGCTTTATCTGCTGCTTCCTGACACAAAGGTCAATCCTAATTAGAACTGACAACGCATTCCTATCACCTAGATTTGTCTGGAAAGGCCTACCCCAAGGCTCAGTACTAAGTCCTCTTCTGTATAGTATATATACGTGGGACCTGGAACTCTCAGTTGATTCATTTTGTCAAGTCCTCCAATATGCTGATGACCTGGCTCTATTCATGACTACTAAATCGATTTCTGAAGCGGAAAATAAACTCAACACAGCGCTAAGTTACCTTAGTGTGTGGCTGGATGACCATGGTCTAAGCATATCAGCCCAAAAAAGTTGCTCGGTTATTTATACCAGAAAGAAAATGATTCCCAGTGCTAATATTATTTATAAAAACGAAAATATTCCCCAACAAAACATAGTTAAATTTTTAGGCTTTCTATTAGACTCTAGACTGAATGGAGTAGCTCATTTCAATTATGTTGTTGAAAGATGTGAAAAGAATATCAACATTCTCCGCTCCCTCTCCGGAGTTTGGTGGGGATCCCATCCATTTTCTCAAAAATTACTATATAACGCAATTATTCGAAGCCATTTAGATTACGGTTCGTTTCTCTTAGATCCTGGCAACAAAGCTGCAATGGACAAACTTAATAAAATTCAAGCCAAATGTCTCCGCATAATCTTGGGGGCGATGAAATCTTCTCCTATTAACGCAATGCAGGTAGAATGTGTTGAACCCCCTCTCCAATTGCGTCGTCAATTCCTTTCTGATAGGTTCTATTTCAAATTAGTTCAAAATGCAGATCACCCTCTTTTTGGAAAGATTGGAAAATTATATGACCTGTATCATTCCCTCGGTTTTAGGTCTGAAGAAAACCTCCCATGTATTGTACGTAGCTTCCTGAAATGTTCCCGACTCCCATACCCTATAGCTCAATTTCACGGTAACCCCTTATTCTCTGTAAGTTACGAATCTTTGATATTCCAACCCTCCATAATTCTCCATTTCGGCATTGATAAGGACTCAATTGAACCCTCTAAACTATTTTCTCAAAAAAATATGTCTAACTGGAAAGACTGGCTTGCAGTGTACACAGATGCATCCAAACTGTCACCAGATAGTGATGTTGGGGTTGCAGTTTGGATCTCGAAATATAGAATAATATAAAACAATAAATGCCCTCCTATAGCTTCAGTATTTACTGGAGAGTCTATTGCCATCTTAGAAGCCATTATGTATGTGAACTCGCACAAGATTCCTCAAACAATAATTTTTACAGACTCAAAAAGCTGCCTGCAGTCTTTTTTTTTTTTTTTATGCCTGATAGGTTAGCCTTTGACCACTATCTCACCTGATGGTAAGTGATGATGGGGTCGAAGATGTTGTTCAGACTAACCTAGAATTACTGGCTCTCAAGGACAGCTGCCGGAACACACCGTTAGGTGTTTGGCGACAGATTTTCTACTTGAGGGTGGTAGCTAGCCAGGCGGGCATTCGCAAATTGCCCTACCACCATGCTATAACGACTGCCATCCTAAGATAACAACCAGGACCGACGGCTTAACGTGCCCTCCGAAGCACGGAAGCGCTCAGTAGTAATGTCACTAGCGGTCACCCATCCAACTCATGACCGCGCGCGACGTTGCTTAACTTTGCTGATCGGTTAAGAACAGCTAAGTAAACTTCGCTACGAGCGCTTCGAAAAAAAGTCTATTCTATCTAATCAATTTAAATGTAAAACTAGGATCCCTATTATCTTAAAAATCAAAGAAGCACTATACCAAAACTTTCAGCTAGGCCTAAAGCTAGTCTTAGCATGGATACCCAGCCATGTAGGTATTCCTGGCAATGAAACTGCTGACTCATGCGCCAAAGCTGCGGTGTCCCAAGGCAATAGGGACTATTTTAAAATTTATACACATGACCTTGCTCTAACTTGTGAGTCTCAAATGCGGATTTCTTGGGATAAGTACTGGAAAAACTCTTTAATATCCAAAGGAAAATTTTATGGCCAACTTCAATACTGTATACCTTCAAAGCCTTGGGTTTTTAAGTTTAAAAAAGCGAATAAAATTGCAACATCGACTATATGTCGCTTACGCTTGGGTCACTCATGTACTCCAGTCTTTTTGGCAAAAATTAGAATCCGAGACCACTCAATCTGTGAATGTGGCCTTGACGAGGGCACTGCAGATCACATTTTTTTCAACTGTCCGATGCTCCGCTGTTCTCTCTATGATATGCTTCCCCCAGATATCCCCCGTCCTACTAACTTATGCTACCTTTTATCCCTTGCTTTTTTTCCTTTGATAAACATTTTAATTAAATTTATTGTTATTAATAAAATTAAGTTGTAGATAGTTAAATTTATATATCTCCATATGTTTATAATAAGAAGTATGTATAGTATATAACCAGTATTATATGTATGTCTAATATTATTTGTGTTGTCCTGTATATGTCTTATGTGTTATTTTCAGATAAATATACCCAGACGCAAAATTGATGATCCTGGCTGAAAACACCGATCACTCTTCCGAGCACCGACCAATCTCCTTCGTTTATTTTCTACTTATCCTACGTGACATTGGCGAAATTGTGGCAATGCTGCAGAGGCCATTAAGTTAAAAAGTTGAAGTTGAAATCAAGATCGCGATCCGCTGATCGTGATCTTGATTGAAAGTGTAACCGCAGGATCGCATTAGTCGCGCTATACGCTGCTACGAAATGATCTGAAGCGCTCGTAGCGAAGTTTGCTCAGCTGTTATTAACCGATCAGCAAAGTTAAGCAACGTCCACCGCGGTCATGAGTTGGATGGATGATCGGTAGCGAAAATTTAATATCTCAACGTGCTCGGTAATCTCTTTTGGCAGACACCTGCAGCCGCTGCACTTCGACTACAAGCTCGATGGGCTGGCCACCGCTGGCCACAGCTGTTTGCGGTGCCCCGCGCACACCAAGCTGCTCGCTAGCTTGGTGTGCGCGCTCGGTCTTATTGTGATGTTATACTTGTTACCTCATGATTTATAAACCATTTTGTTAAAAACTTATATTTGAATGAATATACTAAGTATTTCAGATTGGGCACATATTTAACGCGGGCGCGCACGACACACGACATTAAAAAAAAGTTCTTCGTTTTTCCATCAAGGTGATCAATAACAAAAATTATCTTCTGAGTGCTTTCAAATCCGATATCCATTGCTGATAACGTTTTAAGAGCTCTCACGGCGGCAACAAACTCTTCTTTGATGGAACGGTTGAGAAAGCTCACAATAATATTGTTATCCTTCGAAATGTGCTCAGGAACACGACAGATGTAATTAGTTTGTATTTTAGAGAAGGAGCAGTTATTTTTTTACATATTGCCTCCACTACGGAAAAGATATTTTCATCTTTTTTCAATGGAACTCCTTTAATCTCTATGTTGTTAAGACGAGATCTTTGATTATAGGACAGAAGTTGTGTCTTACAATGGGAATGGTGAAGATCGGTAGTCTTCAAACTGAAATCCAGTTTGAAGACTACCGATCTTCATTTCCCGCTGTTCAACATCAATTACTCTGAAATCCAAACTGGAGACTCGATTTGTTAAGTCTGAAAGTAAAGAAATTAAGTCAAGTCAAGAAATCACTTACTAGATTTGGGGTAATCCTGAAGTAGCATATATTTTCGAATATTCAAGATTTTCGTTAATTGTTTTCTAGGTACCCTACATGGAGACTGGTAGCGGATTGGATTTATTGGTCCCGATTTCACCACGCAAGGCAGCCTAAATGGTGATAATTCGCTTAATCTGGCAACCATACCGGCCGAGTTAACTGCAGTGTCTGGTGAAGTAAGCTTCAAAGTAAAAAAACGCAAAATCTTAACCTTAACCTTATACCTGAATTTCTAATAATCGTTGTTTAAACAATCATTTTACCATACGGATGTATGTTTCGGTAAGAAGCCATGTAAGTAATAAAATACAACCTCCATGTACGACACCTTTGGTGTACGAGTAAAACTTGTATTGATTTGCCTTGCTGGCTGTTTATTTTCTGGGAATTTTAATGGGTTAGCGGATATTTTTGGATTTAGGTGCTAGCAACACTGCTTAGTTTGTTTACATCTGGGAAGTCTGTAATCTTTGGTTTACATGTGAAATATTTTTTCTCTGAATTTCTTCAAAATATTTTTTCTCTTTATTATTTCGTGGGTGTTATCGAATTTATGTAACTTTGCTTTAATGCTGAAGTACTCACACCACTGAAGCGAATAGCAAAGTACATTTTCATTCATAAAATGTATCGTGTAAAAGCAATTTTTTCATATATGCGCCTAGCCAGTGATCTAATTAAACCACCCAGAAGAACATTGTGTCGACCAAACCATGCATTTCAGTCTAGCTATTACTGCACTCAGATGACATTAGAGGATGAATCAGGTAATTCTAGCAAAGTTTGGATCGCTTGCTTCAGAAAGCGTATGTTGTTGTTTATTTTCACATAGAACGCTGCGGAGGGTTCTGGTTTAGTTTATAAAACGTTGATTTAAGGGGAGTGGGGGATAGTTAGACCCCCCTTGTGATGGGGAAGTTGCGATCCCCCCTTATGAGAATCTGATAACCCACAGGCTACATGGTCCTCATTTTGAATTTAAAATCAACCCACCTACTCTATGGGAAATAACTAATTAATTGAAAAAGAAAACATCTAAATAAGCTTCAGATTTTAATGGTATCCCATATACAGTGTTTAAATGTTGTCCATCTTAACTAAATTAAGATCTGGTCAAGCAACAAATACCAGTGGCATTAGCTGAATAATTTCAGGTACTATTACAAAAATTGGATGAGTTCTGTGCATAGGCTGAAGCATTGAGAACAAAAAAAAGTAAATTACACTGTATGTGTCTGGGTAGATGGTATACCAAATTTACCTCTTATGATTCGGGACTCTTGATAGGAAGACAATGCGTTTCCACAATTGCTGAAGCAGTGCCATTAATTTCTTGGTAGAAAGATAGATTATAAAATTTATAAAGGATGAACACCATCTTTGGATTTAGTTGTTGATAGCTTTCTAAAGGACCTTAATAAAGTGGAACCAATAAGTAACATAAAAATGCTTGTATATACTACAACTACTCAACATCAAGTATGGTTTGGACTTTTCTAGTACCTATTTATTTATAACAATAACTAACTTACTATTAAACCAAAGTGCTAACTATTTTAGATTCATGAACATGAACTTTAAACTCATTTGCGATGGTCTGTATTGTGTCAAAAAACATATCCACATCCTGGATCTGCGTGGTAGCGTTAAGAAGTGCCAGTGCATACTGTATAGGTGCATTCCTGGCATAGCTCATTCTTGAGACAGGACAAAGAAACAAATTATACCTACAACATTCACCAGAGCGGATATAGGTGCGCTTCTAGCTAGTTTTGGTAATCCGTCTACATAATCAAAAATATTAAATAGTTTTATAGTCCTTCTGATAAGATATGTTAACCATTTCACATGCTAATGGTATTTGTGAGTTAAAAATAATATTCAAGTATTTTATAAGTATGATAGATGAGCCATGGCTGAAGCCTACTATTTAGCACCATTCAGGTGGCCAGAGTCTAATGGGTAAACTAAACCTAATTGTTTTAATAAGCTATGTAGGAGTGCCAAACATCAAATAATAAATTGAATATGATTGTAACAAAATTTTACAAATATATTATCATCCATTTCAAAGCTATCTATACTAATATTATAAAGGGGAAAGATTTGTATTATTGTATGCAATGAGTATACTTAAAAACTAATAGACTGATTTGGATGATATTTGGTATGGAAATAGTTTGAGACCCAGGAAAGTCCATAGGATAGTTTTTATCCAACTGCGCAAAATGAGGTTAATGAATATGCGCGATAACCGACATACGCGCGGGCGGAGCCGCTGCCGGAAAGCTAGTATATTAAAAAGCGTTTGGCCTATACAAACAACAGCCTGTGTATTTGTTGGAATTTATCAATAGTTATTTTTATACATCAATGTGCATTGTTGAAGTACAAGAACAAAAATCGTTTGATAACTTGATCTGATCTCACTAATACAATTAATTTCAGACAAAATAATTGAAACACTTTGCAATGGAGATGCTAACCTAGAGAAAAAACTAAAAATATTAATGCTAGAAGTAGAAGTGATGCGTCAAGACGGGCGCTATGCTCCAAACAATATAAAAGCAGATCAATGGCAACATCTCCTCTCGCTAAAAAGTAGGAACCAAAGATCTAACTACCTTACCTTCTTGTGGAAAACAGAAAAGTCAAAAGAAAATCAAAAGGTAAGAACAAAGTAACTGAAATAATCTATTATATTTACTATTGGATTTACTAATCTGCCTTTTAGTAAATCCAAATTATTCTCTCTCAAGCATTTGTGTGCTGAAATATTTTAGTAATGTAAAGTATATGTGTGCACAGTAAGTTGAAAATGAAATACATTGCTGTATTAGTATGGCGCATGAGTTTTGCTTTGCACAGTAATAAATAACTTAAAGCCGTGCAACAATTATAAAAAGGCTCATGATTCATACAGCAAATCATATCTCCATTGATTGGTACTTTCTTATTTTTATCCAGGCTAAGAAAGAGGCAAGAAGGAAGGAGTTTGAAGAAAATCCTATTGAAATAATAAAAGAGTATCCAGATGACCTCATATATGGTATTAAACACCAAACATTGTTTATAAGGATTCGTGATCAGTCCATCAACATGTTTGATAACTACAGGTACCTCCTACCCTATACTAATTTATTTATATTTGTTTATAATTTATTTACATTTCTTAACTACTTGCCAGTCTAGTTGTTAAATTTGCGTAACTTTTTCTGGCCGTCGGCTGCTGAGGCACGCTCGCTTCACTCTAGGCGCCTCCTCGCCTTGCTCGTCGCTGCACCTATAGCTGATGACTTTGCTCAAGACTAGTAATTTTATGAATGGGCCCAAGCACCAGCCCAGTCTGAGATGTTGAGGCAGAATTTTGAAAATTTAGGCAAATTAAAGTGCATTTAAAAAAAAGTTGGACAGTGATTGTGATAATGGATATATGATCACAGCAATGTTCATTGAGATACAAGTTAATGTAATAGCGCATCTATTACATTAACTTGTATCTTTTACTCATACAGGGGTTACACACAAATAATAAAGCGCGCTTGTAGCAAAGTTTGCTTAGCTGTTCTTAACCGATCAGCAAAGTTAAGCAACGTCCGTCGCGGTTATGAGTTGGATGGATGACCGCTAGTAACATTACTACTGAACACTTCCGTGCTTCGGGGGGCACGTTAAGCCGTCGGTTCCGGTTGTCGTTATAGCATGGGGGTAGGGAATTTTGCAAATGTGTTTTCAACATGTATTCTTAACAGATTGTTTCTTTCAGGGCACTACAATCATTAATAAATGGACAATCAGTAGTGATAGATTGTTCTTATGAAGATCACATGGTGTTTCGAGAATCGGTAAATGCAGCAAAGCAAATGACATTTGTATTTGGTGACAACAGAATACATAAGAATCCTTTTAACTTGCACATGTGTAATGTTAATATGAAAGGTCTATTTATGAAACAACTAAGAAAAAACATCCCATCATTAGAAGAACCATGGTTTCCCCTAAATATACATACTGAAAGCTACTTAGACAAATTCCCTAAAGATAAATTAGTATATCTGACACCACATTGTCGAGAAGAATTAACCGACTTTGATCATGATGCTGTGTACATTGTTGGATGCATGGTAGATAAGGTACATACAATTTTTATAAAGATTTGAAACTATTTATTTTTCCTATAACTTATCAGGAAAAAAAAAAAATTGTTCTTCATGAACTTTAAAATATAGTGTTAGGTAATAATTGTTTTTTTATGCCTGATAGGTTAGCCTTTGACCACTATCTCACCAGATGGTAAGTGATGATTTAGTCGAAGGTGTTGTTCAGGCTAACCTAGAATTACTGGCTCTCAAGGACAGCTGCCGGAACACACCGTTAGGTGCTTGGCGACAGATTTTCTTCATGAGAGTGATAGCTAGCCAGGCGGGCATTCGTAAAATGCCCTACCACCATGCTATAACGACTGCCATCCTAAGAAACAAACGTGCCCTCCGAAGCACGGAAGCGCACAGTAGTGATGTCACTGGCGGACACGCATCCAACTCATGACCGCGGCGGACTTTGCTTAACTTTGCTGATCGGTTTAGAACAGCTAAGTAAACTTCGCTACGAGTGCTTCAAAATCTGTTTGCCAACTAACACAGTTTTTTTTCATGTGCATGTGTAATTTCTGATTTTAGACCAACAATGAACCACTTTCACTAGCCAAAGCCAAAAGAGATGGTTTAAGAATGGCGAAGCTACCGTTAGACAGATATTTAGAGTGGGGGCCAGGATCTAAAAAGAATCTGAACATTAACCACATGATCCCCATACTACTGGATTTAAAGACCTCAGGAGATTGGGAATATTCATTAAGGCACATTCCCAGAAGAAAACTAATGGAAACAAAAATATTAAGCATGGAAAAGAAATTAAAACGCAATCCAGTTCTTCAACATGATGCATTCAAAGATTTCAAAATGCCAAAGGGATCCAAATTGTTAAATGTACATGAAAGGAAAACGAAGTCTAGAAAATCATTGTATTATGATGACTTTTTATAACATAGAAATAAACAAAACATTAGTTTTTAAATTTATTTCATTTTATTTCACCTCATAGATTAAACATAAAAAGGAAATAATCGCTATAGTATAAACTAATAATCTGCAATAAGTCTACTTTTGTACACTAATTTAAATTTAAAATTACTTTATTTATTATATTATTACTTGTTTTATGTACAAGAAGTTTCAGTGTTATTTCCATGCAATAACAAAGTTGTAGAACACCTTGTCATTATCCAATACATAGTTTGTTTAAAACAACAATTGATTCTATTGCACATAACATTTTCTTATACACTTCTCAAGTCAAATCAATCACCACCTTAGTAAATATTTTATATTGTCACTCGACTACAATTTACTCAGGAGTAAATACAATCAATATTCTTTGTGATTTTGTAGATAAGAGGTCATCAAAGAATAATTCACTTCACATACTCGGTAAAAGCGCAATTGGTGTCTTGTACAGTGCGACATGCCTTTTACGGCGATCTGTATCATTTCTTAATCCTTTAATGTTGATGATATAATTAGACTGGAACTGCTGGAACGGAGTCATTACATTTCCCACAGAAACAGAGTGCTTCTTACTTGGGTAAATTAAATCCCATTATGTTGTAGGCTTCAGCAATAGAACTGTGCAGGATTCAATAAAATCCATACTAGGCGTGTAGCTGTTCAGATATCTGAACTAACAATATAAGCAGAGTATCGGCAAATTTTGGGGCATTAAGACTTATTAAAATAAACGGGTTTTCTTAATCAAAGCTATCCTACATAAAACAAAAGGAAGACTATAACCCTTTACGCCCCAAAAATATTTAACCAACATATATTCAGCATTCACTTTTCTTACATCTTTAAATTATAATGCTTTTGGGTTCCCATCAATGCCGCACTTTTAGTCGACACTGTGGACAAATTACCTTAATTAAACAAATGTCCATGTTCTAAAAGAACATAATGAAATTTGTTTCACATCATACCTCAATATAAAAATGAAGTAAAAGCTCTATTGTAAACAAGTAAACATTTGCACTGCAAATAAATGAACAATGAGTTTAATCTAACAAAAGTTACAACATATCTTCTTATAATGTGGTAGTTGATTCCTATAAATCAACACAGAAAGGATCTCTTTTTGAATCACTTCAACATCAGTCCATAAAAATACCCTTTCTTAACAAACAATCAGTATTTATTTTTGTAATTTAGCAGGTTGTTAGTATATAACTGAAATAAACGAAGAGAAATGGGCTTAAAGACTTAAAAAATATAAAACTTACAAATACATTTGAACACAACGACTATGGTAAGGGCACATTTCGCATATCAACGTCGATAGGAGCTGTTTCCGATCTTTGCTTGATGGTGGCTAGGATTTCCTGCAAGTTGGAAGGCAACGAGATACCTGCCAACGGCGACGGCATGGCAGCAGGCGGAGTCATGGGCCGCGACGGCGAGTAGGCTTCATCATCCTGAACAAGACATTTGGACTTAAAAATAATAAAAAAATTACCAAAAAATGGCACCGAATTCAACACTCAATTGAGTGACATAACTTGTTGAAGTCAGTACCATGATGGTTCAAAAGTACCTACTATCACAAAATTGTGCGCATGGTACCGACTTCGACAAGTTATTTCACGCACTTGAGTGTTAAAGTTGGTGGCATTTTCGTTGGTTCGCAAAGGTGGTGGTTGGTGGGATCGATTGTCATTCACTGACAATGACTATATCATCAAGATAAGAAAATTCTTTTCAGTTATTGGAGTGTAACTCAAAAACCGCTTGACCGATTTTGATGCAATTTAAATGGGACCACACGGCGAGCATCAGATTTCAAATAAAAAAAGAATCATCAAAATCGGCTCACCCAGTGAAAAGTTCTGAGGTAACAAACATAAAAAATCTTTTTTTTTTAAGTCGGTACATTGTAGGTAAAAAATATAAAATGTATGCCTCTTGGAACAGGGAAACTCATATCTTGATGCAAGATCCATCCTCAGCTGCTGATAGGCTAACCCTTGACCACTATCTCACCTGTTTGTAAGTAATTATGTGGTCGAGGTTGGTAAATGGACTTGGCCTAGAATAACTGGCACTCAAGGATTACTGCCGAAACACTCGTTAGGTGCTTGGCGACAGATTTTGTTCTTGAGGGTGGTGGCTAGCCAGGCGAACATTCCCATAATGCCCTTCCATCAAGCGGTGAAGCTCAAGCCGGTGGTGGGATCGAACCATCATACATACACATACATACATCTTTATTTTTTTCTTTGCTTTACGTTGTTATTTATGCTAGTCTTAGGCCCTAAAAAAAATTTGTAGAGGAGAAAATAAATGTAGAAAAAATAAATAAAAATGCATTTTTTATTGCTTTCTACTATTATTTGCCTTTTTCATTAGTTAGAGATGATATGAAAAAGTTTTAAGAGACTTTAAACAACATTATTAGAAGTGTTTGTGATGCTTTATGTCTTTCTATCGCAGACAACGATTTAACTTTGCTTATATATAAACAAAAACGTACTGTTCTTAGAAAATCTAATGTTGTTATTATTTTTCTTCATTACTTTTCAGCTCATAAGAAGTGGCTTATTCTTAAGAGCCATTTCACAAAATCACGCTACTGAAGTTTAGGTAAATGCCAGCGCATCGCATACACAAGCGAAAGAAGTGACGACGGAATAGCGTGACTGTGAGTAACATATTTTGATACTAGCACTCATTAATAAAGAAATGTAAGCTGCGAATTTAAAAATTGTGTGATTGGCATGAGTAAATAATCAATTTCTGGTCGATTACTTGCTTATGTTATAGAAAAGAAGTAGGCATGTACATTAAATAGTCAACCTACATCGTGAATCGTATATTTACATTTCATCCTCGATGAATAAAAAATAGATATGTTTGAATCATTTGTTGTAACAATAAACTTAAATAATTAAATAATTATACGGCTTAAAATTATATAAATATTTGACGTAACGGCATTGATTAAAAGCTCTTTCATTTTAATTTTCCAAAAATTGCTATTTTCCTCGTTCACACTCTACACTGTATCTATATCCAGTCGTTAACACTGTCTGCCATAATGACCATGCATAGGATTGAGGTTTATTTTTTTTCTGTCCATCCGGAAAACAACTCAGTACCAACCACAAACGTCCCATGACATTTTTGGTTTTCCATTACTTAAACATGTCACCCTCATATTCCCATACCACAATATATCACCTATACCTTTAAAAAAATAACATTTTCATCCATTTAGTTTGAGTAGACCAAACAGCGAAATGTAAATATATATTAACAGATTTTGAGGTTTTTTGTTTTTAAATCGAATATCTTTGATGCAATCTATAATCAACATATATACTTCTTGGTACCAATGCAATCCTCACTATATACTCTTATGCTCACTATTTCCTCTATGGAAAAAAAATGATAATACACCTTTTTATAGAAAAAAATACTGGAAATGGGGTTTGAACACACGACAAAAATGGTGGGAAATAGTAATTTAATTGCTATTTTTATTTTTTCGTAACTAACTCACCTAGAACTTCGATTCTTCTTTTAATATGATAATTTACTATTGTTCTTTAGCCATGAATTGTTACAGATTTTTACGCCAAATATTTTAAAGTAACAAGATTAAAACAACCCAATTGTTTTAAGAACTTTGGCGGGAAAACTGTATTGGAGAGCAATATTTTTTTCTGAAAAACTATACCACCTACGGCTTTGGTCCTTCTTTGATATTATTATTTACATATCATTTATACACTTGTATTATTTCAGATTTTTTGGTTTAGAAGTTTAAAATTAGTTACGAGATTATTTATTACGCAAATTTGCATCGGTGTTTGCGTTGCAAAATGTATCGAGCGAAAAATGACTTATACATATTCAAAATTGCGTTTTTCTAGGTTTATAACTGTTGACGTAGTTATGAGATTAATATGAAATGACGTAATATTTATGGCCCAAAATGTAATTTGGGCTGGTTTCAGATTTCATCAAAATATTCAAAATACTTCCGTTATCTCAGAAAAGTATGGATTATTTCTTGTATGGGCAAGGATGCATCCTTTTGAAAACCATTTGGATTGTGAAAGTCGGACTTTTTTTTAATTTATTTTTTTATGTCATTGTGATGGAACAAGCGCGAGGCCCACCTGATGTTAAGCGGTGCCTATAACAGATGCATTTCATCACAAGTGACGAACTGCACTGCGCCCATCACCTTGAGACATACCTATTAAGTCTCATTTTTGCCTGTTATTTCACTGGCTCTCAAGGACTGCTGCCAGAACTCACCGTTAGGTGCTTGGCGACAGATTTTCTACTAGAGGGTGATCGCTAGCCAGGCGGGCATTCGCGAAATGCCCTTCCACAATGCGGTGAAGCTCAAGCTCTGGGCGGGATTCGAACCATGGACCTGCAGCGCGGCAGTCCATAGCCAATGCCACTGAGCCATCACTGCTTCAAAACTTAAACTTACGCAGAAAACACTTACTCAGATTTTATGGTAAATTTGTAAATACGACTATCGACCGCTAACTGGTATCCCGGTTTGTACAAATTATGGAAAAGCCGGGAGGCCGTTTTGTACAAATTAGGAAGGTAGTTTAATTTCCTACTGAAGTTATCGCTGTGTTCACTTATAGACATTAACTGAATCCAAAAATATTGGAAATCAATTATTCGCCTGTCATCTTATCCTTCTAAAACAAAAGGTATAGTGAGTTACTAATTTAAACTAGAATAATATAAAAACTGGCAGACCAAAAAGAAGAAGTCAACCCTCTGAGGTTGTTAGCATTTTTCCAATAACGCTGAATAAGGCTGCATAATTGTGACGTTTCCTTTTTTTAATACAATGGATGAACAGAAACTAAAGATGTAGTTACTTAACAAGACAACAATACTTATATTATGGACAACAAAACTAAAGTATAGTTTGTTAATAAAAAAAATAAAGACATGATCAAAACTCTGTGGTCGCACTATAAACTTGCGTCTAAGCGTTCCGCGTACGAGACGTCAGAGCAAGGCAAAACGAACACAGGTCCTACCTCGATGAGCGCTCGCGCGGTACTGATCGCCTCGCGCTTGTACATTTCAATTTATAAGCATTTCGAGTTATGTTAAATATTTTTTCTTGTCTAACAAAACAGAGTTATTATCACAATTTATTAAAGATCAGATTAATTAAAGAATGGACTTTCTTTTCATATAATATCTGTTTGGAATTACACTTTATTAAACGCAATATATCGTGGTAAACTGCTGATATAATTCGTGGAAATTGGCGCAAGATCTTTATTTTTTTTTCTACAATGACGATTAATTATCGATATTCTAGTACACTATGTGTCAACAAGATTATATTGCTTATGCATAGTTTTTTTTTTTAGTTAATTTGATGTATCTTTATACAAGAGATAGAACTCTGAAGTTGGCTATGTGTACTTTAATTCGTAAAACAAGGTGCGGGAGATTGGTCACTACAAAATAATTAATGTTATGTTTGTAAATCTGGTACATTAACTGAAACGAGAACAAATTATTCTATTTTTATCAATTATTAAACAACTTGTAGATATTTCCTATGATAGTAAATTAAGCGCTTAAAATCTTCGGATACCGCATTAAAATGTAAAATGCCTCTTAAGGCATAATCCTTTTTAATCACTTTCTAAATGTATGAAACAGAGTAAAACCAGAGTTACGCCACCGGGCTGTCAGAACAGGACAGATATGTCATAGAAAATAGAGATATTATTGAGATTTATGAATCAATTTCGGAAAGAAACTAGTAGTCTAGTATCTAGAGCTATAGCAATTTTAAGATTGAAAATGAAGGTATCAATGACATCTATCACTTTTGGGAAGAAACTATTAGTCTGGGATTAATAGTTTTCGACATAAAACCAAACGTTGAATTTCATACCCATATCTTAAGATTTTTGTCTTCAAAATATAATATAAATGCAGATCGCGCATATCTTCTTTGACTGCACTTGCTCAAGTTTTTTGTATGCAATTAAAAAAAAACATACCTGTCCGCCCATGGAAGAGTCAGCTTGCGCCATTTTAAGAATCTGTTGTTTCTGTTCTTCAATCTGCCTGTTGAGCTCTTCCATTTTGGTGCGTAGAGCAGAGTCAGGCGGCGGCGCGATTACTGCAGGCGCGGGCGGGCCGCTACTGCTGTTCGACGAACCAGGACTATAAGCTTCATCCATGTCTGCACTCGCTGGAACAATATAGTACATAGAAAGACACTAAATATTAAGAAACTTATATCTACAACATCACATTGCATCAACAGCCATGACATCCACCATTGAACAAAGGCCTCTTTCATTGGGGGGTTTTGCTATAATTCCCACCATTCGCAGGCGTCTTGAAGATCATAGTGAAAGATAGCAGTTCTTCAGAAGGCGCTGCTGGCCCTCCTAGTATGTTCCCCTGTGTCCCCTCTTATGACTTGTGGGAATATATGGGATTTGCAATTCCAGCGCGGCATCCCACGGGTAAAGTAACTAGAACCTAGAACATTTTTTTTAATGTTATGGTGACGTAACAAGCCCGTGTCCCACCTGATGTTAAGTGGACTAACCTCTGCCTACAACAGACGCATTTCGTCAACGACGAATTGCACTGTGCCCGGCACACTGAGACGTACAGTTGTTAGGTCTCATGTGCCTGTAATTTTACTGGCTCTCAAGGACTGCTGCCGGAGGAACACACTGTTAGGTGCTTGGCGACAGATTTTCTACTTGAGGGTGGTCGCTAGCCAGGCGGGCATTCGCAAAATGCCCTTCAACCATGCGGTGAAGCTCAAGCCCGCGGCGGGATTCGAACCATGGACCTGCTGCGCGGCTGTCCATAGCCAATGCCACTGAGTCATCACTGCTTCGAAATCATACGTAAATAAATAAGACTATATACTAGATTATTAGAGAACCACGAACTTAGTGTGTGATAATGGGCGGTCTTATTGCACACACACTTTACTAGATGGTAGGATTCCTGGTGAGAAATCTGAATGGGTTATAGTGCAATAAGTTTATTTTGTATAGCTGACATTTTAGCCTGTTACCACTATCTCATTGCTGAGTTCCAGAATTATGGACAGATGAGTCAAAAAAAAGTCTAGTCCAAATTTTATCAACATCCATCCACATTACACAACAAAACTTCTTCTACCCAGCAATATCATTCCATTGAAGTCATACATAACAGCATCGGATCGCGCGAACGGGTAATCGATTTCACGAACTTATAAATAGAATGTACGCGAAATGTAGCAACATTTTCGAAAATATCACTTAACGTATTCTACATTGTGTTACTGAAATGTAATGGAAAATTTAAGTGTTACTGAAAATACCTAGCAAATATTTATTATTTAAATCTGTGTGAAATTACATTAACAGATCTATAGAAATATTTTTGAAATAATATAATTAGAATAAAAAAGGTAAAAATAAATCTCACGCAAATTTTATGTATATGTTACCGGTTTATAGTAGGAACCGTTAGTTTATAATAAATCTAGTTACTTGTCACAAGTAACCTAACGCTACTCCTCGCTTCGCTCGTCGTCGCACCTAAATATGACTTTGCCCTAGACTAAATGATATTTAACCCCTCGCTAAAATATAGTCATTTTCTACATTTGGTGTTCGATTACAATTTTTGGTAAAAGAACTAAGTGCATCAAAGCATTTTATGGTGGTCATTATATTAAATCCCATTTTTAAATGTAAAAAGTTGAAATGAATATGTTTTTATGTCTATTATTTTTGTTCGTAACTCTATGGAATGAACTCATGCCACCTATAACGGCGACCTTGACGGGAGAGGACGGTTCACAATTTCGCGGGCGATATATTGTCAGACATAGCAGTTGTTGGTTCATTTATTCTGAAGGGTTATAGATAGTTAGATAATAAACTGCCAGCTAGACATGGTCAGTTTATAATCTTATGAAAATGTAACCGTTAGATTGTAAATTTTAATGTTCGTTCACAATCTATCGACAATTTATAATCTCACTAGATTTTTTTTATAAACTAACGTATCGTACAATTATCCGGTGTTACATATATAAAACTCCGTTTAAGTGGTTGCCATCTTTCGGAAAAGGGCCCAAAAGCTAGCGACGTTACCTTGCTGAATAGGTAACATCATGCTTAGAACATGTATATATTAAAATTTTTACATGAATAGAAAATCGTCAAGGCGTCACGAATGTTCAACAAAATGAACTGATGGCGAATTAGATAAGATGTCGTTATTTATAAGTAAATTACCCTTGCTGTCAAGATATCATTGCATAGCGTCATTGCGCAGGTGTTAAGATGAATGAATCATCGTAGTCAAAAATAGGATCTGTTCCACATTTTATATTTTTCCACAAACCGACATTTCAAAACAATGTAGCTTTTTCATCTTTGTTGCAACCAAGACTGGTCACGCGAACCGTTAACACAAATCTTATACGTTGCTTACCTATCAGATGTTTCTTTCTGAAAATTAAAATTAGGTCTAAAGTGTAATAGTAAAACATACCTAGGGAAGCAGCTATTTTGTCCTTAACGGAGGTAGAGAGAGCTGCAGATGCATAGGTGGGCCGCGGAAGCGTACGGCGCCGCGGTGACGTCGGCGGCGTATACGTTTTTCCGACGGGAGGTGTGTATGAACGCTTGCGGGACGTTCGCGATACCTGTAAATTTACATACAAACTCTGTGACCCTTTAAATTAGATAATGTATATTTACGTGTATTTAATCGTTTCAACAGCCATCTACGATCATGCAAATACGGTTGAAGACATTCTACCCCATTATTATGTATAAATAATAAAGGATATCCTAAAGCCTATATAGGATATCCTTTGACCACTATCTCATCTAACGGTAAGTGATGATGCGGTCCAGATGTTGTTCATGTTATCTAAGAATCACGAAATTAACTAAGAATACGAAAAAAATTCTACTTGAGAGCAACTTCATTAGTCGGGGAATTCGCAAATCGCCCTACTACCTTTAATTTGGGATGTAGTCGAAGTAAATAGCAAGCTAGAATTATTATGGGAACTTTCAACTGACACACCGTTATATGCTGAAGTCGGTTGGGAAACTAACAAATGGTTGATGCACAATGATGTGCATTTTGAATTGTGCGTCATCTACTAATACGTATTTCAAATGCGTTACTCTGTTCGTTAGCTAATATTCGCCTACATAATGATAGTAATGCTACACCTCTCCATCTTTTATCACCTTTCGAGAAATTTTTGCAAGTCACTATTAGCAGATTTCGTTTCAGCGTCCGACTTCGAACGAAGATTGTTCCTCGTTTTGAGGTTTTGTTTGAACACTGGTAGTGCACGGACGCTCTGGCTAAAACTTCAAAATTATAAGTATTTTATATTGTATAGCTGGATAGGGTAACTTTTTATACCAAACCATGAGATACGCGATTTTCGGTGAATATTCCTTAAATTATATAATGAAGATTTTAATAATTATGCTGCTGTTAAAATGTTGTATACATACCAGTTAACGTATTTTTTTATAATGTAAGACGGTTTTATGTGGCGATTATCTGATTCGTATTCATGTTCAAATTTTTAATATATTATGAGCAATATTCCTTGTAATGTCGCGAATTCTATAATAACTGCACAATAGTTAGCTAAAACATAATAATATTAGAATTTCACACCAGTCGTGCTTCCCTAAATGGTACCTATACTATACTAGGCAAAGGATAACCTATCAGTAAATGAATTAGTCAAGCGATCATGCAAAAAGCCCTAACACCATCCTGAGAAGTGCACGTCCTGTTTACTACTAATAATATACAAATGTGAATCATTGTGTGTGTATGTATTTTGGAAAATCTGGTCTGAACGGAGATGTCATGTAGATATAATTATCCTACAGTATACCAGCCACTAATTATAACAAATATGCTTATGCCCGCGAAACTGCTTGACCTAGCATCTGCAGTGGACGATATCGTCCATGTTTATAGTTATAAATTATCCACGATGCGCAAGGGTTAATTCGGCCTCTATTGTGACTTCTCAGTAAAAAGATAAAGTACCCTGTTCTAATCCACGAACTAAGGAATCTATGCATACCAAATTTCATGATAAATAGTTCCGCGTTTGGAATGTGGCCAACTTTCGCTTTGATAATGCCTAATATGTGTAATTATATTTTCATTTGTGTAGAATCGACATCTATCCTAATTATTAAGTAGTTCCGAAGGGAGCACGTTGTTAGGGGCGGAAGCTAGTACAACAAAATAAACAATGTTTTGAGCACAATAAACGTGCGCGTTTTTTTATAACCATGGACAAGGCCGCGCAGGTTGTTGCTAATAAGTACAAAGAAATATATGGAACGTACTTCTTTACATTAATTCCTAGTAGACATCGATCAGGCCGCGCCGCAGTACCTACTTTACATGTGCATGGGGCGGTTTAGTTTTATAAACGCGCAGGCCTGTCGCAAATGAAACATAATGAGCTACCCCCATCGAGAATGTAGTGAAAGTTTATTGAAATAACTATTATCAATTCCAATAAAGCGAAATCCATACATACTCGTAGTGACATCCAGATGATCCAGACCGAATAATTGAGTTACAATTAAGGCCTTACTTTTAATGTGTAGTCAGATAGCTGATTCTTAACTACTATTCAACATACCTACGTAGAACGTAATAAGGGACGAAATTGAGCCTTATAAGTAATTACGGAATAACTGGTATCACGATAATGGATGCATCGGAACTAACGGGATAAAATGGTCAAGACGGATTCCTTGAAGCGATCGGATGCGAGAAACATTAGTTTTGCTATGTATGAGAAATAATGATGAACTAAGTAAAATAATAACGGTCGTCAATCATTTTTTACCTAATTTCGACATATATGAACTGTCACTAGTTGCCGTGGTAAAGATTGCCATGTAGCAACGTCTAAATTGCTATGTTCTGTTAGAGTCGATATAACTTTTATAAGCAACTCTAATTTTTACTTCTGACATATCTTATGTATTCTGAGCGATCTGTACGTCTGACATTATCAAATAAGTAATACATTGGGTGGAAGACGTAACCGACATTGCAGCGATGAGATGATTGTGTTCAATGAGGTGCAATGCGTTTCGCACAATCAATGAAAACAGGCTTTTGCAATAAAAAAAAATACTACATGCACAAAGAAAACTACATTTAAATATTCGACCTAAATAAGAGTCTTTTCTGAACAATCCGTGCATTATATACAGAGAGAACATTTTACCAAAGTAATGTTTATAGATTTGAGGGTCAATTTTATTTTAGTCCAATTATACTATATAAAACCTACGTCTTATCATAATGGTTGTTGGAAATAAACAATCGTACAATAAATAGCTTTTTTTATTTAAATTTCATCATCCGACGAACTAACCTTAGCGGGGACTAAATCTTTAGGAATGTGAGGCGCCAATCGTTTCTTCCTTTGTCGAATGATGATTGCTATGAGTAGATGTGTCTTCAGTTCGCCGAGTCCTGGCCCATCCATCGGCAATAGCACCGGCTGAAGGCTGGAGTGTGCCGCCAGAGGCACAATGTAGAAATCTTTTATATTTGCTGTGTTAGGCACCTTTACAACTCCTAACCTAAAATTATAATCTCACATATAAACAACTCTCGGGGAAAGAAAAACTAATCGCAAATGAAGGGAATAAGGGGTATACAGGACACATATTTTATTCCAAACAAAAATACACACCTATTACGACTACTTAGATAGCTATATAAGGCGATATATTGCATTTTCTCTTCGTCGTTGGCGGCTTGAAGTCTCAATATGACGATGTCTTTATTGCTGGTTTGCTTGGTTTTCTTGATGTATTCCCAAACTGTGTCAGGGTTTATCCTTCCCACTATGTCTAATTCTGGAGTGAGATCTTCTTCTAAATCAACAGTGCTTCCGGACACCTGAAACAGACAACCATGCATTATTATGTCATACCTCACTTTAAATATTTTGACATTTATGTATAGTATAGGGGTGTAACAACCTCATGTGCAGACACATAGAACCTGGCCACGTCAACCATGTTAATGCAACCGTTCCATATAGTAGCTGCAGCATTGTCCACCGTGCTTGTGGGTTCTTGATCACTTTCCGCTTCTGAAATAAATATTAACTCATTTACATATAGTCCACTCTAGGTATTTCGAAATTCGGGGGACTCTTTAAAATGTAACGAATTATCGAGTGTTTGAAATATCAAATGGTGCGGAATTTTTGAGAGAAAAGAAATAAAACAGTCACTGAAACTTAACTAAACAAACCAATTTGCGCGGAAGTGTATGTGAAACTAATCATTACCAAAACAAAGGCTCGTGTACCATGATGTAAATGTTTGTAAAATAGTTTTTATCTCAATAAAACAATTTAATTTAATTCATGATACAAGCTTGAATTTGTTCTGCAATGTACTTAGATGTCTTCGCGGCGGGATGGATTACTCGGACTTGTTTATAAGAGGGTCAAGTGACTTATTCTTTACGAATTGTAGAGTGTTTGACGTTGATAAGTTCGAATTAACGCGTCATGTTGTTGCGGAGCGTTGATATTATTGTTCGAATTACCAAGTGCATAAAAATGTATTGATTTAGTTCGAAATATAAAGAGATTTTCTAGGGTACTCGCGATAACTTTTAATTATAGAGAGGTTCGAATTATCGCAGGTTGGAATTATCGAGAGTCGACTGTATATTATGCAAATACAAGTTATAAATAAGATCAACCAATCATTGTAATTTTTTGACCAGATTAATCTTATTGTAGTAATTATGTAGTAATTTTTTAATTGACTTGTTATTTAAATTTTGATTTTCAATTTGACATTTAAATTTTGACCAGATATTATAGTAATTATTATTTCAACTGCCTGTAATATGTGCTAGTTTTTAAGTTTTTACTATCATTAGTGTAACTCGCTCTGTAGTGGTACAAATTATGAATAAATAAAAAAAAAATGTATGTGTGTGTAGTTACCAGAAGCTTTATCCTGACTCGTAGTAAACGTGGTAGTTGGCAAGATATCTGTTGTGTCTAATGTGAAAGATTTGGTGGGGTCGTACTCTACTCCAGTATCAACAATATCACTCTTATAATTATCTTCATAAACGTCTTCCGGCTTTCTGAGGTCTTCTTCAGAGAATGCTGATGTGATCATTGGCTCGTGCGGATCGTATTCGGGATGTGGCTCTTTTTGCATTGCAGATTTCGGCCTTTCTATCGAATCGGAATCTGTAGAACTGAAATCGTACAAAATTACATTAACAAATTTTTAGAGTACAATATTTTCATCTCTGGCGGATATCAAACCCACGTCCTCTGGTACGCACCTAATGCCTTAACCGTCCTCTACGACGGTTAAAATAATTAAAATGGGGCACGGAGTTTGGGCTCGTTCGGGCCAGTCTCGAGAGACAGTGGTTAAGGCACGCGGTGCATAAAACCGGGGGATGCGGGTTCGATTCCCGCCCGAAATTTAAATGTTTTGCTGAATATTTTTTTGTAATATGATTATTGCTTAGCAACTTTAGCAAGCGATAGTTCTTGTAATTATATTTAGCAATATATTAGATTTTCTAAATATGATTACAAGCACTATCGCATGCTATTCCAAAAAATCACAATCACAAACTATTAGAGCACAAATTTCTGTTCCGAACGGGAACTGAACCCGCGTTTTCGCGCTAAAAATATATTTTAACTGCTTCAAATATGAATAAATATATTAGATCTCATAAAAACAAGACAAATGCTTACTCAGTCTTATTTTTAACATAATTTTCTTGAGATCGGGATCTATGTGTACTAGGTTTATCTTCGTTTCGGGCTTGTTTTGAGCGAGACCTGCGCTTTCGTCTCGAGCTGTCTCTAGATTCAGATCGGCGGCGAGATCGAGCTCTCGAGCGCGACCTCTCGCGCCCTTTCGATGCAGATCGTGATTTTTCGCGTGACTTCGATCGCTTTCTCGCCTTTGATCGTGATCTATGCCTCGATCGCTCGCTTGAATCGGACTTTTCCTTAGACTCTCGCTTAGATCTGTCTCTTGAAGATGACCTCGTTCTCGACTTCTTCTCTGATCTTCGAGTCGACCGTCTACTTTCCTGTCTAGATTCCTTTTCTTTTAATTCTGATTTTCTTCTCGACGGCCGTGATTTTCGGTCCAAATCGCGCCTTGAATCCCTTCTACTCTTTTTAGGCCGACTCGAACTGCTGTCTCTTTCTCGTTTTCTGCTGCTGGTGCTGCTTGCTTTTTTTACTTCTTTTTCTTCTGATTTTCTTTTGCTGCAAATATATATATATATATTCATGATATAAAGTATTTCTCTTTTACCTGTCACAGCTTTATCGTATATAATATGTTTGTTTAATAATTATTATAGTACGTGTCTGTGATTCTTAAGTGTTGTATATTTGCATTTAAATTATTAGAGAACAAATTGAGAAAGTGATGATTAGAGAGAAAAAAAATATTCACTTTGATATACGGTCAGTGTTTGCCTTAATTACATTGGAAAATAGAATTTCGAGAATAGAAGTCCCATGGTAGTGATATAAATATGGAAATTACTTGACACTTTGAAGTATTAGTATTTTTTTATTTTTGTTTAATTGCTTAGTAACTCACGTAACTTCTCAAGTACTACAACTAATCAAGTAACTCACTCTCACGTACTATGCGAGATTCAGAGAATATGTTTTACTATATATTTACTTATTCAATTACATTTGCAAAGGGTAAACGTAGTTTATAATATTTTGTAATCATGTGCATTGGGGGTTTTCTGACTTTTCAAGGTAATACAAGCAATATTATTTTAAACTCGAATACCGTGATCATAAGGTATGGATCATATACCTAGCTACAAGCGCGAAAAAACTGGATTAAATTCGAATTTCCTCTCAACAGATGCGGATTCTACCAAACATATTTATTTTTATTATATTTGGTTCTAGTAATAGAGGTCAAATTGAAAATTGTGAGGGAACGTCTCTAAAAGATTTTGCTATCATGAAGTGCCTAGAACGAATGTTAAAAAGGACATTTATACTATTTGTTATGATCAAGAAAATATTAAATATCCAGTAAGAAACTTGTGAAATATTATTAAAAATTTCACAAAACCAAGTTATGAAATATACCTCTCTACAAACCTCTCTATTAAAACTTCTCTTGTGACCTCTTCGCCAACTGTGGAATCGTTCAAGGCAGTTACCACATCTTCAACCGGGACATTTGGATCCAATTCCAACTCAGTGGCTTCTTTTGTTTCCATTACCTAAAGACAAAAAGTAATAAATATATTAATAATGACATAAATAAGCTCACAAGTCATGTCCTATTAAAATGTTCTAAGTCACCAACCTCTTCTCCTTTATGTGTTTTGAGTACATATGTTTTACTTGCAGCGAGGAGGTCTAGTTCAGATTTTTTGATCAACTCTAACTGATGCTTCGATTCTTGATCTCTCCATTCAGCTAGCTCTTGACTCGCCAGCTCTTCAGGGGAAAGCCTTACCTGAAACGAAAAACGAGACAAATATACAGTGAGTAATTATTCTTACTAATATTGAATTGCCTTCAGTATACAAATAGTTTAGTTGCAATTATTTACCAATTGTTTGGGTGTGATGTATTTGTGGCATATTTTCTCCCAAAGACTCAAATTCTTGCGATCCTTTATGTTAAAGATCAGCGATCTGTATTTAGCCTTGTACTTCATGCCTGTATCTCTGAATAATTCATGCAATTCGCATTCCGTTTCTTCTGCAAACTGTTGTATATCATCTTCTGTTAATTTGGACCGTTTTGTTTCAGCCATTCGGATGCTCAGCTGTTCTTGTAAGGATTTTCTGACGTTCTCTCGTATGTCGACCTCGGGGGCGTTCATTTTGTGTTTTTCTGCGGAATCTTTCCGACGCGATGTAGACGGCGACGGCGAAGGCTGTAATGTAATAATTATCATAAATATGCCAATCTGAACCTAATCAAAATGCAAACAAGCCATATTATCAGGGCCAAGGTTATGGTTTCACGATGCTATCACGTCATACTGAATTTTTAGAATCATAAAAAGTTTAAACAATCACTTTTACTAACAAATTACGAGCTTTTTATGAGGTACGAGAGGTAATTCTGATTAAAAGCTGCAATTACTCATGACTAGTAAGCGGACGTACGGCACTGCGTTTTGTTTTTTGCCCGAAACATTAGTTACGCGCCAAATTTCATAAAAATAACGTATTTATTTTTTCATAATAATATATTTTTTAAATCAAATGTTATATTTTTATGAAATTATTAATTCCGAATACACTGAAACACTGACATTTAGGCAACTTTTATAAATAAAGCCCTAAATGGATTGACTTTCAAAAATGTACAAGGGTAGTAAAACCGTATTAATGACTGAGAGACTGATATACCATACCTAGCAATGCAATATTACTTGTATTCCAAGGCGACTTTTCGTTTTAATACATTACATTTCTTTCTCTGAACATAATATACTAAGTGCAATGGGATGAAAAATACACACTGAAAGCCGGCCATCGGTAGTGGTTGACTGAATGAACACCGCGCGTTACATACATATTTAAGTAACCTTGTACATGCGCATGCGACGCGTAATTTTCCGTATATTGAATAGCCAAACCATGTGGGATCAGTACTTTGTTTTATGTTTCAAATATTACGTCATTTGAGATGAGTCAATTTGCCTTCACAGCTCAGACCTGTGGTAAAGAGCTTCTGTGATAAGGAAATGTAAACAACAAAAAATATCTAATACTAGAATTATACAGTTAGTGTTAATAATTGACAGTTAGACATAGATTGGGATCTGGCGCTCAAGGAAGCTGTTGAACACGTAGGTTCTTGGCGACAGAGATTTTAATTTACGGTAACAAGTAGTCCTTATAGAATGCCAAATCAATATACTACCATAGAGGACAGTGCGGAAAACACTCAAATATACCTTTTCATTAGACTGGGATCGGTTTAGTGAAGTTCGAAGAAGCTTCCGCGGTTCACTTGCAGGTTTCGCCGTCGAGGTGCTGGCTTTCGGAGATTCCGCCGTTGGAACAGGCTGTGGCTTAGAAGTGACGGGTGTCTTAGGAGTAGCCGGCGTTTTAGGAGTGGCAGGCGTCTTCACAGGCGGCGGTTTCTCTTCTTTCGGAGAAGGTAGGACTCGCTTTTCTCTAGTTTCCAACGGCTGACTGCGAGATGTCGTGGCCTGTTCTGGACTTTGAGCCTTTTTGGGTATTCTCTCAAAGTTAAGCGTCGTCTGTACTTTAGAGTCAGGCGTAAGCTTCTTCTTAGACGTACCAGGTCGGATGGTGCTCAGAGCGCCTGGACGCACAACTTCAAACGTTGGGTTTTTCTGCAGCCATGATTTCAAGTTTTCTGCGGTAGGAGCGTTTGGACCAGCCAATAATCTCCCCGACTTTCTTTCATAAACAATCACCTATAAACAATTCTTAAGTAAATTAATGTTATTTTATCTAGTATTTCATGGAATCGAAGTACTGCTGCGGGGTCTATCGCGTGGCGGAGGAAGAACCTAAAGTCATGTCTGGGACTTGCGACCCAGGGTGTAGGCTAATGGGGCTGCTTTTATGATGAACATTAATGCTCTTCTTCACTCCTTGAGCTTACTCCCTTGCTCAGCAAAAGATAAAATCCTACTTTAGAAGTATACAACGCAGATATATCGCCTCGGCCCGTATTAACGTCGCCTCGCATCATTCTCTTAAGTCTCACGAGTGATCACGAGCTTGTGAAGAGTTGAGGAGTTGTCAATACGGCGCTGTACAGTTATCGATATAGTATGGAGTTAAGAATATTGAGGCGTTATCGATACGGGGCCGAATGACGGTTTGATCAGTGTTCACCAACTACTAACTCCATGCAATGGTACAAGATACGAAAATTTGATGGTCAAATAATCCTTAGCTGTTACAGACCTGTTCACTCACAACGGCGCGCCCCTCCACTGTATTTATAGATGCACGTAAAAGGCGTCTTAGTGTCCGTGTAAATACTAATGGTACCGGAATGTACCATCAAAATAAAACAGTACAATATGATCGCTGGGGTAGCCAGTAGTAGTTGCAAATACACTGCTACAAAAATGGAGGGGCGCGCCTTCGTGATTGGAAATTTTTACACATCAGTCGGTCCAGACACATTAACTAAGTTACTTACCCTAGAATCTGATTTCAACTTGTCCTGTGACTTCCCAGGTTCATTGTCGACTTTGGTAGACGTGCCTTGGTTTCCGAGCGAATCTTGGGCGTGCTTGAGGATACAAGCATCGCTACAGTAAATGCTACTAGCGCGCGCGGCCTTCTTACATACAATACAGCCACTTTTTGATGTACTAGCAATGGCTTGTTGTTGAGTTTTTGGCATCTCCACTGGCATTTCGAGAAGTTGTTGTCTCTTTGGTGTTATAACCTGTTAAACAATCGTCTTCATAATTACAAAATTACAAATATACGATAGGAAAAATTTAAGTCATGTGCGGGATTCGAACCCGCGTCCATCCGCCCCTTTAGCCGGGGCATGCTCTAACCAATTGAGCTAACATGACATGACGTCATAACTCGAATTTTTCCTATAGTTCATTAACCATCGTATTGGGATGGAGCGACATCTATAGTACCACTTACGTTGTACTACAAACAAGACCAATTTTGCAATTGGTTTTATACTTGTAAATGATGACGCAACCTTATAATTTTTAAAATTATAAGGTTAATAAGGTTATTAATTTTTACCTTATTTTTTTTTCTTTTTTTTTTTTCTTAAAGTTATGATTGCAATAACGCCTGCTAAGCGGATTACATTACAAAATTACAAATATACGATAGGAAAAATTTAAGTCATCTTCATAATTGTTTTTCACAAATATTCAAAACTAATAAAACTGCCAATCGTTTTTCATTCCCCATACAGTTTCTGTTATAAAACATTTGGTGCAGCAGCAATTTCAATTTCACTGCTCAAAATATCTGATGTGAGCAAAAGATTACATTACAGCACTATCATACCTGTCGTTCTTCATGTTTCATACATAAGGTTGTATTATGCAATTTTTGTTATTTAACTTTTTACTATTTCCACAATCCATCTGGTAATTTATTAAAATAAATAATTAAAATCCCACTATTTAAATTTTACAAATAAGTGCATTTAAAAATTCAACAATGTCAACCAAACTGTGTGTGGTTATCTTACAATTTTACAGTACACATTGGATGCACAATTTATATTTGGTTATGCTTCACTGAATTACAATTGCTATAAAACCAATAAGGCTACATATTACCCTATAGCTTTGTTATGTTCGTACGCCGCTTGTATAATAGAAATAAGTACATCAAGTGACCGTAGGGTGTCGGGCTAGAATGTCACCCCCCATTACTACCTGTTGGTGTCGTAAGAGGCGATTAAAGGTAAAATACCGAAAGGTGGACAGCAGCGCCTTCTGAAAAACTGATATCTTAAACTGCGATCCCCAAAGAACTCTGCCAAGCGTGGGGATTATAGCAAACCCCTCCATAATCGCTCACTCACCCACAATAATTTTCAACATTGACAAGAGTTGCAATTAAATATCATGTAATGAGTGTAACATCGCCTTAATCATTTCAAATTTTAACTGTTATTGTCCTGTTAAGCAGAGAAGTATGACCACGTATGCACACTGACAGATACACCACTGTCCTTTCAAAGAGAAATACCTACAAATTTAATCACCTACTCCTACCCGCAGAGCTATTACGTAACTCTCGGTGGGCTTCGTGAACGTCAGAGTGGACATCAATTTTTGAATTAACCGACAAGACGATTACCAGACTTTCTGAAGACGAGAGAATGAACGAAACTAGGGACTTTTGACGTAAAATTGGTATTATGTAACTCTAATGACAGCTTCAAGACCATTACGAAACGTCAAATGAACAAGGGAGCTTTATTGCTCACTGGTTGGCGGGTTTTTAGTTCGAGTTTGTTTATAAATATACATTTTCTTATTTTAATTGCAAATTCAAAGATCCATATTATTTTTGATTTAAGCCACTCATTCTGCGGAAATTTGGATTTTCGTGTTAATTAACACTTGTGAAAGTCGAACAGGATTTTTCTTTGTTTCATTAATATTGCATTGATATATTTGCTTATTATTCTTGCTAGCTTGAGTATACTATTCAATTTCGATATTAATCTTTGATTTCAGGTAGCAATATGGCTGGAGCGATGTTGTTGGCAGCTGCAGAGGAAGAACGCCTTAAAAGGCTGTTGATCATTGAGCGCAGGGTACTTAGGCAGGCTATTGTTACCTGAGAAGGAATTTGTCGGTCATTACCGTCTACGAAAAGCCGATTTCGAACAACTCTGCGAAGATTTAATTCCGCTTTTGCCGGTAAACCAGCGCACTAGCGCTGTACGGCCAGGCATTTAGGTACCTACCTTAGTTAGATTCAAATAATGTATAGTGTTTGATGTTTATAATATGACGTTGATACTATCTTACAGATATTGGCAGCACTGGCATTTTATGCCAACGGCTGCTATCAAAAGAACATTGGTGCCTATTACCACCTAGGCCTGTCACAAGCCTCTGTGTCACTCTGTCTAAGAGATGTCACCAAAGCCCTGAATAACCCAAAGATTCAGGCCAAATATATAAAGTTTCCTATGACTATGGTGGAGTGTGAGGCTATCACAAGGAGGTGAATTTTGCAATTTATAAATTTGTATCTACTTTTAGTTTTCTTGTACTTAATAAGCATATGCATCAGAGCAAAAGGCATGTGTTCACATCATTACATGTACATTTAAAGATCAAGATACTATAAAATGCTGTCATATAAAATAGTAATACTGATAATAAACTAGAACTTCTTGTTGCAGATTCATGGATTAGTATGCATTTCCTGGCGTGGTGGGATGCATTGATGGCACTCATGTTGCAATCATTCGTCCCAGTGAAGATGAAGAGGCCTACTACAATAGGTTAGCAATACCATTCATTGAATGTCCTAATTGTATGTTATGAGTTTTGATGTAGGTAAGGTATAACACAAGACATGTTTTTATAAACCTACTTAATAAAAAAACATTTGTTTGTTTAGATTTGTGATGCTGATTTGCGCATCCTGCACATAGATGCATCTTTTGGAGGTCAGAGCCATGACTCTCATGTCTGGAATAATAGCCAAGTAAAGGCTCTGATGCAAGACATTAATGCTGAAGGGGAAAGGTCTTGGCTTTTCGGTAAGTAAACAAATTTAAGGACAATTGGTTTCACAGATACACATATATACATAATCATACGAACGATTCATAAGTGATTAAATGAATAATGTATCAAAACACCACAGGTGATTCGGGCTATGCACAGCGACCATGGATGATGACACCAATCCTCAACGCTGTGCCAAACTCGCCTGAAGAATTATACACCTACAAACATGTTCGCACACGGAATGTGGTAGAGCGTTGTATTGGTGTGCTGAAAACTCGCTTCCAATGTCTCTTGGCACACAGGTAAGTAGTTTATGGTCTTCCTACCATCACAACATCATATCCAAAACTTCCAGCAGAGTTTTACTTGAACTTATATGCCTTTTAAAATTTTTTTTTTTTTTTTTAAATAGGGTGATGCACTATGTAACCGTCAAGGCAGGGAAAATAGTCAATGCGTGTGCGGTCTTGCATAACTTTGTGTAAGACCAATGCTTCACCATTGACGATGAAGAAATTCTAAATGACCGATCACAAAGGCAGAGCCTACTGCACATGAGCGGCGGAACCACCAAAACTTAGATGGGGAAAGGCAAGGTGTTGTGGAAAGATTGTGGTCCGGTCGACACCTCACTTAGGTAAAATAGTGCAATACAACAAGAGTGTATCAAACATTGCTGTTCATGAATCTTTAAATATATCTGATTTTGTTTGTGGTTTTTACAGGTTGATGCACTATTCACCCCATATCAAGGCAGGCAAAACAGTCAGACTGTGTGGTCTTGTGTAACTTTGTATTACAGAAGAAGGAAATCCTTTAGAAGGACATATAATAGGATGATAATATTAATAGGAACATAATAAAACGAAATTAGCAGAAGAAAAAACGACGTCATTTCATGTTGCTTATGTACATATTAGTAAAATAATTTTCAAATGTTTAAACTGTTTCACTGATTTTTTCACTAGATTTTAACTAGAGTAATGTTTTTGGAGAGTATGTTTGTATTTAAGTATGTATGGCTTAATTCTTTGTGACCCTCTACAGTCTACACTGGAACACTGATTCATAAAATTTATATATTTGATGTGCGACGTGTCAGGTTTTTAAAAATAATTATTTTGTATGATTATACGATACTAACTGCGCTCCGCGGTGTCACCCGCGAGGTGATGATAATGATAAGTAGCCTATGTGCTATTCCAGGGTATAAGCCATCTTAACCCATTGACATCGGCGATAATTATAACAATAGAATTTCATTCATAAATTGGCCATAGTGGTCCAGTCCGATTTCAACTTATTAATCCCAAATTTCATGCAAATCCGTTCAGCCGTTTCAGCGTGAAGGCGCAACACACATACAACAAACTTTCCCCTTTATATTATATTATTTTTATTGTATAGCATTGTATCTCTAATTTGTAAATTAGTATTCTATCAGATAATAAAATTAAAGAATGTATTCTAGTGTAAGATAATATTATGGAATTTTTGTTAAACATTTTAAGATGCTCCACAAGAGTTTCTTGCTGGTTCTACTCTGTAGATGTAATCAAACTATCTGAATAAAAAGTACAATACTGAATAAATACTTTATCATTTATTTATAAACAATACAAAATACAGCAATCCTATCCTAATTCTAAAAGAACGATGAATCCTGCACCCATGTCCTGCTTGGGGTGTATTGTGCATTTCCCTCCTGCCAGCCAACCCCAATCAGCCCAGCCCCAGCCGCTTCTTATCCTCAGTATCTTGTATGGAGTTGCAGTGGAGCAACACATTCTACAGTTTCATTATCATGCAAGCAGCCCTGGCATAGTGGACTCTGTTGCTCCAGTTTTGTGTAGGTGATAGTATAGATCACAAAGGCCAGTATTGATCCCAATCATCACATGGAGATCTGCCCTCGTGAGCTTAAGTAGATTATTAGATTCATTTTTGTTTTATATCAGGAAGGACAGCGCATATTTAGTCGGACTTCTTGTTCCAAATTTTGTAATTGTTTCTCAGTGTAGACATGCAACAGATTCTGTGCTTCCTTCTGGGCTTACAGAGCTATGCAACGTCTGTAGAGATATTCTTTTTCACTCCTTCCCTTGACATGAATTATTGCTCTATTATTACCCTGATTTGAAATGTGGCTCTTATTATATGTCACCGTTACCTTATATAATTATGTCTGCTAAATTTTGTAGCGGCAAGTGACAATCAGGCATGACTCTTGACCTAGCTGTTGGTTTCCGGAGTGCATAGGTGATTTCCGCACTGTCAGTGGTAAATGTAAGAAACTCGTTCGTGATTTATCTTCTTGCGTTTTGTATATCTTCGCCGCAAGCAGTAGGCCCGCCGCTAGCAAAGCTGTTGAACTAAATCTGTGTGCACCATCTTAGGTAGCATCATCGCTTATCAGGCCATAAAAATTAGTGCCTTCTGTGTGCGGCCTCTATGCGCTGCAAGTGGCCAACGATCACCCCCCGCATTTGCGCCATTTGCTCGGATGCCATGAGCCAAGTAATTGTAACTTTTAATCACATCATCTAGTTTTACTTTGCTCAATTTACAATGTAATCTTTGTTTACAATTCACAATCACAAGTAATCTTCCACTTCACGAACGTTTTTGTATAGCGCGCGAAACTGACGTTGACAAACAAATGTCAACTTGCGTTTCGATATTATATTAGGAGATACATCATTAACAGCGTATCTAAGATATGTGCGAGTTATATGTACTTTAATGATATGTAATTAAATGATTTAACTCCCTATTTAAATTATTATATAATCACAATATAATTACCATTTTGCGCCTTACAATTCCATTTAGGGCCAAATGGCACTAAGATAGGGTCAGAAATTTCACGAAAGCATAAACGAAACACACAATAGACCCAATCTATTTCACTTTTGTTAGTTCATTCAACTTCCATCATCATTAAAAATGATAGATAATACCCCTGAATCGAAGCCCAATTGTCTTCGTGTTGAAGTTCACCGAGAGATAGCTAATAAGCCGGCCGCTCTTAGATCAGTGCACGCAAAAACGTGTCAACGCGCTCGACTTAGTTACTCCATACAGCACGCAATACGCTAGCCGCCCACCATCACAGGACTGATGCGGTATGTTAGGGCTGTCTTACTTAATTGAAAATAAGACTCATAAAATGTAATCATTCATTTTACCCAACAAATATTGTAAAATGTGATTCTTACTAAGTCAGCCGCAAGCATAAGACGGGCGGGCGTGTGCAGCGACTTCATACATGACATATCATTTTTGTAGGTATTCTCTGTGTCAGCCGGATCGTCCACTGCTGAACACAGCCTCCCCTATAAAGGGGGTATTTGCCATAATCCCCACGCTTGGCAGGCGTCTTGGGGATCGCAGTGTCAGATGACAGTTCTTTAGAAGGCGCTGCTGCCCACCTTCTAGTACTTTTCCCTTAGTCGCCTTTTACGACACCCACGGGATGATATGGGGAGGTGCAATTCTAACCCGTCACCCCACGGGTATTGTAGGTATTATTATTTTATTATTGCTGATAGGTAAAGCCTTTGACTACAATCTCACCTGATGGTAAGCGATTATGTGATCGAACTTGTTAACAGGCTTAACCTAGAATTACTGGCTCTCAAGGACTGATGCCGGAACACACCGTGCTTGACGACAAGTTTTCGACAGATTTTCTACTTGAGGGTGGTCGCTAGCCAGGCGGGAATTCACAAAATGCCCTTCCACCAAACGTTGAAGCTCAAGCCCGCGGCGGGATTCGAACCATGAACCTGCTACGCGGTAGTCTATAGTCAATGCCACTGAGCCATCACTGCTTCAAAAGAATATTTAGCAAACAATTTTTTACAATGTTTAATATTTGAGGAGCGGTGTTTTTTATTAGTCACACAGCACACCGGTCCTGTCGTTCCAGTAGTTTCTGTTTGAGGTTTTTTATGTCTTGTTCATGCACATTGTTCGGTAAACAAGGGTAAACAATGCAGTCTGTTTCTGAACGCGCGCGGACGCGAATCTTGTCCGTGTTATCTGCGATGGATTTTGTAAATGTGTGCGTGTGGCCGAGGCGGCCGGCTTGTTTTGTAGAAGTCAGTACGACTTAGAGCAGCGGTCTGTTCGCGTGTGCGTACAAGTAGGGTGGCGGCGACCTGGTGGATTAAAAGCAACGGATTGCTAGTTTATTAGTGACGAAAAACATTGGTGCTTTGAGTGTGAGTGACTGTTAATTGGGACGCCAGGCGTTCAGTGATTAGTGAAAGGGCGATCAACGGATTACTGTTCGGCGGGAGATCGAGATCAGGGAACGTGTCCTAATTTAATTCCGTAGGTTTAGCTGATTGATCATTTATCTAGCTTTAGGGTGTTTAGCAATAATTCCCTTATCGACGGAGCGACTAGCACGTAGTCCGAAGGTAGGTCGTTCCCGCCGTTTTATACCCACGTGCCTAGTATATATAGCACATATATCGGCTGGTGTCTTCCTGTGACATTCCAGGAGCCCAGTCGAATACGCCACGACACAGTGGTAAAGTGTGGGACTACGGGGATTAAGAAGGGCCCCTGTCCATACACACATAATATTTCACTTGCTAATGTGCCCAATTGTGCAAATACTACCAACACAGTAGGTAGTATTTGCACAATTCAGGTTCGAGGCATAATATCTGACACTGTGGTGGTTAGACCACCAAGACGGACTCTTGCTGTAGACACCTATCACCTGGTAATATGTTTAATTTCAAAATGATGCTTTGAAGATTACATATCAATTAAAATATCAGCGATCTCAGAGATTAAATAATTCAACTTGATTTATGTTCTGTTCATTTGGAATATGTGATGTCTGTGTGTGTGGTACACTAACGTTTTGCTAGTAAGTAGAAAGAAATATTTGCGGAATTTGTGGACCCCACGATGCAGAGCAGTGAAAAATCTCTACTTTTGATTGCAGGCTGTTTTTCATAGATCGATGTTTGCATGTATTACATTCTCTTGGTTTGGATTCTCTAATTTTTTAGTTAGATAAACTAACATATTTGCAGAGTAGGTACACTGCAAATATGAACATATAATGAACATAGAAACAAATATAGTTTAATAACCAAAAATAATACAAACTTAACCTTAATAAAAAAGTAAACAAAGTGTAATAAAAGTCTTAAAAATACTTATTTAGGTAGGTTAACAGAGTGCTTGAGAGCCCTGCACTACCTGTATCTACTAACCTGTATCGCAGGACCCGCGATGGTTGCGTGAAATAGTGTTAAAATATTTATGGTGGGGTTAAAACATTAAGCGTGGTTGGTTATGAGGATAATAATCTAATTATTTAATGATTTATTTTTTGATATATGGATATTCTGCAAAGATACAGCCCGTTAAAGGTTAGAAAGACGAAGAGCGGAGGATTAGTAATAGAGTCCTTTTTTCTAGTATGGAACCCTAAAAACTATTCCAGGCAGTTTTAGAGAAACTGAAGACTGAGATAATAAATCCCTTAAATTAGTGTTATTAATTTGGAATTTTAAAAGGGAAGAATTGGTTTGCGTAGATCAGATGGCAGAATTGTAATGCAATGATTTTGCATTACTGATTACCTTATTAGCCGATTTAGGTGTAGTCACAGCAGCCTTTGTTTTCTTGATGCAATTAGGACACCTCCATTCAATGCCTTGCTCCTCCATTTGCTGACCCATTGCTTTTGTGATATTTACGCATTTACCATGGAACCAATCTTCACAACCATCACAGCATATCATGAACCGATTGTTATGTGGTTGTCTACATATGCACCATAATCTGTAATTAAACTTGAGTGAGTATGTGGAATGATATCCCACACGATGGTTAAATAACGAGAGGACAAATTAGAGTTATGAGTCAAGCTAACATGACATCCATGTTAGCTTAAATTGTCAGAGCAGGCCATAGCTATTGGGATGGATGGTGCGGGTTCGAATCCCGCACATGACTAAAATATTTCCTCTTGTAATTTTGTTATGTTCTTTATGCCCATGCGTTTTCCCATGCTTAAGGAGGTTCTGAATATATTATTTTTTTAGAAGAATTTTTAAGGTTTGTAAATAGTTTAGAATCGTACTAGTAGCCTATTACATTTCCATATAACAAAATTTTTAAATTCTTGATTTTTTTTTTTCTTTTTTTTATTCCTGACACCTGATGGTTAGTGATGATGTGTTCGAAGATGTTGTTCAGACTAACCTAGAAGTACTGGCTCTCAAGGATAGCTCCTGGAACACACCGTTTTAGGTGCTTGGCGACCGATTTTCTACTTGAGTGTTGTAGCTAGCCAGGCGGGCATTCGCAAAATGCCCTACCACCATGCTATAACGACTGCCATCCTAAGACAACAACCGGGACCGATGGCTTAACATGCCCTCCGAAGCACAGAAACGCTCAGTGGTAATGTCACTAGCGGTCACCCATCCAACTCATGACCGCGCGCGATGTTGCTTAACTTTGTTGATTGGTTAAGAACAGCTAAGTAAACTTTGCTACGAGCGCTTCAAGTAGTGCAGCAAGTATAGAGTCTTATAAAAATAAAGCTCAAGTGGATATATAAGCATCACTGAATTGATGTTAGAGCCAGGTGTATACTGGACTAGCCTACCAAACAAATATTATAGTACCAAGTATATTTGTATTTTTGTAATAATATTATGTTTGAAATTGGATGACAGAAATGGTTCATATGTTGGACTTTTTAATCAACATGTTATATTGTACCATATTACCTCAATAAAGTATTGTATTATTAGAAGTAAAATGACAGAGCGGGAGACCTGTACTTGCACATTTGAATCCACCAATAGCTAATTATTTTTCCATCCAACTAATTTTAAAATGTTTTTAGACATACCTATATGGATCATCTTCTGAATTCCAACTCTCTTGTGATTCAGCAGAATTTTTTTCAAACACGGGGGGTTGTTGTTCCTGCATTTCGAGTTTTTTAGCTGTAAGTTTCTTGTTTATGTATTGTTTTGAGACAGAAGTTGCTTGAATTTGAGGCTCTGGTGTAACAGGCATTGATGGAGCTGGAGTTGGCACTACAGGTGAAATTACTTCTGTGGTGGTATTAGCAGGAGTTTCATTTGACATTTGGCTTTTACGTTTGGAAGATCTAGTCGCAGGGGCTTCAATAGGTGGTAGAGTAATAACGCGTCCATCACGTCTCACTATCTCTATAGGTTCCTTTCGAGGTGGAACATTCTTTTGGACTGTTTTTGACAATGTCTGGGTATATAAATTTGATATGTGCGCCTGCTGGAAAGGCGACTGAATGGGGGTTTTAATAGATACAGAGTCAACTTTGCCTAAAACCTGCTTATCAATTACTTCTTGCAAGTTCTCGGAGCTCTCTACTAACTGAGCAACATGCATAAGTAAATCCTCAGATAAGTCCTCCTCAGGTGGCAAACCTCCTAGCAGGTCTAATGTAGGTGAAAGGGGACCACTCAGTCCTGGACTGGCCATACTAGTAGGGGTAGTAATGATGGGCTGACTTTTCACAGGATTATTTGTAATGCCAGTGGTGTCTTGCAGTATCTGAGCCAAGCTTGCATCGTCAAAATGAGGTATTAGATCAAATCCTTTAGATACTTTCTCAATTGCATTAATGACTTTATTTTTTTTTATAGTGTCATTTGTTTTCTCCATAACCATTTTAGCCTGCTGCAACTGTTCAGGTATCTTAGAAATTTCAGATGTCTTTCCCTCACTTGCTTCATGTGATTTAGGCATATTGTTAGACTTTTTATCACTGGGTAAAGGTTCCTTTTCGAGTTTACCAGGAGTTTTGTTGTCTGTTGAAACTCTTCTGATAACATCTGGTGTTGAAAATAGTGCTGTCATATCTGTTAACAGGGCTGGATGGGAGGGGGTTTTCTTCTCCTTTTTAGTAGGCTTAGCAGCTTGTTTGACCACAATCTTATTGAATTCAGGAGCAGGGGCATGGTTTACAGCTATTTTAGTTGTTGGGAGTAAGCTTTCTAAGTCAATCTCAGAATCATTCTTTTCTATAACTTTTGGGTGATTTTTATTCTCCTTTGCCTCTTTTTTGATAATATTTTGTGTAAGAACACGCCTGGGTGCTTTAGGCTCTGCCCTTCGAGATTTTGATACCATAGCAGGCTGTAATATGCGAGCTTTTGCTTTAGGTTTTCTCAACTTTGCTGAGCTTACTTCTCGTGTGTCTTTGTAGTCAGAATCAGAATCTCTGTCTGGGATACTATCACCAGAACTAGAAGAACTTCTTGACTCACTACTACTATCATCATTATTTATTTTGGGATCCTGTTCCTTAAACTCCTTCTCAATCTCTTTTAATTCTTTAGATTTTGACAACTCTGGAAGTGGTTTAATTAATACATCTTTACTTTTTACAACAGGAGATATTGGACGGTTGGTTTGCAGTTTTTTTCCTTTGTTATACGGTATAATTTTCTGTTCCAGGATAGTGATTTTCTTGGAGCTGGGAACTGGTTTTGGTGGAGGAGTGTGTGATATCTCAATAATTGGGTCATTATACGTTGTGAAGCTTTCACTTCTCTGAGACACAACTTGGCTTGGTGATGTGAGCGGTGTATAGCAATGGTCGTTGTGAAAGCCAATTAAACTGTTCTCCCGTGTTTCAATTCTTAGTGACTGCAACATCTCAGCGCCACTATCTGTAATTAGAAAAACAATGTGATTTTCATGAACATCAATTATGTTGCATTTTACTAAATAAAGACAAATACATAACAATATTACCATATTTTATTATGCTGTTGGGTTCATTATAATAGCTATCCACAGTGAGAGTTACATGTGGAATTTTGTCATCTTCACTTTCTGAATCTGTAGCATCATCAGGCCTTCCTTCATGACCAACTCGAACTACACTTATACCAGCACTCTGAGATCCATCTGTACCTATTTAAATAAAACTGTTGTCAACATGTTTTTGACCCTTACGTATCACATGGAACCAATATCATCCAATTTTGAATGAAATTAAATTGTTATTATTATCTAAGATGCACATGGATTAGTCCATGAGCAAGCCCATGTTGTAATTATTGCCGGAGTGACAACACATTTTGAAAATATGTCTAATGTCTATGGCCATACTTTAGGCAACACCTAGCACCTATGCAGAAATAGTTTATGGCCATAATATTATTATGTCAATCAATATGGTATAAGCGAAAGGTATTAACCTCCAACAGCTCTTTTTGAGCATTATTATCATCCACCATCTTCTTGTAGGTATTCTTTTAGCTTTGTTGGAATCTAAGTAGCTTCAACTGCCATCATGGTTTGATATCTTTTATTACCTATACCTCTGTAAACTATAGTGTGACCACCCCAGTTTACACAGTAATTAGTTGTAATCAATACAGTTATAGGTGATACATTGTAAAGGTTGTGTAGCCACAGCTTAAGTACATTCTAACCAAAATGTATATTTGTAATATTAATAAACTGACAAAGTTAACAACTGGCTGTACTTTTAATAACTTATAAATTGACCCAGATATAGGCAGCATATAACATAATTTGTATATAGAATTTGGTTGAGTATATATTTGTGTGAATATATATTCAGTTTGCTTAGGTTTATTGGTTTCATGTAAATAGATAGTAGTCCCAGAAACATTCAATTCATCAAGACTGGAACCAATAATTTTAACACAGATTAGCACATTAATTTTCAAATAAGAAGCATTCGCACTCAATTAAGCCTTACCCATTAGAGTACCCAGTAAATTTTGATCCACTGAGAGAGATCCATCCTTGTTTACAATAACAACAACAGAACTGTCCGCCTTTGAAGATGGTCCGTTCAGATCAGTGTAATTAGTTATAACTGTATTTGACATTTTTCATCACTTTACGTGCTACCGATCGTACCTACGCTACTTTTCTATAAATAGTCATTTGAACCTTCTCAACTCTACAGCGCCAATCTATTTCGCATCTGAACTCTGAATCTGTATGTGGACCAATAGAAATGCCGCCATTTTGTACATAACAATTCTAACACAGTTTGTAATTATGTAGCTGTTTGTAGTTTTCAGAAGTACTAGTGCTCCCAAGGAATAACAAAACATTGGATAATTTTAAGCATGGGCACAAGACATGGGTGTTTGAAGGAAAATACTTTCTATAATTTCAATCACAATGTGCATATCCACATTATCCGCTTGGCTTTTTTTTAATTTTTATACCACTTTTTTTAAGGCCCCACAGATAACCCTTTTTTTTTTTTTTTTTTTAATTTGGCATTGTCAAAATGACATTTGTGCCAGTTTCACGTCAAAAATTACTTATCAAATGACGAAATTTTGATAATAATAAAATAAAAGGATGACCAGTATAGTTAACGCAGATAGATAAATACATGAAATATTTAACATACACATATTTTTAATAAAAGAAGAAGTGCAAAATATATGAATAAAATTTTAATGATTAATATTAACTATGAACGTATTATAAATTAATATTATTGAGAGAGAGTAAGTCAGATAAAATTATATAAATATCAATATTATTAGACGATAAAAGTTCAGGTATATAGGTTGGAAAGGAAACTTTTAAAGATTCAAGGCATAAATAAAACGCTACATGATTATATAGCGGACATGAAAAGAATATATGATTGAGATCCCCCTCATCCAAGCCACATTCACAGATAGATGAATCTTTAACGTGAATCTTTTATAAATGAATAAGGATAGATTTATATTAGACTGGGCCGTGCCCGTGGCGTGCCGTGTACGTGGCCCGGACGGGGCACGGATTTGAAACGTTACATATATTTTGTATGAATCAATTTATATTAAACCGTGCCTGATCCGTGTCCCGTACGGGCCCGCCTACTAACGTACGGACGGGCTCCGCCCCGGCCCGCCCCGTCCACGGCCCGGTCTAATATAAATCATCCCTAAGAGTTCAAAAATGACCCAAACTCATACGGATTAATGTTGATGGGTTTCCATGTTCCATTAGTCGCTAAGAACGTTATTTTCGATAATTTTGATCACATTCTGCGTCTATGGTTGTGATCACGTGATCGTTTGTAACTGTCATCCCCGTTCCATTTTTGGATAAGAACGTTAAGAATGCCACTAAAATTTGCCACTTCTGTCACTTTTGACATTAGATGTAGCGTTTAAGGCGAAAATAACGCCAAGACCCATTTGGAACAACTTTTTGGGAGTGTGATCGTTTTTAGCGTTTTTAGCGAATCTCACGCTAATGGTACGCACCCGATGTGAAACGTTTGCCTAATTTCATCCGGGCCAACCACGGTTTGCTCGGATTCAAAGGTTGAATTTTGGCAAAGCCAGATCCAGATGACCGACTACTGATTCTCCAATGTAATGACCAAGATTTTATTAAATAAAATTTTGGAAGACATAATAAGTCATGACAGTAATTAAGGAAAGGAACCTTATCTCCACAAACAACTGCATCTTTAGCTACTTTATCAGCGCGTTCATTGCCAGAAATCCCAACATGACTGGGTATCCAGGCAAGAATAACGTCAAAACCTTTAGTATTACATTCAGCAATAGAACTTTTAATTTGAAATAATTAATAATTAAAAATAATTGGATTGTGAGAGTAAGAAGTAAAAGGGTTCGAAAGTAATGATTGGAGAGAACTCCGAGAATCAGAAAATATAATAGACCGATGCAGCTTGAAGAGAAGGATATATTTAATTGCCTCAAGGATAGCCAAACATTCCCCAGTAAAAACAGAAGATTCAGGTGGACATTTAATTTAAAAAAAAATATCGTATTGAGCATGATAAACGCCATAACCAACACAGCCAACTGGAGACAGTTTTGAAGCGTCTGTGAAGATTGTATGCCAATCACGCCAAATCTTTTACAGCCCCACCAACTTATCTGTTCAGGCGGCAGAAAAAAGAACTACAACATTCCTTCAAATTGTGATAGTTTGTAGTTAATTTCCTTGACCAGCAGCGCCCTCGCGAACTGCACAGTTAAGTTGGTGGTACTATAAGTAGCTCACGGAAGTATTCATCTGCATATAGATCACCTTTACAAATGTCAAATTCTAAAATTATATGAGGTTGAGATATAATAACATTAAATTCATAATTAAACATTGGAAGTTTTTGAGAACGATAAACAGGGTCTTTTAAGAAATGAAAAATAACGTAACTTTTAATAAGCAAAGGAAAATGTTTACATCTCCAGAAATGAGAAGAGTTAGCATATTGATGAAGCAGTTGTAACTTTGGAATCAAAGGGTGATTAGAGAATTGGATAAATCGTAAAAATAATCTGTTAGCAAGGAATTGACGCCGAAGGTGTAGTGGAGGGTCAACACACTCAACTTGGAGAGCATTGACTGTAGAAGACTTCATAGCCCCTGTGATAATTCGAAGAGCTTTTGATTGTATCAAATCAAGTTTACTTAGGCTTAGCTTGTTAGCAGGTTCTAAAAGAAAGCATCCATAGTCTAAGACGCTTCGTATAATTGCATTGTACAAAAGTTTTAAGTTAAAAGGATGTGCTCCCCACCAAACACCAGATAAGCATCTTAGAACGTTGATGTTTTTTTCACATTTTTGGATAATGTAGTCACAATGTTGACGAAAATTTAACTTACTATCTAAAACAAGACCTAGAAATTTTATTGATTCTCTAACTGAGATTTGACAATTATTAATGAAGATATCGATAGGAGGTGGGTTTCTTTTACGGGTAAAGAGTACTATATTACTTTTAGAAGGAGATAGTTCCAAACCATTTTCGGTAAGCCAAAAAAAATTCTAAAGGAAGGAAAAAATCTTTTTGTTCGTTCCTTACCTTTTGATGTCATTTGGAAATAAGAAAATCGTCAGGTTTAGACCTTTGTTTTTATTTAAGCAGCCAAATGCAATGCAGTCTGATCTCGCCCTCATTTCAACCTACCTACTAGATACTGCCTTTATTATTCTGTGCTACTAGGTACGTGAAAAGAATAACAAATACAAACACGAAATACGGCGCGTTGAAATGAGAAAACGTGCGTTCAGGGCGACGCGTGGCAACTCACTGTTGAGTTAGCCCGTCTAGACGAAGTCACTGATGTACTTGTATCTTTGTTCCTAAAGTGGAGAGTGTGCCAGCCCTGATGACGTTTGTTTCAAAAATAAATTAACCATAAATATTAGAAGCAGACCACATTTTATAATATTACTTCCATGATTATAGCTCATAACTACGGACGGCATTTGAGTGTGTCATTTATTTTTTTATGTTACGTTTTAGGCAGATTACGGCCATTTATTCAATAGAATGTGAACATTCTGTATTAACATCTGTGTCCTACGTTAATCTGTATCGCGCATCAACAAATCTGTATAAATACGGAGAAATCTGTAAATATGACAATGCTGACAAAAATGAAAAATCCAGCCAAGTGCGAGTCGGACTGGCACACGAAGAGTTCCGTACGATTATCTCTTACCTAATTTTGCTAGTTACAGACACTTTTCGCAGTGTCCGATTGAGCTGGGTAGGTACGGTGGAAACCACTTTTATTGTATGGGAGCCCCCTTAATTATTTATTTTAACTAATTATATTTAACGAGAACCTAAAACTAAATATTCTGTGAATAGTTAAAGCGTCTACCTGTCACCGTTATTAGTATCGAGCAAGAAACGGTCAAAAAAAAAAAAACAAGTTTGTTGTGTGTGACCCCCCCTTAAATATTTATTTTATTTTTACACTTTGTTGTTATAGCGGTAATAGAAATACATCATCTGTGAAAATTTCAACTGTCTAGCTATCACCGTTCTTGAGATACAGCGTGGTGACTGACGGACGGACGGACGGACAGGGAATCTCAGTAATAGGGTCCCGCTTTTACCCTTTGGGTACGGAACCCTAAAAATAGGGCGTGATCCGAGATGCGCAAACAGTATCAACGGTGCTGATAGTACTAACGATAAGTAGGTACTGGTTTGCATTTGAACGGCCGTTTATAACACTATTACCAGTTCAGAAAAACCAAAAGCGTGCATATGACGTCATCCATTACCTTCACCCGAAATGATTTTTACTGTTATAGATTACTTGAGAAAGTGAATTAAGAGCACTAAAACAACTGTAAAAGGTGTCAGGTTTTTGGATTTTGAGCCACAGATTCATAAGCAAGCTCTTATCTTCTTAAATTGATGCATGTACCTCAAAAAAAATATATATCTTACTCTCTAATGTGTTCTTAAGTGTACAGTCCAGGTAACACACTCAAAACGGTATACGGTACTCCGGGCAAGCAAGACGTTGTTTATATCCAGAGAATTACAAATCCTTATCCAGTAGGACTGTGCAAAATGTATTATTAAAAACAGGCTAGGTCAGTCTATCTGTCCATGAAATTTTCGAGTCCTTAATACTCAGTTATGTTTCATTACCTAGATCTACATACCTTTAAACTAAAATAAATAAAATTCCCCGATTTAAACCTCATGTAAGGATTTCATACTAAAAATCGGGTTCCTAGTACTAAGCCTCAGCTGTCCATCTGTCCAACCTTTACATAACTTTATATAAAAATCGCAATAGGCAGCCGATTGTTCTTGATACATGATAAATGTTTGGCGGATTGCTTAACAAATAATAATAATAAAAGCCAAAAGGTAAAAAAAAAATATGGATCCCGATACATGAAACGTGTATATTGTGTATGATAATAATAATAATTTTTATTTCGGAACAAAAATAACATAGGAAACAATAAACAGATAGCCCGCCTCCTTAAACTAGTGGTGTATACAGGGATCAAAAAATTACAGTATTCTTAATTTTTTTTATACATTTTTGTTACCATATTTATTATTAGGTTAGTAAAGTATGTATACAATACATAATTTACTAACCTATGTGTGTGTGTGTGTGCGTGTGTGTGTTTGTGTGTGTATGTGGGTATTTAGTAGACAAATTAATAGTATTCTAAATAGGTTTCATAAGGAGATTTTCGGTATCTTCATATGACAAAGTCATAAGCCATTCGATGATTTTAGTTTCACATTTGAGTAGAGTAAAAGGGTATATATTTAAATTTGTATTTAGTCTGTTGTAAAGTGATGAGCCACTATGATAAGAATAGTGACTGGAAACCTCCGTTCGGCGACGTCCAATTTTGCACTCAATCACAGCCTGGACACTCGAGTCATTCTCTATACAAACGCCGCGTTATAACTACCTATTACGCAGACACTACACAAATGTTTTTGTTCACGCGTGAATGTGTGCGTGAACTCTAAGGTTATCATCGTATGAATAATTGTTGTACTTACCTACCTAACAATCTTTTGATGCTGTTCTTTTGAACTCTAAGGTTATCATCGTATGAATAATTGTTGTACTTACCTACCTAACAATCTTTTGATGCTGTTATTATGACTTATTACTTAGTTACTTAGTCATAATAACAGCATCAAAAGATATCTTTGCTATATAGATAAGCTTGTAAATTATTCTGAAGGTAGGGAAGGTACGCATAACCTAAGATTTCGTAGTTTATGCGTACCTTCCCTACCTTCAGAATCATTTACAAGCACAACAATCCAACTCCATGTACGACCTAGGAATATGCAACACACAACCGAGTAGGTAACATTACTTCACATTTCACTCCATTACTAATACAAAAAGTATCATTCCAAGTTCACATTTTATAAAAGTAATGATAATAATTTATGTTCTTCTCGTATAATAAACAATCATGAATTGTGCCAACCGTAGCGAAGGTCGGTATGTGTATTGCTTTTCTCTATGGTAGGTATAGGTCTAGGTATAGGTTACACTTGTTTCGCTGCAAATGAAGTCGATATCCACTGATAGTTTTTGCATACGAAAATCTTCTAAATTAATCATTATTTGAATAGCAGTTTGAATAAAATACAAAAACATACTGTTATTATTGTATTTTTTCAATACCCACTGTAAATTACCGGTTTTTATAAGTTATCTACTGTATAACTGAAGAACGACAAATAGATAGGTACTTAGTGTAGGTTACCAAGAATTTAACCTACCAAGACTTACCTCGTTTTATCCTTGAGAATTCTATAAAAATCCTATATTCTTTTCTCGTTTAGTTGATAAAACCAAGCAACCGTAAACGGCACAAGAGTACCTCATTGTCAACTTTTAAAATACTTATAAAATCGTCACGTTTCGTCCTCATGTCATGGTGCGCAAGTTGCGCGTCCCGTACTCAAGTAAGCTCGGCGACAGCTCAGAATCAGTGGCGGGGCTAGGAAGGCTCGTTTTGGTGGGGGGAGAGAGTGTCCAGTCTGTACATAGTATTATTATATGTTCAACTTCAACTTCAACTTTTAATTTAATGGCCTCTGCGGCTTTGCCACAATTTCGCCAAAGACACGTAGGTTAAGTAGAAGATAAACGATGGAGATTGGTCGGTGCCAGGAAGGATGATCGGTGTTTTCAGCCAGGATCATCAATTTTGCGTCTGGGTATATTTATCTGAAATTAACATATAAGACATATACAGGACATCACAAATATAATAAGACATACACATAATACTGGTTATATATACTTTTTACACATGTACATAAACTGTCTACAACTTAATTTTATTAATAACTATACATTTAATCAAAATGTTAATCAAAGGAGAAAAAGCAAGGGATAAAAGGTAACTTAGGTTAGTAGGACGGGGGATATCTGGGGGAAGCATATCATAGAGAGAACGGCGGAGCATCGGGCAATTGAAAAATATGTGATCTGCAGTACCTTCATCAAGACCACATTCACAGATCGAGTGGTCTCGAATTCTAATTTTTGCCAAAAAGACTGGAGTACATGAGTGACCCAAGCGTAAGCGACATATGGTTGATGTAGCAATTTTGTTAACTTTTTTAAACTTAAAAAACCAAGGTTTTGTAGGTATAGAATATTGAAGTTGGCCATAAAATTTTCCCTTGGATATTAAAGAATTTTGCCAGTACTTATCCCAGGAAATCCGCATTTGAGGCTGACAAGTTAGAGCAAGGTCATGTGCATATATTTTATAATAATCGCTGTTGCCTTGAGACACCGCAGATTTGGCGCATGAATCAGCAGTTTCATTGCCAGGGATACCTACATGGCCAGGTATCCATGCTAAGACTAACTTTAGACCTAGTTGAAAGTTTTGGTATAGTGCTTCTTTAATTTTTAAGATAATAGGGAACCTAGATTTACATTTAAATTGGTTAGAAAGAATAGCCTGCAGGCAGCTTTTTGAGTCAGTAAAAATGATTATTTGAGGTATCTTGTGTGAGTTTACATACATAATAGCCTCTAAGATGGCAATAGACTCTCCAGTAAATACTGAAGCTATAGGAGGGCATCTATTGTTTAATATGATTCTATACTTCGGAATCCAAGCAGCCACCCCTACGTCACTGTCTTGTGACATTTTGGATGCATCTGTGTAAACTGTGAGCCAGTATTTCCAGTCAGACAGAATTTTTAGAGAGAATAATTTAGCGGGTTCAATTGAGTCCTTATCAATGCCAAAGTGGAGAATTATGGAGGGTTGGAAAATTAATGATTCATAACTTGTCAAGAATAAGGGGTTACCATGAAACTGAGCTACAGGAGAAGGGAGTCGAGAGTATTTCAAGAAGCTACGTACGATACAAGGGAGATTTTCTTCAGACCTATATCCGAGGGAGTGATACAGGTCATATAATTTTTCAATCCTTCCAATAAGAGGATGATCTGCATTTTGCACTAATTTGAAATAGAACCTATCAGAAAGAAACTGACGGCGCAACTGGAGGGGGGGTTCAACACATTCCACCTGCATTGCGTTAATGGGAGATGATTTCATCGCCCCCAAGATTATGCGAAGACTTTTGGCTTGTATTTTATTAAGTTTTTCCATTGCAGCTTTGTTGCCAGGATCTAAAAGAAATGAACCATAATCTAGGTGGCTGCAAATGATTGCATTATACAACAATTTTTGAGAGAATGGATGGGATCCCCATCATACTCCGGAGAGGGAGCGAAGAATGTTGATGTTTTTTTCACATCTTTCAACAACATAATTGAAGTGAGGAACTCCATTCAGTCTCGAATCTAATAGGACTCCTAAAAATTTAGCTATGTTTTGTTGGGGAATACTTTCATTTTTATACATAGTATTTACACTGGGAATGACTTTCTTTCTTGTATAAACAACAGAGCAACTTTTTTGGGCTGATATGCTTAGACCATGGTCATCCAGCCAGTCACCGAGGTAACTTAGCGCTGTGTTGAGTTTGATTTCCGCTTCCGAAATAGATTTAGTAGGCATGAACAGAGCTAGGTCATCAGCATATTGGAGAACTTGACAAAATGACTCAACCGAGAGTTCTAGGTCTCGCGTATATAGACTGTAAAGAAGAGGACTTAGAACTGAGCCTTGGGGAAGGCCCTTCCACACATATCTGGGCGACAGGAAAGTGGTATCAGTTCTGATTAGGATAGATCTTTGCATCAGGAAACAGCAAATGAAGCGCGTCATTCTCGCGGGTATACTCAGCTGTGACAGCTTGTCTCTGAGCACAGGGAGAAGAACATTGTCATATGCAGCTGATACATCTAAAAAAACACCTATGAGGTACTCTTTTTTTTTAAAAGCCTGATGAATTTCAGTTGTTAAAATACAGAGACTATCAAATGTGCTCATACCCTTCCTAAACCCAAATTGTGTTTTAGCCAGGAGTTTCCTACTTTCCACCAACCATTCAAGCCTGTTTTTGATAAGGATTTCTGAAATTTTAGCTAAAACACAGGATAAGGCAATTGGGCGTCGCGAGTTAGGATCCGAAGCATCCTTGCCTGGCTTTAGTAAGGGGATAATAATTTGGGTGCTCCATGTCTCTGGGATGCAACCATGCTCATAAAATTTGTTAATTAAATTTAAAAACAATAGTTTGGTTTTCTGAGTCGCTCTTATAATGAAAGAATAAGGAATTCCATCTACTCCTGGGGATGAATCTACCAGCCCATCTAAGGCCACCTGCAGTTCCTCATAGGTGAACTGGGCATTGAATGTATCCAGGCATGGTAGAGAGTTAGGAATGTTAAGGGAAAGAGCCATCTGAACAAATGGAGGTGCAAGCTTGTCTGCAAAAGCTTCTATCCATGATGAAGTATCATTTGAAGTTGAGTTAATGTAGTTAAAATAACCTCTAAATTTGCGAATGAGCTTCCACACTACAGATGGAGGTGTATTTGGAGACAAATTTTCACAAATTTTGATCCAACTTTCCCGTTTTCTTGAAGAAACTAACTTTCTAGTTTTTGCTGCAATTTCTTGATAAAGCAGGAAATTCCTCTCAGTCATAGCATTGTTGTAGTTCTCTTCGGCCTCATTTCTGTCTCTGGCTACCCTAGTGCATTCAGCATTCCACCAGTAAGGGGAAGATCTCATACACCAAGGTTTTTTGAGGGTGATAAATTCATCAGTGGTGCTAATAATACTTTCAGTAAACTTTGTGTAGCACATGATAAAATTCTCAGTACAGAGATCTGGAATCAAGTCCATTTTACTATCTAGAGAGTTTGAGTAAGCTTCCCAATCAGCTCCTGAAAGCCTGTATTTTAAGAGGGGGTTTAATGATGGCTGCGGGGGGCATCTTTGAGGAAGTTTGATGACTATTGGGAAATGATCACTGCCATAGGTAAGAGGCTGTACCTCCCAAGTCAGCACTGAAGCTAGAGATGGAGAACAAACAGTTAAGTCTACTGCACTTCTTGGATTTTGGGATGGCAGGACTCTATGTGTTGGTGTTCCATCATTTAAAACACAGAGATTCGCTTCATCGAACATCTCCAGAAGTGCATACCCAAATGGACTACAATGGTGAGATCCCCAGGAAGTATGGTGACCATTCAGGTCGCCCATTAAAATAATTGGTGGAGGGAGGGATGAAATAATTAAGAGGATATCGGGAATGAGGTAAGGATGGGGGTGAGGAATATAAATTGATAAAAATGATGTGTTAAAAGCTCGAACAGCTACAGCATTAAACTCGGAGCTGTGAGCGGGTAAGGTGATCTGTGTAAATGTTAAGCTACGCTTAACAAGCAGGGCGCAGCCTGCATACCCGCCCTGACGATCATCCCGAAGACAGGAGAAGCCCGAAACTCGATAATGAGATCCGGGCCTCAGCCATGTCTCAGAGATGGCCATCAGGACGGGGGAATACTTAACTATCAAATGGTAAACTTCATGATTCTTCAGTCGAAGACTGTGCGCATTCCATTGGATGATTGGGCACTGGTCCATTATGGCCAATTAAAGATGAGAGTTGGGTAATCATATGGGCAACGTTGGACGGTAAATTAAAAGAGTTCTGTGATATAATACTAATTATAATAGTGAGGAGTTGCACAAGAAGTTGATCTTGTGATTCCTCACGAGGGGATGAGGAGGCTTGGGAGGTTTGGAGGGCAAATCCATTAGGAAGAGAGGATGGGACTTCGGCAACAATATTTTGATGAGCAGTTCTGTCATAAGATTTACCAAGTGGTGGTCTAGGTTTGGGGAGCGTGGATACAGTTTTTTTGTAAGACATCACAGAATGGGAGGGTTGAATTGGGGGGTTAGTAATTTGTTCAGACGGAAGAGAATTTGGGGCATGAGCAGCCTTAGCCGCTTCAGAGAAAGTTTTGCGTACACTAGGGAATAGGGAAGAGGCTTCTTGATAAGAAATTCCTTCACGGGCCATCATAATTTTAATTGATTTTTGTCTGTCTTGTTCCGGACAAGATCTTTTTGTTGAAAAGTGATTTGCTGAGCAGTATAGGCAGGTGGATTTAATTTCTTGGACATTACACTCATCTCCAACATGCGGTTGAGCACACTTAAAACATCTTGGCTTAGAGCGGCATTGGGCTTTGATATGCCCGAAACGGCAACAATTCATGCACTGTATGGTGGGATATTGGTATGGTTCTACAGTTAATGAAGAGTAGTATGAATATACTCGTGGAGGAAGTTGTTGACCCCTAAAGGTAAGCACTACAGCCTGTGTAGGCTCCCACTTGATGTTATTGTCAGTTTTAACCTTTCGGTTCATGCGTCTAGCTTTAATGATGTGGGTGCAGTATCCAGGAATTTGTAGGGATTCAACGAAACTGTCCATAGACCATTCTACGGGTACACCCCTGACTAGCCCCATGCGCGTCACATTGTATGTTGGGATGAACGCCTCATACTTACAAAGTTTCAGTATTGGGTTATTAAGGAACTTATTCGCCCCCAATGCGGAATTGAAGGTGATAGAAATCTTATTACGGCCCACTCTTTTGACGCCATCGTGGCATATATTATCAATTTTGTTATTAAACAAGAACTGACCAAATTTGATAGGTCTGATCTCAGTGCTTGCTGCTGGGTCAGTCACGACCTTGGAAACATGAACCAGGAACGGTCCCGAGTCAGTTGTTTCGTAGGATCTGAGTCCATCAACTACCATAGATGGATGGGTGTATACAGTTTGAATGGATGCTGGTGCTACTTCGCTGTTAGTTATATGTTTTTTGCTCGGACAAGGATTATCCTCGTCCGTTCGCTGTCTTTTTGTAGCCGTTGTCGGCGCTAAAGTTAAGTCCAGATCCGGAGGATCCGGCGGAGGATCAGGGGAAATGGGCTCCATTTCCCCTGATTACGAACAAAAACAAACACAAAAACTCACCGCCACCAACACAAAAGATTAAATATGCCTCAGGGGTAAAAATAGAGTCCAAAACGTTGAATAATTTACATAAAACTTCGACCAATCTCGCTAACACGTGTATACTTCTTCTTCGCTCCCCAAAGTCGTAAACATTGAACCAAGATGCTGATGATTTGAAATGACATTATATGTTCTATGACTCAATATCGGACCTGCGCTTTGAGTTATGTATTTCGGAATTATAGAAAAGTTGCTTGTGCTTGCGTAGTGTTACGTGCATGATAAACAGTTGTTGAACAGTGAGAACCTCGAAGAGCGAATAAAGTTTTGCAGTGGGAAAGTGAATAGGTTTCTTAGCAAGAACTTTCACAGACAGGCATCTCGTGCTGTGTGTATATCGACCACCAACAGATGAAGGTCGTGCTCAAAATTATACAGAATTTTTATGAAAAGTATATTACAGAAAATTTCTAAATGCAAAATACTTATATTTGTATGTTGAGATTTTAATATAGATATTTTGGCGAATACTTTAAATAAGACTGATCTTATTTCATTGTTTAAGTCTTTTATTTTGGAATTTATTTTTTGTAAGCTCACTAGTATATCAGACACTTCAGCTACCTGTATAGACAATATATACTCAAACTGTAAGACTAAGGAAAAGTCAGTAATGAAGGGTGTTAGATCCATGGAAGTAATAATTACGTAGGACTTAATAAGTACGTAGTACTTATTACTTCCATGGTTAGATCTGATCATGAGGGCCTTGCGATAAAATTTGATGGAATCAGAGAAACAGTGAGGTATGAAATTGAACATAGACCGATAAAAACTAGTAGGCTAGAAATACTGAGTACCAACATAGAAGCTAAGCTTGGCATCACTTAGCAAGTAATATATGAAGAGTTGGCACGGACCTTGTTGCTTTGCAACTCAGATTTAAAGTTATTTTATACCAACATTTGTAAATGTAAACAATATTACTATTATCATAATGAGATTTGTGAGTGTTGTACTACTGATTCCGTAAAATCGATAAGGTACAATGAAATCGATTCCATTATAATCGATATAGAATAAAAATATAGGTAGGTTAGGTTTATAAAATACATGTTAACGAAATATAAAATAAAACATATATTTCACACTGATGTATTTACTTAATCAAAATATATTATCGTGCGATAAATCTTCGCTAGTATCGAAAACCGTATTATTGAGGTTTGTATGCATAGTTCCAAAGTATTTTGTATATAAGCACAAGAATATCTTAATTTTTAAATTTTTATTGTATACAATATTAAAAGTTTTCAATATCTTATTTTCTAATTGTCGTAAATTAATAAGTAAAAAATACTGCAAGTTTCACTAGTGCTGTAAACTTGTCATCATCAGCTGTTAAAAATTATTATTATTTGTAGTTAAATCATGAAAGCTACTATTTTTTGACGAACCAATATGTTTTGTTATATTAGTGGTACCCTTTTTAATTTTTATACACTTTTAAAAAAGCTTTATAGTTTTTTTTTATTTATTTATGTTATTGTGACGGAACAAGTTGTTAAGTCTCTTAGTAGTTAAAGTAATTTCACTGGCTCTCAAGGACTGCTGCCGGAACACACCGTTAGGTGCTTGGCGACAGATTTTCTACTTGAGGGTGGTCGCTAGTTATTGCGGGCATTCGCAAAATGCCCTTCCACCATGCGGTGCAGCTCAAGCCCGCACGGGATTCGAACGATGGACCTGATTATATTATCGCTTGAACCGAAATAATTAAAAATATTACTCCGAAAACTTTGTAAATGTAACCTACTGATACAATACATAATGACAATATCGATATTATTTAATATGTCCTTCTATCTGGGGCAGCACCGGAGTGTGATCATCAGGGTGTGACATATAAATATATAGTGCATCGCGATATATAAATTCAAGTATGCAGTAATTTACACATTCATTTCTAATTGTTTTTGTTTTACAGTCAATATTTTGCTAAACAGATATTGTTCAGTTAATGTGCTATTTCTAATTGAGGATTTATCTAATCTAATTATTTGCTATATGGTCACCAGTACTTCAACTACAAATAGAATACGGTTTGACTCTATTCAGCCTATTATCACGGAAAATAATGTTTAAATAAGTTATAGTTTAGATAAAATCGAACTAAGCCTGAATTAGCCTCAATAACTACATTATAATAATGAAGGGACAAAATATATGTTCAAACGTTACGTGACGGCGCGGCTGAATGACTTTATATACATGGCTAGGAAATCACTACATAGTATAAAACAAAGTTACGTCTCGGTCTCTGCCTGTCCCTATATATGTTTAGATCTTTAAAAGTCCGCAACCGATTTTGATGCAACGTTTTTTAAATAGAGTAGTTCAAGAAAAATGTTTTATATGTATAATACATGCATAATAAGGTAGAGAAACACTGATAATTTTATAGGTTTCTAACGAGAAGGCGTAAATAAAAAAAAAATTGCGCTTACATTGCAAACGCTGGCTGATCCATAAAAAGGTCTACAAAATGTCCTCGTCTATCTCCAAGGGATAACCCACAATTACCATTTTTTATCCGTTTTTCCCTTTAACGAGTAGATTAATAACTTACTTAACAAGCGATTTTAGGCAATACAGCACTAATCTTTGACCAATTAAGTACGTTAAATACATTGTGCATTTAATATAGATTTTATTAATAATATAAGGCTTTTACAGCATTAGATTTGTCGTTGCGCGTTGAGTGTTTTTCACTTGGCCAATTATATCTTCTCTTTCAAGAGTAACTTCTAAGGAAATCATATTTGCATTGTCTAATGACATAAAAGCTGTGAGCGTTGTATGTAAAGACATTCTGTAGTATATTTAGTACCAGCATTGCACCCGTGTAAAGCCAGGGCAGTTCGCTAGTAAATAATAAAAAAAAAACATTACTGACTTGGTCTGACTCACTGAGCAAGTTATAATATGGGTTTGTCTTTTTGCGTGGCGTAGAGTTATCTCACGCGTTTTGTATGTTTCCAAAAAGTAATTTTATAATAACAACGAAGCTTGATTTACCATTTAAAATAGGTCAATATTTAGAGCGGCACCTTGTGATAAGTACGGAGAAATCTGTAAATATGGCAACGGTGACAAAAATAAAAAAATAAGGTGCGATACGAGATGCGTCAACAGTATCAACGGCTGACGATAAGTGAATACTGATTTGCATTTAAACGGCCGTTTATAACACTATTAACAATTCGGGCTAAACAACAGCATGCATATGACGTCATCCATCTATCTAAACATAATCTCTTCACCTTCACACGAAATTTACGGATTTTAACTGTTGTAGATTACTTGAGATAGCGAATTATGAGCAGTTAAATAACTTTAACCTTTTACAGTTGTTTTACTCAGGTCAGGTTTTTGAATTTTCACTTTTGACTTATTGTGACTTATGAATCGGACTTCTCTCTCAAAGTTCAGCCCGTTTCGTATGGTATGGAGTATAGGCAATTTTCAATGTAGGTGCTGGCTACACTGTTCTTTATTTCTATCTCTGACGGCTGGGGTGCGTTCCAGTAAGGCCGGGCCAAATATTGGTCGAGCTAGATTTGATCCAAGGTACCTGGAACGACCTTTTGGCGCTATTGTCACAATATGAAATTGACAGCGATGTTCTTAAGTGATCAAATATTTTCTGTATGTTTTAGAATGAGCCCCATTACGTAATTAAGCAAAGACAGCATAGAAATCACTAATCCTTGGCTTAGCTTGTACACAATTTATTATTTATTGTACAATCTGTCACATTTGACAGCTAGCCAAGATTTGGCCGATTCAAAAGGTAGTAAAATTTTGGCCAAGTAGAGCAAAATTAGCTCTGACAGGTCGCCCGGAACGGGTATGATCAAATCTTGCCAGGATCAAATTAAGCTCGATTGGAGTGCTGGAACGGCGTATATCCGCGCTTAGACCAAAATTTGTCTTGGCCAAAGGCGTGCGGGAACGCACCCGGGTGCGTTCCAGTAAGGCCGGGCCAAATATTGGTCGAGCTAGATTTGATCCAAGGTACCTGGAACGACCTTTTGGCGCTATTGTCACAATATGAAATTGACAGCGATGTTCTTAAGTGATCAAATATTTTCTGTATGTTTTAGAATGAGCCCCATTACGTAATTAAGCAAAGACAGCATAGAAATCACTAATCCTTGGCTTAGCTTGTACACAATTTATTATTTATTGTACAATCTGTCACATTTGACAGCTAGCCAAGATTTGGCCGATTCAAAAGGTAGAAAAATTTTGGCCAAGTAGAGCAAAATTAGCTCTGACAGGTCGCCCGGAACGGGTATGATCAAATCTTGCCAGGATCAAATTAAGCTCGATTGGAGTGCTGGAACGGCGTATATCCGCGCTTAGACCAAAATTTGTCTTGGCCGAAGGCGTGCGGGAACGCACCCCACGCCTTCGCTTAAGAACATCGCTGTCAATTTCATATTGTGACAATAGCGCCAAAAGGTCGTTCCAGGTACCTTGGATCAAATCTAGCTCGACCAATATTTGGCCCGGCCTTACTGGAACGCACCCCAGGAAGGACTTTGACATGGATATGAAAAAAAAAAGGAAACTGTCTCTGACTTGGTCTGACTGAGCTGTGGTTTGGTTTGTCTTTTTGCGTGGCGTAGAGTTATCTCACGCGTTTTCTATGTTTCCGAAAAAGTAATTTTATAATAAAACAAGATGAGTTACTCGAAGTTTGATTTAACATTTAAAATAGGTCAATATTTAGACCGGCACCTTGTGTTTCCACTTTTAGAGTTTTTAGCTGCAAAAGAGGTAGGTTATGTTTGAAGTCAACTTTACTTGATTTCAACATGGTTTATTTTTACTATAATTTAGAATGAAATAAAGTCTGTAATATATTTTATTAAAAGACTCAAAATAATTGATACTAAATATATTATTTTGTTACGTATTTTCAGACATATGAACAGTCGGAATTGCTTCAAGCCAAGCTGGAAATTCTCAGTAAAACTAACATGATAGATTATGTTATTGATATTAGAGGCATGCTCTATCCAGATGAAGATACACCTGAGGTATGTGCATGCCAGATTCAACATTATACTTATACAGAAATTTAATAATTAGTGACCAGACCTAGCCTGTAGGATGGCGGGCTTGAATGTCACCCCTCCATCTCTACCCATGGGTATCGTAAGCAGTGACTAAGGGTAACACATTAGAAGGTGAGCAGCAGCAGTTACTGAGGAACTGATATCTCACACTGCTATCCCCAAGACTCCTGTCAGTCATGGGATTATGGCAAACCCCCAATGATGGGGGAGGCTGTGTCCAGCAATGGTTAATCCAGCTGAATCAGACCAGATACAAATCCATTTGTATCTGGTCTGGTCAGCTCCCTTTCACAGGCTATTGCTTATATTTTACTTAAAGTAATGATTAATAAGTTAACAATATTTCCAAAATCTACAAGCTTGATGTCTCACAGAGTTTATGAATGTAATATGTTCTGAATCATTTCCTCTGATTACCCTCAAGGAATCTTAAACAATTCTGAATATATCAACAGATCTAAATGTCGACGAACATTAAAATTTATAGAATATATACAGGTGTACCAAAGCGTTTCATTGATTGCTGATGCCAAATCTAAATACAAATGTATTGAGGATTTGTTTCAACGACACACTCACATCCTCACTCAAAATTTGTAACATGTTTTTTATAAGTGTGATGAAATCACTTAGGCGTAACAGCCTAAGTGATTTCATCGTTCATCGTATTATCCTTGTATCTATTGGTATTACTTAGATAAAAGCATCTGTTTTCAATTAATCAAACTGGAAACTTAAATTTCTAGGAGATCAAATCCCGCAGAGAGGTGGTACTCTCACAGCTACAAGAACTGCAAGATGCAGTAGAGCCAGTCCTCAGGCTAATGCAAAGAGATGATGTTATGAAGACTGTTGAAACCATGAGAGACCCCAAGACACTCATTAACCATTTGACTTCAAACAAGGAATTTGAGGTAAGAATAAAATACTGATAGTGGCTGTTGTTGTAGACGAGTCTGTCACTAATAAAATAAATATGTGCCTAACAATGGCTGGTGTAATGTTACAACTAAACATGGGGTAGACCCTATTAGTACAACTATTGAACTAGTGGAAGTTTTTATTACAGTAGTTGAATGTAGAAAGTGTTGAAACAATGTATTGTGAAACATAATATTTTTGGTATGTTTTACCAAGAGATTTTTTTATAAACAATTTTATAACTTTTTTCACAATGATTTGAGTCTGACCTTAGCAACAAGTGACTGGTAGGAAAAGAGCTTTACAACAACATTTTAAATCTGGTTGATATTGGTTGTGGGGGACTCACTTTAATTTTGCCATCCTCCTTTACTCTTTTTCTGCGGGACAACAATTATCACTGAAGTCCAGCACCCTTGGGTATGCAGCAACACATCCAATGAACCAGTGAAGTTCAAATATGGTTGCAAAAAGAGGCCATGGTTGAACACATGATGGTCAATTCCTTATAAGTAGTCTCCGATTAAGGTGATGCATATTTGGTGAAGTTCAATTCAGCTAAAACCCATGTGTATCTTCACTTTGATGACTACTCTCAACTTCGGCTCTTACAGCACTCTTAACTCGTTGTCATCGGCTGACCCACTATGGCCAATTTATGAATGAAATTCTATTGTTATCATTATCGCAGATTTCAATGGGTTAAGCACAGTTGGAGGCCACGAAGTTAGACATTATCCCAAAGGTAAGGGCTTTATTTCACATCAGAATAGATGCTGATTTTATACCAAGCACAAGTATGGTCTTGTATACTGTTGAAACCTTTGGGACGGCTCGACTTGATACCAACTTGAGGCTCTTGCGTCAATTAAGGATCATAAACAATGACTCACCATATGTGCTTGTAATCATATTTAGACATACCTTGCTGGTTGAGAGAAGACTTCAAAGTTTTCAGCACTGGGTAGATTTGCTAGTTTATCTGTATTGCATTTTACTGTATACATTTCGGGGAATGTGCACTTCAGTTGTATAATTTCTCTGTATTGCATTTTACTGTATACATTTCGGGGAATGTGCACTTCAGTTGTATAATTTGAGTCCACCATCCCCATTCCATTTCCGGATGAGCATACAGATGGCAATACTATATTATTTACATGCATGTACAACTGCTGCTAAGTGGTTTGCTTCATTATTTGTCAAACTTATGGCCAAATAGTGTTATTTATTACCTGTCTTTATATCCTGATACATATAATCTGGGTATCTTTAAGGGAAGAATACATAAGTATCTTCTAGACAAGCATGTACCATCATTGACCGCATTTTCTCTTATCATCAGACGAAATAGCGATCAAACGCAAGCGTAAAAAAAAAGAGACTATAGTTAAGAAGATAAGACAGAGAGAAAGAAATATATATATAAGTTAAGAGAGAAGTATTTGATTATATTTAGATTAAAAAAAAAGGTTCTGTACACATATTTAATTAGTCCTTTAGGTTCATATATCATAGGTTTTTACTAATTCAATTTATGAGTCATCACTTTTATTGCCCAACTGGAAGATCATGTCCCGGTACAAGTGATGGAGTGATTGCTCATGGCTTATTTGTTTTTATTGTTACGTTCGCTTAGTGGGTGTTTAGTGAAAACAAAAATACTTATCAAGATTTCCTTTTGTTTTAGTTCAAAGTTGAGATGATAGACAGCATGTACCGGCTTGCCAAGTACCGATACGAGTGCGGTAACTATGTGGAGTCTGCTTCCTACCTCTATTTCTGCCAGCTGGTCATGTCACCCACAGATAAGGTACTTAAGTCTTATTTTGTCTAGATTTTGTCGTCAAATTGATTAAATCAATTAAGACCGCAATTGACGCTGCCCACTGAAACAACAAGATGGAAGAGCAGCTCAATACTACTAGTGCATAATTATGTACTTCTGTGAAATACAACCGCTTCCGGTGGCACCTGCAGTCGGCGGTGGCTATACAATAGCGTGCAGCCGCTGTAGTTGCAGTCTGCATTGTTTTTCTGAATATAAGGTATGGTAATAAAGTTGAGGCCAATAATCCCGAAGACGCATCTCAAATTACTGCAATTTTTATTGGATACTAATTACAACTCTGTGTTACTATTACCTACGGCCATTCATTATTTTTCATTCGTTGTGACGCCGATGAATAATTAATCAATACATAAATTAGCCACCGCTGTGAGACATGTGCATCTATGGTGCAGTAGCTAAAGCGGCTTGTTGCCCGCGGCGCACGGTTGACATGCCAACAGATAAATGCCGAAACAAATTGCCTTTTGGCAAATTGGGGATCCAATGTATACAAATTTTAAATCATCTAGGTGACGAATGGGCTGATGGGCATCCTAATTAATTATTACCTACAACTTTTTTGTTAAGAGCTTTACATTAAAGATTCTGAATAAATTTATTTCTTATTGAAAACGTGTTTTTCACTCTAAATAACCGTTTTACGTCATTTTATCTCATCCTCAATATTTAATATGTTAAATAGATCTAGATAGCATCATAATCAATACAATACAATACAAAAATTCTTTATTGTTTACCAAGTAAAAGTAAATTACATTGATTAAGACTAATTATCCTATGGCAGTACAATGGGCGGTCTTATCGCTATGTAGCGATTTCTACCAGACAACCTTTGGATGGACAGAAATAAGGGACAAGGTAGACGGTGGTGAACAATAAATTAATGTTAGATAATTAAATTCAGATACATAAATCTAATACGTGATAAATAAATAAATAAATACCTACATATATACATAATAAATATATATATATATACTAAAGTTATACATACATAAATAACATACCTTTAAATAACACATATATAACAAATTACTTAAATATGCATCTACATATATTACACATAATATAAACAAATAATTACAATGTTATATACTGGATAAGTAGTGATTTTTTACCATTATTTTAAAAATTCCAATCGATTTGGCACGTCTGATTTCTAGTGGTAAAGCATTCCATAGTCGTGCAGCCTGTACTGTGAAGGACTTGCTGTAGTACTGAGAGCTATGAGGGGGGATTTTAACACTCTCCGTGTTGGAAGAACGTAAGGACAGATTATGGGTGACATGGAGAAACACAAAACACTTTTTTAGATATGTAGGAGTACTGGAAACAAAGAGAATACTGTATAGAAGATGTAGAATATGTGCATTCCGGCGAAGTCGAATGGGCAACCAATTCAATTTTTTGCGATACTCGTCGCGTTAATCATGAGATTGCGATGAATAAAATACCGCTTAGGTACGTCCGCGTCGCCTGCAATCGCGGACGTACCTAAGTCGTCTGCAATAACAAGCATACACAATGTAATTTTCAAAATTGTGGCAAAGACTTCTGTTTTTCTCTAACACTGTACATACACAAAAGTATCTTAAAATCAAATAATAATAATTATTTTATTATATTATAATTATCTTCGATTATTAAGAAATTAGTGACATAACATTATTATGAAAATTACGTAAAAGTATACTTGTTATTGCAGGCGACTGTACCTACAAAACCTAAAACCGGTTAATTACCCTATTATTGAAGTAAAATGTGTGACGGAAAGTAATGTTTTTATAATAATCGTGGATTGCACTATGAATAATTAGCAACTCTCAAAATACAAACTTTACCAATATAAGTAACAGTTTGATGAAAACTTAAATCGGTTTTTAATCACTGTTTGCAATTAAAGTTATATTTGTGAGGGATGGTTGAAGTCGCCAATGTTGAGATAATGTTATTTTTCAACACACTCGCTCAAACAAACAAAAGAGTTTTTTACCCACTGAAGTAGAACTTTAGAAGATTTAATTATAAACCTCCCTTAATCGGATTATTATTGCTATCAAAAAGATCAAGAAAATATTTTCGTGTCGAAATTTTCGTATTTGCAACTGCTGATAGGCCTCCGATCTATAGATATCTCTATAGGCCTTCGATCTTCGATCTCAGGCAAACCCGTCTCGATTGTAATAAACAACTTCGCGCACTTGTTGCATTAGCACTGAATTCCACCCTGAGAAAATAGGCTACAGTACATTGCAAACTCTACCAAAATAAGTAACTCTCTTTGTCTTAGTCTAATCTCATGGCTGGTTTCATTCTTTCTTACTGATCGAAAAGCTATCAGTTAGTAGTTACAAACACAGATTGATTGGTAGGTGATGTGATCGGATATGCCGCTTCTCACGTCTACCATTGCTCAAAGCGTATCTTTTGATCACTATCTTCCCTGTTGGTAGGTAATGATGTGGTCGAAAGATGTTAATAGCAAGATAAACTTTTAAACTACTTAAGTTTTTCTTTTTTGATGGGCTAGCCTTTGATCACAATCTCACTTGATGGTAAGTGATGATGGGGTTGAAGATGGACAATGAAATGATCAAACAGTGTGTGGTGCTTGACGAATGATTATTTACTTGGGGGTGGTAACTAGCCATAGGTTGAAGTCATATTAACATTTCACTTTTTTGTACAAAAGATAAAAAATTTGTCTTATATTTATGAGCTCAAAGTCCACCCGTCGTATTGTAACAGCTAGAAAGTTAAAATTGCATGTAAAGTATACATCGAAATTTACGAAAGCTCAATAGACCTTTTGGATTTTTGCCAAGCATTTTTCGGCTATGCATTGAAAGAAAAGACCTGATCCACACATTCCATTCCCTTTCTAAACCCTGCTCGCGTGCATCCTATACTTTCTTATCTGTCTGTTTTATCACCCGTTCAATCAATACTTTTGCATATAGTTTACCGACGACGCTGAGAAGTCTGATTCCGCGGTAATTCTTGCAGTCTTGTTGTGACCCCTTCCCTTATTATAGCATAATCACACCACACTCTTGCACCAGTTACCTGGTACTCGCCCGCTCCTCCAACATAAATTAAAAAAGGTGGTGCAACTATTATGTTTCGCCCAGCTCTCAACAGCGACTGACACTATCATCATATCCTGCAGCCTTACCTAACTCCATACCCTTTAACACTTTAAAAATCTCATCCATGCTTATTTAATTTTCATCATCACTTATATTCATGTAGGTTCCTGGAACCTGGTCCCGTGTTCCCTCTACAAATAAACTTTCAAAATACTCTTTGCATGTTTTCAACACACATTCTTCTCCTTTTATAATGCTTCCATCATGACTACTGATTTGACTCAACTCTGATTTCATGGTTTTACTTCGAGCTGTTCTTATGGATTTCCAGAAAAACTTAATATTTGACTAGTTGATATTATTTTGTCAAATAATACTCAATATCCTCCTCATGGAAGCTATTCAACTAGTTAAACATATTGGAGTTGAGACCTGGCTTTTCTACCACCCTGAAATTAATAATCTGTTGCCTAGCACCTAATGGTGTGTTCTGCTTCTGCCAGCCGTCTTTCACAGCCATTCATTCGGAGTTAACCCTACAACATCATCCATCATTATGGGATCATGATCAATTATTGTCAGGAGAGATAGTGATTAAAGGTTAGCCTATCGTCCAAAACGCCCTACCACCATGCACCTCCTTTTGTTTTTAGCTTTTTAGTGTTCACATGTTCGAATTTGCTCCTTCGTTTCTTTCCAAATTTGGAGCGATTGCTACTTCTCCGCTTTTGATTATAGTCTCAAAATTCAACTTATTATTTAAATTATGCTATATGTATATTATTATAAATGCGAAAGTTTGTGTATGAGGTTGTATGTGTTTCTTTCGAATTATGGCATGCATATATTAGTCAGTTTGCTATTTACTCTGAAACACCATTACTTCTTCACGCTGAAACGGCTGGACTGACTTGGATGAAGGATGGAATACGGATAATTTAGGCTCTGGATTAAGTGTCTTGTCTTAATCTCTTCATCATTGTCTACACGGATGAAACCGCGGGGAGCAGCTAGTATTTAAATAAATACCAAAAAAAGAATAGAATGAAATATATTTGAACACTAAAATAATGCATGTCATTATTTAAACTTATATTATTATATTAGTTCGCTCCATCAGGTACACTGCTGTCTTGGCTATTGATCTGGAACAAAAAATATTTCATTTACGTGATATTATTATTATAAATCTTCCTATTGAGCAAGTCAAAAGTAACTTAGTCGACTTGGCTGCTCAAAAATTACATGTTATTTTTTTTAATTTAATTTCGGTTTATATTATATATATTCAAATAGAGTGTGTCTATCACAATCTAATGACGCCTCTTATTATGATATCCATCAATCTGCAGAGCGTCTAAAGAAATAAACATTATCATTTGTTCGAATTAAATAAACGTGTACATACCATTTTATTATAAAAGTTTGGTTCATGGCTTGGATGGTGTTGACTCCTATGGTTGACCATCTGTGGTATAGAATTATACCATTGAGGACACAACTCGCACTGGTACACCAGCACATTCCGTATTTTTGCAAAGCTTATGGTGCTCTGAGTCTTTGTCATGAAGTGCCCAACTTTGTACCTGCAATTAAAATAATTCAGATCAAACAGATAAAGCTGCAAGTAGGCCCAATATCTATATGCTCATTCAAATCAACATTATTTGTGAAAAGTGATTGCGTGAAAAGAAGAGGAATGGGTTTTAGTAATGTTTGCACTTACCTGTGGTTATATAACTGTTCGTAATTCCTAAACTTCCGGTCGCACGCATTACAAAGCAACATCTTCGGTAATGAGAAACTGTAGTTTGAGTTCAGCCAAGGACACAAAGGCCAGTGCTGCTCAGCCATTTTGTAAGAGATGAACGCGAGCTCACAAGAGTTACACTCATAGTTTCTAGCCGTAGTGTGTATTTTCGAATGCCTCAATAGTCTAGGGATGCTTGTATATACTTTCTCACAGAACTCGCATTGCAAGAGCAATGATGTCTTTATTTCCCGGACAGGGTCTTGACAGTCAGCAAGTGATTTGCAACATTCAACTGTGTGTTCCGATGCTTGATCTTGCCGAGGCCAAACTTGGAAGCACTGTATGCAAGTCCAAACGACTTGCCAGCGCGGCTGTATCTCGGCAATGGCGTGCCGCATGGAGTAATGCCGCCTCAAACCCGTTTCGTAAACAAAACATTTCCCGCAAGCACTACACGGATAAGTCTGCATTGATTTGGGACATATGATATCCAAAATTTCCTTCTTTTTAGTATAATTTAAAGTTTTATTGAGCATATCTATATTTTTCATAATACGAGCATTATTCTCCCACACTTTTTGTAGGCTGTCTTCTAAGGAGTTAGAAAATTCCAAATTATTACTTTGCACCACACTTTCATCATTGTCTTTGCATGTATGGGCGCATTTCGCTTGATGTTGTTCTAAAGTATGAAATGTGCGGTTGAAATCTTTATAAATAATGGGAGATTCTGTTGGAATCTCAATAGGTGTAACGATATTGAAACTATTCAGGTAGGTGCTTGTTTCGCCTGTCTCTTGAGCACAAGAATCTAGATCGATCTTTTTCAATTCTTCACCGGAGACGATTTTAACGACTAAACGAGAGGTTTTCTCGGACTCTTTCTTTGTCGATTCTTGTTTGCCTTCTGTCCACTCGCTAAATTTGATATTCGCCAATTTATCTTCGTCTGGTATTGTAATACTAATTGTTTTAAAATTAGACCCATCTTCAAATTTATTTATTCTCAATATTCCAGTTGTCATCTTTTTAGTAATGACAGTAAAAAGTAGACATTCATTGATTGAAATAAGTGAGGACAGAAGTCAAAATAAATTGAGGTTTTATTCCACGGGAATAAAAAAGTTTATGCCATAATATATTCGATAGAGGTCGGGAATCGAGATAACTTTGCCACTGTCAATCAATATACATCATAGAGAAAAAACAGTTCTAAAGATTAAAGAAGAGAAGAGAAACTTCTTGACGGTAGCTTAACTCATATAATCATCGAGATAATTTCGGGTTTCTTCGGGTATTGATTGGTTTAGGTAGGTACTAGGTTCGTAAGGACCGAGCGTTCATTGTATATTTTTAGGAACATAAAAATAATATAAGTGATTGTATAAGTCCCAATATATTCTTAATACTGAAATTTATTACAGTAGGTACCTGAATAAATACTGGCGTTTGTGCAGAGTCACATATCTAAACCGCTCTATTGCTACGTCCGAGTAAGTCTCGTTTAAAAGTTACAGGTGCCTTGTATTTTCACGCCTACACTTAATGCGCTTAATGCTAGTATGCTATAAGAAATATGTAAGAATAATTTAAGCGATCCCTGTAGTACCAATCCCATAACTGAGCAGAACTTTGTGCACTCTCGTAATCTTCCTGCCCTAATCCCACTTTTGTGGGGTCGATAAATTAATATGTCTTCTCTTACAAGAAAATGGTAACACAGGAATATAATTGTGCAAAATTCGGTTTGTCAGCCTACTTAAGGCTGAACCTCCTTGGGAATGCTCTTGTTAATACCTTTCAGGTAATGAGCACCCATTGTGCGTCCAATGTAAAGCAATACCCCACACACATCGACGTGAATGATGGTGGTATGGGGCTAATTAGGTGCATTTCGAGAGGAAATGCCCCTAATTAGCCCCATACCACTTGCTCGCTTTTTACATCAAAGAGTATATGGAATAGTATATGTATACTTTAAGCCGGGTACTCACAAAAATTCTCCAGGGTATAAAACAAAAAAAGTGAAGTCTCAGAAGTACTTCCCTGTGCTGTATAAGACTCAATTAAAGGTGCCTAAAGTAACAATCCCACAACTCCTCAGAACTACCTCCCCGCACTATGGGGCAAGCTCGCCAGCGAGATCCTCGTGCAGAACTGGGACGGAGCCCTGGAGGACCTGACCAAACTGCGCGAGTTCATCGACAATGGGGGCGGAGGCGCCACCGCCACCAACATGCAGGCGCTCCAACAGCGGACCTGGCTCGTCCACTGGTCCTTGTTCGTCTTCTTCAACCATGTCAAGGGAAGGGACCTCATCATTGAAATGTTTTTGTACAAGCCTCTGTAAGTAAAGACGATTTCCATGTATAAATACGGTACAATGCAGGTACATTAACGGTTTTTCTTGTTTTCTCGTTGGTATAATGACAGCTGCGCCTTTTCTCGACATAGTGAGTTGGTTGCCGGTTCATGCAGTGTTTGGGTATTTTTTGGCAAATAAATTCTTATTAGCAGTATTGCGTCCGGAACTGCACAGGGGGTAGAAGGCGATGGGCTCGGAACTTTATAATATGACCAAAACACATCTGGCGAAGTGTGCGCGGTTAAGACATCTCTGCCTCCGGGAATACTTTTACTATTGTTGCCTACCCCTTCGGGGAATACAGCCGTGCCGACAGTAATTTAATCATGACTTACCTTTGATGTAAAGGAAACTATAGCTTTTTTATGTACCACATTAAAATACGGAATCCTAAAGACAAGTGAGTCACACCGATGTAAATACGCTTGTGTTTTTTTATCCTAGATAAATATAATACCTATATTCTTGCATTGTAATTTGAGGCCGTCGATTTGAATCCGCGTCGGGTTAATTTATTCCTTTCGTTTTAAGAACGACTAGGCAAGCTTAGCGGGCGCTTCAATTTCTTTTAGTAAAGCCTTTGAAGGACAAGTATACATGGCCAATTTACCTATGGTCTCACCCGGGTCGTAAAGTGCCGGGGTGTGAAAAAAACTCATTGCGCTATTAGCAATTCTGTATTCTCGAGGGGAAGGAATATTATACAGTAGGTACGTACTTCTTCTACTACAACGACGACGTCATGATCAAATCATTTTAACTTCTCATGCTCGTAAAGTTCCAGTTTATGCCCGGTATACGCGGACTATAACGGCTTTTATGCTCTCGTGCATAAAAGTCTGCTTTGACGGCAGAAGTGTATAAAATGATTATTTTGTTTAAAGTTTGTCTGGGTCATCAGTGAGCGTAAAAAGAACCAGATATTATTTTTCGAAACAATGAAACTCAATATAGAACATAGTTCAAATATCAGTTTCAATTTAATCCAAAGTTGCCGGGAGCCGGGACTTTTAACAGACATAATATGTAAGATTTTTATTTTGAGATATTTAAGTCCAAGAGGGTTTTATGCACGAGTTATAAACTCCGATTTACACTTCAATTGCGAGAAAAATAAATAATGTTATTGTTAGTAATACATATTTGATATTTATATATTAAATTTGATACATAAATATCAAATATGTATTACTAATAATGACATTATTGTAATTTGGGGCCGTTGATTTGAAAATTAAATATTGTTATTGGTAGTAATACATATTTGATATTTATATATCAAATTTAATTATATAGTTGAGTTAGATAAGGCTTTCAAGGTACAGAAGCGGTGTATCCGAGTCATAAATAAGGCTTGGTTTCTTGACAGCTGCAAACCACTATTTAAAAATAATAATATACTTCCCCTATCATGTATGTATATAAGAGACTTGTGTATCTTTGTAAAGGCAAATCCAAGCTATTTAAAAAAAAAGTGATGTTATTCCAAGACAAAAAAGACCTAAGTATAAAAGCTTGTTATACCATCCTCTATGCCAGAAAGTTATTTATGAAAAAAAATGTTTATAATATGGCTATTACTGTTTATAACAAATTACCGAAAAACTTGAAAACTTTGGCCGGAAACAGCTTCAAATCTAAACTGCACAATTGGTTATTGGACAATTGTTTTTATAGCATGACAGAATATTTTAATGTATAACATTTTATTATGTAAGAAAACTAATAATATATTTTAGGAATAAATACTAATATTTGTACGCCTGCTTGCAGGTTGAATGCATTGCTATATATTTTCCTAACATCTGAAATTGTAATTATTGTGTATTCTGACAAATAAATGATTGATTGATTGATTGATAATATGTATATAAATATCAAATACTAGCTTTCCTGCCGCGGCTCCGCCCGCGGGTATATCGGTTATCGCACAAAACCATTAACCTCTTTTTCCGCAGTTAGATAAATACTATCCTATGTCCTTCCCCGTGTCTCAAACTATATCCATACTAAATGTCATCCTTATCAGCCCAGTAGATCGGTTATCGCGCAAAACCATTAACCTCTTTTTGCGCAGTTGGATAAAAACTATCCTATGCCCTTCCCCATGTATCAAACTATTTCCATACCAAATTTCATCCTAATCGGTCCAGTAGTTTCAGATCCTATTCAATGAAACAAACAAACAATCAACTCCTTCCTCTTTGTTATATTAGTTTAGATGTATTTGTAACAATAACATTATTAAATTTCCTCGCAATCGAAGTGAAAATCAGAGTGTATAACTTGTGCATAAAGCCCTTTTCGACTTAAATATCTCAAATTAAATATCTTTAATATGTCTGTTAAAAGTCTCAGCTAAAATGACTTATTTTTCACTTTTTGTACTATCTACTATTATATCACCATAAAGTGTCGTTTTTACTTATCTGTTGCAAATATTTGTATGTATGTCAGATACTTGAACGCGATCCAGACCATGTGTCCGCACATCCTGCGCTACCTGGCCACAGCCGTCATCATCAACCGCTCGCGGCGGAACGCGCTCAAAGACCTCGTCAAGGTCATACAGCAGGAGGCTTACACTTACAGGTAATTGTTATTTATATTTTGACCGTTGCAGAAATAACGCAGCAGAGATCTTTCAGTACAAAAATGCACGCTCCTCCAATAAAGGAGATTATTTCATTGTGAGAGCAGTGATATTACACTGTACTTAGATTCGTCCGCGCACTCCGCACGCACACCACGCAGCATTTTTGAAGCAGTGATGGCTCAATGGCATTGGCTATGGACTGCCGCGCAGCAGGTCCATGGTTTGAATCCCGCCGCGGGCTTGAGCTTCACCGCATGGTGGTAGGGCATTTTGCGAATGCCCGCCTGGCTAGCTACCACCCTCAAGTAGAAAACCGCCAAGCACCTAACGGTGTGTTCCGGCAGCTGTCTTTGAGAGCCAGCAATTCTAGGTTTAACTTCTTCGACCACGTCATCACTTAACATCAGGTGAGATTGTGGTCAAAGGCTTACATAAGAGCATTAAAAAAAAAACCTAATAACCAATGATATTGACGAGGTTACGGGTATTGCGTTTATATTTCCTATGTAGTAAAGATATTGGATGGGCATGCATTATTAACGGACTCCAAAAAAGGAGAGAAACATTAGACAAGGCAATTTGTTGTATGTTTGTTACGCGTTTCTTCCGCCTATTATGAACTGATTTTGATGATTCTTTTTGAAGAACCTCCAAGGTGGTCCCATTTGAATAAAATTAAAATCGGTTAAGTTTTTAGGTTATAGTCAATAAACTGAAATATGTCTTTGTATACCGGGATGATTCAATGGTAATTGCAACTTTGACGATAGTGAATAATAAAATACTATTCACTATCGTGAATGATCTTGTAAGTTGTATGCATCAATAAAAAGAGTGAAGAATTAAAAAAAAATGAGCGACTTCCACCTGAAAAGTATGCAATAACTTGTTAAAGTTGGACCATGATAATGTGAGGTCAGTGTTTTGAATCAGTATGGTACCGAATTCAACAAGTTATTGCAAACTTTTCAGTGTTGGAAGTCTGTTCCGTTTGTTTAATAACTATAAATAATAATAAATAAATATGTTTATTACCATAACAAGATTATACAAACTTATTTGAAGTGCAGTAGATATAATTAACGTGTTCATTTTAGAATATCTAGATATATGAATAGCGGCTCCACACTAACTGGTATTTTGTCTTCCAGACCAGACATTTTTCTATACTAAAAAAATCTAAAATGCATAGTACTTATAGAACTTACTGTGCCGTGGGAAACAAACATACCTAAAGACCACACAATAAAAACAAACAAATATTATGACCTAACAAATGAATTAATCAAAAACGGTTATGTGGTTGATTTATATGCTGTAGAAGTTGGAGCAAGGGGTATACCAGCGAAATTCCTATATAACCTACTTAAAGACCTTAGCCTACCAAAAACAACCGTAACTTCCATCCTAGAACGTGTATCTAAGGCGGCATTAGTAGGATCTTACCAAATTTGGTTAGGTAGGGGAGGAGGCTCGAGTGGTGAAGAGGAGCATTGATATATCATTAAGGGGCCCCTTAACCCTACTCCTGGGTTGCAAGTCCCAGGCCCATCTGGCCTCTTCCTCTGCAACGCTATGGATCCGGCACCCGCACGGTGAATCCATGGAATGCTAAGTAATTCGTCTCTCTTTTGAGACTGAAAGATATCTACTTACAATCTGTCACTTAGCATGTAACATGCAGTGTTGCCGCATCTGTACATGAGAGTCCCATTTTTTAGTGCCTTCCATATTTTAACCCATCAGTTACAAAATAGTGAGGATACTATTTTTTCTACCCGGCACCGTATCAGCATCGCCTTAACTCAAGTCGTTCAGTGTTTTAGTATTGAACTCCATTATGCATTGCACACATTACAACGCCGAATCGGCAAGGCTTCACCTTGGATTTGAACGAAGCTCGCGAGCATTCGTGAAAACGTTGCTATAGCATCTATAACTAAATTCATTGTTGAAGCAGTGATGGCCAGGCGGTAATAGCTACGAATGCCGTGCCGTAGGTCAATGGTGCAATCTCCACCGCCGGAGCTCAAGAGCTTCACTACTGATGTATTGGCATTTTGCAAATAAACGCCTGGTTAGCTACCACCCTCAAGTACAAAATTTGCCGCCAAGCACCTAACAGTGTGTTCCGAGCCTGTAATTCTAGGCCTAGTCCGTTTACCATCCTCCTCCACAACATCACTTACCATTAGGTGAGATAGTGGTAAAATGCTAGCATATGAGCTTTGAAAAAATATGTGTCTATAATATCCTATTAACATTGAAGATATCATCACTTGTTGGAATAGTGGTATAATAATAAAGATAAGAAAAGTAAAAAAATTATGTCTTGTTTCTACAGGGATCCAATCACGGAGTTCATAGAGCATTTGTACGTAAACTTCGACTTCGAGACAGCTCGTAGGAAACTGAACCAGTGCCAGGCTGTGCTCCTGACGGACTTCTTCCTCATCGCGTGCCTTGAGGAGTTCGTCGAGAACGCGCGCTTGATGATCTTCGAGACATTCTGCCGTATCCACCAAGTCATCAGTATAAAGTGCGTATCGTGTTCATATTTAGTTAGATTCCCCCTACATGGAATTTTAATGGATTGTACTTCCGCGGGAACTAAGCCTTACGTGTTAATCTAGAACTTAAACAATCATCGTGTGGTTGTCCATGTTGTCAGTAAAATCTGGTAAACAACTGAATGTAACACTGAAAACATTTGAACACCACTGCTATAAGGTAGCGCGATCGCTAATGAGCGATAAAATATATTCGAGTCATTTGACTACTTTGATTTGTCTTCAATACCTGATAATTGAAAGGAAACTCTTTTTTTTGAAGCGTTGAGGCGTAGTTTTCGTAATCGTTCTTAACCGATCAACTAAGTTATGCAACTTCCGCTGCTGTCTTAACTTGAAGGTGTGACCGCTAGTTGCATTATAACTGTTTCCTTGCTTCGGAGGACTCGTAAGCCGTGGCCACATACCCCCTAATCGAATTCGTTTAAGTATCGAACTTCGGGTCCGAAAGAAAGGTATCCAGCAAAACACGTATTGACTTACTTTTGTTTAACTTCGTTCGTAGCATAGACTTGCAAGCATTTGCCTGTGTAGATTCTAAATATATATTTTTTTATCGGATTCGTATGGTTTGTACATTTTCCAAATATGAAATTATAATTTATTCATGTGCTTATAAGCCAGTCGAGTTCTAAATATGCAGAAAGAACACAAATACTAATGAAGATATAAATACCTATGGAGAACGAAGATATCAATATGAATTCTAAATATCTAACCCGTATTTTCTAGAACAGTAGCGACACCTCTCTCTGATTCATAACTAGGACTCTCAGACTCTTACCATGTGAAAATGTTCTTAAATGTCTCCGTATTAAGACTTAAATTGAGGCATAACAGCGTTCTCAGAGTAGTATGGGAGATTCCATAGCGGGCAAGATTTGTGTTGAACGTCGCGGTCCGACTATAGACTATATCAAACAACGAACTTCGTACCGCAAATTCAATTTTCGTTGTCTAAAGTGTCGCTCGAAACACGAAAAACTAAACTTCGCCGAATTGTAGGAGCGGCCCAGGACCGTAGCGTCGGTCCTGGGGCCAAATCTCACCACTTATAGTAGTAATAATTTAATCTTACTCCTAAATTTTATACCTCCACATCATAAAGCATGCTTACAATTATCAATCAAAACGTTGAGCATTCCCATAACAACAACAATGGAGACATTTTGATGGCGACACAACAAATGGTGCACTATTTATGTACTCTGACGTGACATTTGACATTGTTCCAACGACCAATCCATCAAATTATTCCTTCTAAATACAGTTTTATTTTAGCAGCGGATTTAAATACGATGTAGGCTATTTTACAGTAAAAAATTATGTGTATCAGCTGGGTTGCCCCTGAATACAGCCTACAGTAGTAATTTAAACAGATGTATTATATATAGCGTTATTCCGCTGGCACTGCTCCGAACTACTATTCGGGAAATGGAATGGTTTTACGACATTTTATTTATTGATTGTATTTTTTTTATATTTAATGTACCTATATTTTTATAACTTATTTTACTTTTAAATTAGACTCCTACGATTAGTACATTTGCCGTTTGTCAAGTAATATGGTAGCTACACAAGGAAAACTTGCACAAAAGTAGTCACAGTCAAGTCCCAGTCACTTGGAAAATAGCCAGTCATGTTTTAGTAAGGAGGTGGATTGGATACCTGTGGGGTGCCGGGCTAGATTGTCATCCCTCCATCTCTTCCAGTGGCTGTCGTATCAGAGGTGACTTAGGTAATACCGAAAGGTGGGCAGTAGCGTCTTGTGTAGAACTGCTATCTTACACTGCGATCCCAAGACGCCTGCCAAACGTCGGGATTATGGCCACATTGTATGGGATATTATTATGTTTGTTGTAGCATGTTAGCTGAAAACCTGAACATGCAGCCGGATGAAGCGGAATGCTGGATCGTGAACCTGATCCGCAACGCGCGCCTGGACGCCAAGATCGACTCGAAGCTGGGGCACGTGGTGATGGGCGCGCAGCCGCTCTCGCCGTACCAGCAACTCGTCGAGAGGACGGACTCGCTTGCCGTGCGCTCAGAGGCGCTCACTTCCTTGGTCGAACGTAAACAGAAGACTCGCAATCAAGATGTAAGTCTCTATTTTCTATACAAGTACTAATGAGGAATTACTGCCTTGTTAGTGTGTCCCGTGATGTGCCAGGCTAAGTGTCACCCTCCCATCTCTTGCCGTGGTAGTCATAATAGACAACTAAGGGTAAAATACTGGAAGGTGGGTAGCAGCACTTTCTGAGGAACTAGTTAGTATCTGACACTGCAATCCCTTAGACGCCAGCCAAGCGTAGGGATTATGGCAAATGACCCTATTTGGGGTAGGCTGTGTTCAGCATTGGACAATCTCGCTGCCTACAGTACAGTATTTTGTGTGTAAAAACGCTGCTTTGGGTTTCCAATACGGTTCGGAAACGTTACTGGACTTTTGACTGACAAACAAATTTTCAGTATCAGTCTGGTACTGTGTCCGGCAATATGCACGCCCTGTATTACGCGTGGCCAAAAACATGTATGGCGTAACGTTATGCCTGCTCATTCGGAAAAACAAGCGTGACGATGTGCGTTATACTAACGATGGAAACAAACACATTAGTTTATTAATATGTGGAAGATGCTATAATAAACACAAAGATGGCCTAGTTATAGGCGTAAAGACATAGCATTCCAAATCCTATCTGATTTGATCATGGGCAACAGCTTATATAATACATACCTATGTATATATTATTGATATTTATTATATATAAATATGTGTAGATAATATTCATAAGTAGGTACTATGTATTACAAAATCACAAATATTAAAGGAATAGGAAAAATTTAAGTCACATGCGGGATAAGGGAATTTTTTTTTTCTTATCGTGTATTTGTGATTTTGTAATGTAATCCGCATAGCAGGCGTTATTGCAAAGCTAACAATATTAAAATAGGTACTATATATCTTTCTATTATATACTTTTGTAAAATAGAATAGGAATTAACCAACTATTGTTCTATTACAGATCCGTTGGGGAGCTCAAGAATTCTAAGACAATAACAGTTTAAAGTTCTTTTGTAGGTAATTTTTAAGATTGTCGCAAAATACAAACATTACCATCTTCCTGTTAAAACGTTATTCTTGTGAATGAGGTTATTTATATTATACATACATATTTACAAAAAAGTATTTCATTTAATTCCAAGTGTTATTTATAATTCTATTTGATAAGAAATTGCTAAAAATTTCCCCGTGCCCATGGGCTAGAATTGCCTGAAAATTAAAACAGTACCTGCGCACTGAGGTTTTTACCGCATAGACAACAGTAATAAGTTATGATGTTGAAAGTTTTCTGTGTAGTACGCTGTGTGTAGGTATATATATTTTTATTTGTATTACTCATATGTAACCCTTTGACCACAATCTTACCTGATGGTAAGTGATAAAATGGTCGAAGGTGTTAACAGGCTTAACCTAGAACTACTGGCTCTCAAGAACAGCTGCCGGAGTAGAAAATCTGTCGCTAAGGTGTACCGTTAGGTGCTTGGCGACAGATTTTCTACTTGAGTGTGGGCGCTAGCCAGGCCATTCACAAAATGCTTCCACCATGCGGTGAAGGTCAATGCCGCGGCGGGATTCGAACCATAGACCTGCTGCGCGGCAGCCCATAGCCAATGCCACTGAGTCATCACTGCGTCTAAATACATATTCTAAGTTTCATTCAAATCAGTGATTCAGTAACAAACACTCTCGTCCTCACACACATTTAATAGGTGGGGTAAAAATAAGTATCCAATAGGGAGATTACTTTTTTAAAAGAAACCCCTGCACTTTAAATTTCTTTACCGCATGTCGCGGTCATTGCTGTTAGAATTAATAAGGCGTTTAACGTAAATAACCTACTCTCTTGACCCGTATACCGCATCTGATTGTGCTTTTGATACGTCAGAGCACATTGCTAGACCATTATGATGATAGTAATGTCACACTTAACCCATTGGCATCGGCGATAATGATAACAATAAAATTTCATTCATATCTAGGATGCTAGGACGTAGTGGTCCTGATATGCCAACTTATTAAATAGTAAGTTCTCACAATGAGAATACATGCTGCCATTCTGATGTTGACCTACTGCTTGCTGGCTGTTCACCTACTTTTAATTCTAACTTTTGATTTAAAAAGTACATTGCTTAATTTTTTTTATGCCTTATAGGTTACCCTTTGACCATTATCTCACCTGATGGTAAGTGATGATGTGGTCGAAGATGTTGTTCAGGCTAACCTAGAATTACTGGTTCTCAAGGACAGCTTCCGGAACACACCGATAGGTGCTTGGCGACAGATTTTCTACTTGAGGATGGTAGCAAGCCAGGCGGGCATTCGCAAAATGCCCTACCACCATGCTATAACGACTGCCATCCTAAGACAACAACCGGGACCGACGGCTTAATGTACCTCAGAGGCACGGAAGCACTCACTTGTAATGTCATTAGCGGTCACACATCCAACTCATGACCGCGGCGGACGTTGCTTAACTTTACTGATCGGTTAAGAATAGCTAAGCAAACTTCGCTACGGGCGCTTCAAAAGAACAGCTAAGCAAACAAAGCACACATTACTCTCACGTATATAGCATGACTGTTTGTTGACCTACACCCGCCATCCTGATACACCACACTATTAAGTTACAAATTTTATATGTAATATTCCTTGGTCGCAAATGAAAACTACAGCGCTCCGATTTCTTTAAAAAATATATGTGCATTACTTGTTGTATTTTTGCTAATCCCGACAAATCGTAGTTACGTTACGAAATGTTTATTTGGTCAATTTTGTCACGAATAAAATAAACCCATTAAGTATATTAAGATACAGAAACTGACAACCTGGATATCCCTGAATGAAAGTAGATTTTTAGATCGATACATTTTTTTAATATATAATATAACGATCAATATCGATGAATTTTTCTCTTATATACCGTCCATAATATATACCTAACTATATTATTTTAGAGCCAAAATAATTTAAAAGAAAAATGTTTTCCTTGATCATTCACTCTCAATATAATAGTATAATAGACAATACATAATGTTATGGAACTAAATTTAGATTTAGACACAATTAGATAATACAGTGAAAGTATTGAAAAAACGAAGCATAAGATCTGAGACCCTATTTTAAATTAGCTTCATTGTCGTCTACAGATGTTCAACTATCATTTTATACAGGGTTATTCGTAAAATGCTAACAACCTCTTAGGGTTGTGTTCTGCTAGTCCTAACAAACATTGTGAGATGTTTTTTTTTTGTATTTGACGGAATAAGCACGAGGGCCAGCTGATGTTAAAAGTGTCTTGTACCTGTAATGTAATATTTCATATTACTTAGCTCGATATAAATATTCAAAACTCTATTCAAAGGGAGCGCAGCGCGGTCCAGTGTTGCCGCAGCGGGCGCCCTTAGCTCGAGCTAAGTAATAAAATATACTAAATATTACATTACAATAATCAAATACAATAAAAAAAAAATGTTTGTTAGGTCTAGCAGAAGTCAACCCTAAGAGGTTGTTAGCATTTTACCAATAACCCTGTATATATGTATAAATGTATCTTTGACGTCAAACAGAATAGATTAAAAGTAAGTGTAATTATTTATTTTAATTGTATACAAACAGAAAATCGGGTCGGAATCCCGAATGTCACCTCCCCATTTCTTCCCGTGGGTGTCGTATGAGGCGACTAAGAGAAAAGTGCGCCAAATGAATAGCATGCCACTTCTCACGTGAACGTGAGTAGGGGAGTAGGGTGTTGTGTACATTTAACGCATGATAGGGCTGTATACCATCTTAGTGTCTTGCCAGGCTTTCATACAATATGTTCATATGTTCATGTGTTCCTGTCTTACTTGTTAGCGTAAATATATTATTCGTAATATGTTCTTGTGTTTCGTCCAGTGTTAGAGAAAACATTTTGTATGACCCTGGAATTGTGCCCGGTGAATGGCAATAGGCTCGCTCCCTATTACATTGCAACAAAACCTAATTGGCGATACGTGGGTGTTTACACCTCTGCCTACCCCTTCGGGGAATCCAGGCGTGTTCGTATGTATTGTATGTAGAATATCGGAATATAGAAATTGTAACCAAAATGGATTTGGTAAATTACCAATTCCATTTTGGTTACAATTTCTTTAGTTAATTTTTTTGTATGTGTATATTCATTGTATAAACATTAAGTAAAATTGCTTACATGTTTTTTAATTTATTAAGTATATTTATTAAAGAAATGTTGGTACTTTTTGGAAAAATATGAAATAAGAAAAAAGTTTATGCTATCATAACAAAAACATCTAATACCGGGAATACTTTGACTCTCATAATACCTAAAATATTCAATAAAGCAGTGATGGCTCAGTGGTATTGGCTATGAACTGCCGTGCAGCATGTCCATGGTTCGAAACCCGGCGCGGGCTTGAGCTCCACCGCATGGTGGAAGGAAATTTTGCGAATGCCCTCCTGGCTAGCAACCACCCTCAAGTAGAAAACTGTCGCCAAGCACCTAACGGTGTTTTCAGGCTGCTGTCCTTGAGAGCCAGTAAAATTACAGGCACATGAGACCTAACAACTGTACGTCTCAGTGTGACGAGCACAGTGCAATTCGTGTTGACGAAATGCATCTGTTATAGGAACAGGTTAGTCCACTTAACATCAGATGGGCCTCGGGCTTGTTTCGATACAATAACATTTTTAAAAAAAATTGTTACATTGTTAGTTCTGAACAGTTTCTATAACATCATGGAGTGGTGCTTGGAGACCGATTTTTCATTTGATGGTGGTAGCTTTCAAAACTACATGCAAAAAGCATGACAAAATTCCCTACTAAGATTTAATATCCAAAATGAATAAAACACTTGAAGGACAGTTGCCGGGACACTATATGGTGTTCGTTAAATTTACAAATATTATAAACGCGAAAGTTTCTAAGTATGAATGTATGTTTGTTACTCTTTCACGCAAAAACTATTTTATTGAAACTATATTATGATATTATAAAGGCGAACGATAAGACATTAAGACCTCAATTTTGGCGGTTGTCAATTAAGGTAGTTGCTAAATTGACAACCGCCATCTGAGATCTTCCTGAAAAGACAACGCGTTTTCTCGACCCTTTTTTGTTTTTTTTCAACACTTGCCGCTGACTGTACTTTCATTCGTTTTAATCCTTTGTACTCCTTCATTAGTATGTAGTTTATCAACAAACAATTCATACTCAAGGGAAGTGTACTTTACTTTTCTCAAAATGCTACTCATTGAAGCTCTATGATAAAGGTGCTAATGCGTTCTTAAGCTTCTTGGTCTTACTGAATTACTGAAGTTTAAAATAGATGTACTCGGAAATTGTCTTTTTAGGAAGTTGTCGTTGTCACCCTGAGGGCTCAAACGGATGGACCAACTTTGATGAAATTTGGTATGGAGGTAGATGAGGCACTGAATGAAAACAAAACATACTTTTTATCATTATCATCCATCACCAAGTGGGTGGAGCCACAGGTTGCACCTAGTAAGTATATAAAATAATTGATGTCATGACTTCAATAGAAATTTATTTTGGGCTCAGAATGTTCTTTTTGTTGTATCAAGGTGCCTTAAAGATACAACAACAAAATAATTACCATTTTATAAGCGTAAGAGTAGAATAGCCTGGGAAAAAAAGGCTGACTGGCAATTTGATTGGCGAGCATTATAGGCTGAGCTGTGGGAGTGAATTGGTGAAGTTGGACATTATTACTAGTTTAAAACAAACTTTTGTTAAATATATAATATTATAATGACTACATTTTCACAATACTTAAATCTAATCTTCTACAGGTTTAATGGTGATAAATCTAGACAAAATAAAGGCAACCAGTATTGTAGATAAAACAAATATGACTACAAATATGTAAAATGTGTCCTCAGAGAACACATCGGTGAATGCTGGTATGTGGTGGTACAAATCGCTAATTACTTTGTGAGCTCCCTTTTGCTTCCCCATCTTTTTTACTTCTTTTTTGTTTTCTTTTTTTCTGACTTTGTTTGTAAAGTTGAAACTGGTTGTTCTATAGGTGCCAGTGATGAGATGTGCTTGTTCAATAACTGGAAGAGCTCTAATGTGGTGAGGTTTCCACTGTTAAACTTAACAGTCTTTATATTTGCAGTATCTGAAAGTTACACAAATTATGTTATATTATGATACTTAAGTGTAATTTTTTAAAGGAAAATTGTAGGGAAGCTTTTCCAAACAAAAGTCATTTTGCAACTTGATGACAGTCTAGTCCTGTGCAGGGTGAGTGCGCCATTGGCTGACATGTATTTGCTGCAGCACTAAAAGTGATCTAACAAAAATTGGAATTCGAGACCAATCAACCCTTGAATGTGGCTTTGACAAGGGCACTAGAGATCAGATTTTTTCCAATTGGCTGATGCTCTGCTGTTGTCCCTATGATATGCTCCCTTCAGAAATCCCCCCCCACCTAATACAAGTTACCTTTTATCCCTTGCTTTTTCTCTTTTGAATAACACATTAATTATATTTATGGTTATTAATAAAATTAAGTTGTAGACGTTGACATATATGTGTAACATGTACTCACAATGTAATATTCCAAATATGTATTCAAAAAAGATTGTATAAACACACACTGCATAATTATCGAAGCCTGACATAAAAAGCCATAGGTATGTATGGATATGAGTAGTTAGTTCCAACAGACAACCATTCAAATCGGGAAATTAATTAGTACATTTATTTCGATATATATTAAGCATGATATTCATTGGTTAATTAAAGTAAAAGTAATAATAACATTACCCGCAATTGATGGCACAATACTGATCTCGACCGTGGGTTCGCTGCGGTCACAAACGATCTCCGTCTTGAGAACGCAATTAGGGTTAGTTATAAGAATCTTCGGCGAACTAATGTAGTGTAGAAAATTTCTGGAAGAATATAATAACAGACAATAAAAGTAGGGACACTAAATGAAAACGTTTTATCTTGAGTCGGCGAAACCAATTATTTAGAGTTTACCTTGTGTCGGTTACATTATTACCAAATGGGTCAAATTTCACAGTAATTCTTTTGGCTGCTTTTAAATTAACACCTCTTAACTGTTTTCCTATAGCAGAAACAACCCCGCCGGATCTTCTTAGCGTTCCACTAAAAGGTATGGACATATTTAACAATGAACAAAAATCGATATAAATAACCACCAACAAGTCCGACAACCAATGTTGCCAACAGTTTAACTAGCTCTCCACCAGATTCAACCTAAATCACTAGGTAACAATAAATGGCCCTATTCTCATATCGCAAAATTGTCCACTACGTATATTTTAGGTTTTTTCGTAAGAATGCAATATGTATTATAGTTTTCCGTGTCTTATATTATTACATGATATAATGTTAACAATAAGTAAATCAGCAAATTAATAAATTAACAAGTTAAAATCAGAAACACTACAATTTTATTACTAATTCTAGACTAATTCATCTTCTGACGATGATCATTTTTGTTAGCATCATTATCGGTGGTTTCATATTGATACATTGACGGTTGACCTATATATAAAAGACGTGACATCTCAAACGAGCATAGTCGACCAGTGTAGATAAGCCGGCCGGAATACTCTCAGTCTCTCACTCACCCATACGCAGCTGGGCCCTCATAGAGATTACACTCGTTTTACGTTCGAAAAATTGTGTATTCAAAATGCCATCTTGCGTCCTAAGGTACTGCAAAAACCAATCGGGGAAAAATAGACAAAAATATGGAATCATTTTTCACAAGTAATTTCATATTTTGGGACTAAATACGCCCGAATACATTACTATTTTGTCGATTTGTAATTGAACAAGACCAGGCTTTAAGACGCAGCAAGCGAAGCGGCCATATTCACGGAGTGAAATGCATAGATTACGTGGACAGATATGACAAATAGAGACTGGCCAACGAAAGCTGTCCAAGAAAAAACGCGGGAATTTTAAAAAATCAAGAGCTGTTAACCCTGGCCATAGTATAATGAGTGAGGAAGTAGGCCATCTCCGACCTAATTCGCGATATAATTACCTACCATACTTGCCTGTCTCAGGGTTGTTACTTATTTATAATGTATGTACTCGTATATGCTAAATTTTAATTCAATAACTAGAAATAGGCAAGGGCCGGGAAGTTGTATTTTTTACTTGTGTTGTCTGGGTTCAGGGTTAGTGAGGTCGGTTTTATACCTAAACGATGATAACACCTTTCCCGATGAAAAAAATACCGACTGGCGATACCTATGTTGGTGCGGGGCCAGAGACGTGCGACGCGGGGCATACCTAATACAACAAAAAAATTAAGTAGGCATCACTCATCATCAAGTAAAAATCATAGGTATGCTAGAATAAGTGACTTGCTTACTTTTCTTGTTCAGTAGGTAATCTGAACAAAAACAACTCTGGAATCTATGAATTATTTAGACAGCCAAACACACAGCAATAAGTTCTCATGCGATTATCAAACATTTTTCATTTATTTAGCGGTGCCAAAAAGCCGTGATGCGCGAAACTTGTTCGGTGTTAGCCACAGCTGGCGCACTGAGAAACGGGTCGAGATTGTGTTAGAGTGTGCGTGCGGGACGCATAGATACTATGGCGCACACAAACAAGCCACGCGCGGTGCGTTTGTATGAAGATAACTTACTTCCCACTCCTTCTACTATGCCCTGGCTATACACTGCATAAACGGAGTTGATACTATTTATTTTTCAGCAAGTACATTTTTTTCGAGCTGTAAAAATTTTGTTTTATAAGCAACTGTTGTTGAAATTTTCGAATGTATTATGAAGAATATCAAATAAAAGATTACATTTAATTCTGTCTTTTTATTATTTTCAAATAATCCATTATTTATGTACAGTCGAGGACCCCGAGGAGCCGTACAAATATGGGAGCTATGAGTCATAGTTAAAATCGGATTCCAAAAACTCTACACCTGATATTGAACCAGCTTCATTGCTTTCTTCGCTGCTACTGCTACTATCCCCAATATGTATTATGAATGGTTCAAGTTCGTTTTCAGTAATACGGTCCCTTAATTTGTACTGATTTTCCACATTTAGTACATGATCAGTGTACTTCTTCCAGTCATCAGCAGTTATGGATAGAAAACATTCCTTTATTAAATTTTGCATTTCAGACCCTGGTATTCCTATATTTTTGCTTGCTACTTTTCTCTTCGCTTGACTCCATACAAGCTCAATAGCATTGAGGTCGCAATGATACGGTGGCAGCAACAAAATTTCGTGATTGTGGATATGACTGTGTTTTTTAGAAGCACTTCTGCTTCGTAAACAACGGCAGGTTTATTATCTTTCACCAAACACATTAATGAATTAATCTAAATATAAGTATTAATATAATTATATATTAATATATAAAGTTAAAATATAAGAATTTTAATTTATATTAATATATTAATATAAATTAAAATTCATAATGAAATGAATATTATTTTCTTGAAGCCATATTCGGAGATTAGCTTTAGAATCAGACATAGTAGGGGATTTGTTTACTTGTTTCACATGGTAACTTGCATTGTCCATCACGATTACGCTAGGTTTAGTGAGATTAGGTATCAACATTTCCTCAAACCATTTCATAAAGTTGGTAGCATTCATATCATCATGGTAGTCAGCTGATTTGGATTTTGTGCTCAATACCAATAATGCACCTGGCACAAACCCTTCCTCCGATCCGGCATGCACAATAATATGTCTTTTTCCTGATGATATATTAGTAGTGACACCGTTTGTCCTTGCCATGATTTTTTAACTTTATAGTTCTGATGTTCATATGTCTCATCAAGGTAAATAATCTGTTTACCTTCTAGCCTCTTTTTATGTATTGTCCTCAAGAATCTATGTCTCTATTGCTTTTAAAACTCAAACCCGTTGTTGTGTAAATTTTTTCTAAGGGTTTCACGGCATCCCTTAAATTCAATTGCTTCCCTCAGCTCATTGTGCAGGCTTCTCAGTGTTGGGACTTCTAACTCCATAAAAATCGTTTATTTTGTTTCTTATAGCTGAAATATGAAAATTATCCAAATTGGAAACTGTTGCTGAATGCGGACGATTTTTCCCCGGAGTATTCCACTGTCCTTGATTTTTAGACCCTTCAATTTTAATTCTTCTTAGAGTCTTCACACTGACATCTGAAGATAACAAATTCAATAAATTATGTATGTAACAGTATATTATTAATTATCAGTCATTAAAGTAAAAAACCATAATAATATACAAAGACTTTATTACAAAACCATAATTTGATATTATTTAATTTAGCCATCCATACATTGTCATAAATTTATATAACTCTTCGAAGTAACTGTTAAAATCTATAATTTCTAAAGTAATACCTGTCATTGAAGATATCTTTTCTAAATAATGTGTTTCAGAAGTCGCCATTTCATTTTTTTCGAGAGTTTTCAATTTCTTTACTGCTTCCACAATTTTAAGTTTTGTCTCCTCGTTGTTAATACTTCCTGAAAAGTAGATACACCATGAAAAATATTGCGATTTGTCTTAAATAGTCTAAAAGTATCAAAATATTTCATTAGAAATTCAATAAACTAACCTGAAAGTGAAAGGATTGAATCCAGTCGTAGTAATATCTCTGCAGATTTCTGATTTAAATCACTTTTTATGTCCTTATATTTGTCAATCATAGTAAATAGAAGCTTCCTCGTCGAACTTTTAATTGTTCTCGGCATTATTTTAAACAAAATCAATGAAAATATGATGCACATAAACCAACGTAAACAGAAGATGACTCAAGTACGAAACGTCAAAGTGTCAATTTTGACAGTCTTAAATTATTGCCATATCAAAACTTCTGAAAATAATACGTGAACAGCTTTCGTTGGCCAGACTCTAGTAACACGAGTCAATTACCTATTTTTAACTCACGACGAAAAAAGTTTGACGTGACTGTTTATCATCTTAACTCCCAAATGATCGATTTGGATTAAATATTTCTATTATATACAGACTTGATCAGGTGTGATAAAAGCATTGCAATCCAACTCGCCAATGTTGCTAGCATCCTAGGTACACTGCCATCTGGTAGTAAGTTGGAACATTTGTATTACCCGTAGGCCTGCAATGGCCTTTGGGTTGCCTAAGTGCTAGTAGAATTGTAGCGTTGTTACGGCAAATTCTGATTGAATAAAAAAAATTAAACGAACTTATTAAAAAATATAATTGTACTTAAATGTATGCAAAATATGATTTAAACAATATACATTTTCGATAAAAAAAAGGACCACTTCGTTTCTTGTAAAAAGTTGTAGGCAACTGGAACCAATAATTGTACCTTTACTATATTTTTTAACTAATATACTCTTGATATAGTTTGGTAGGTACAAAAGCTATGTCCATTCTGTGTGCTGATTGTCTTTGATCTTGAGAAAGCATATCTCAGAAGTAGTCTACAGCTGCATGTTTGAGTAGTTTGGTTAGATGATGCAATTAGCTTCAGCGCTGTAAGTGAACTTTTGTAGGCAACATTAGCCTACAAGCATTGTGGCACTGCGTGTTAGTATCGTTTAGTTAGACGATATAATTAGTTAATTAGTTAAGTTCTAGGCTGCAGTCTGATATAGTAAAGCGCGGAAGCGCACTATGTTTAAAATGGATTGAGATGTTTAAAAGCAAAAATGGAAACTACTTTTGCCTCAAATGGCTTCTCTAGTGTAACATATTAGCTCAATCAATCAATGTATTGATACGATTCTTTAGTACCGATTTGATTTATATAACGCATATTGGAATTTCATATTCATTGCTGCATTTTTCTTCCAAACTTACTACTAACTTTAGCGTATTCTTAATATGGCAGTTACAAGATTTAGCTTCATTTTAATCAAAAATTATTACGGATGGAAAAAGATAACTTCCAGAGGGACTGAACCCGGAACCCACAGAATACCGTCCTGGTACATTACCAATTATGCTATGGAAGCGGGCGCTGAACAGTCGAATATTCTCCATGCCTTTGAATGCACGTCTTTTTTTACTTTGGCGACGTCTACCCAAATAGCAGAGGACTATATAATATGCTCCCTTTGAATAGAGTTTTGAATATTTACATCGAGCTGAGTAATAAAATATATGATTTATTAAATTACAGGCACAAGAGACTTTTAACATCAAGTGGTCCTCGTGCTTATTTCGTCGAATACACATAAATAAACATAGTTTATTTTAAATTTTAAAATAAAAAGAACCTAAAAAATAGAAAAAAACATCTCAATATGTTTGGACTAGGAGAAGTCAACTCTAAGAGGTTGTAAGCATTTAACCAATAACCCTGTATTTAAAAACCGGTACTTGTAAGTGTCTCAGTAATCGCATTTTCATTGTTGGAAACTGAATTCTACTAAACAACTAAGAAAATCCACTAGCCCCTAAAAGTAATATATCACCACTCATAAGGGGGTCGAAACCACCAGTTTTAGTGGAAAATCGACTAAGTTGGCAACACAGCCGTCAACTACCAATAACGCGGGACGCTTTCTTGAAAAGTCAGATTTTCAGTGATTTTTGGTAAATAGCACCATCTAAAAATAACATCTCAAATGTTTTATGTAGTTCCATGCATGACCATTAGATGACAGAATAATCAACTTTATCAAAATCGTGCGGAACCAAGTCCGAGAGAACAAAAAAACTTGCTCTTATCGTTGCTTTGACGATATACTGCCAATGAGGCCAATTCGAGATTAGTTCGATTTTAACTAAACTATAACCTAATCAAAAATAATTTTCCTTGAAAATATGCCGTATCATAGTCAAACTGTATTTTATTTACAAAGTAATCTTGGCGATTAAAATTAAATTAGTTCAACTTATTCCGAATACCAAATAATGGATCTGACAGGACTAAGACCGATTATAGTTAAGTTTTAATCAAGTTCGTGATATGGAATCGACCCCAATGTCTTGTCGGCGTGGCTAGTGTACGGTATAAGAGAAAAAAATTAACGGTCTAAATATCTCAGCAAGTGTATTGAATATTAATTAGTAGAAAATATATGAAATATAAAAGTTAAGGGAAAGTATGTTACAACTTAATCTTATTAGATTTTATAAAACTACTTAAAACATAAATAAAAGGAGTGAAAACAAGTGATAGGAGAGATTTAAAGTGCACAGGGCGAGGGATATCAGAATTTAGAATTTCACATATAGAATAAAAAAGTTTCGGACAATTGAAAAAGATATGATCTAGAGTACCTTCCTCTAGGCCACATTCACAAATAGAGTGATCTCTGACCCTAATTTTAGCAAGAAAAACCGGAGAACAGACATGACATAAACATGAACGAATTATTATTGAAGTACACAATTTATCAACTTTTTTAAATTTGAGAACCCAAGGTTTAGAATGATCTTGCGGTTGAATATCACCAAAACGTCTACCTTTGATATATTTTGATCTATCCCAAAGAGTTGCCAGTTATTTATCAAATCTCTTTTTGCTAGAATACGTAACTCCCTAGCAAAGTATTTCGAATAATCATCAAGGCCAGTTACAATGGCTTGCTAAGCCAAATTGTCAACAGTTTCATTTCCTTCAATACCGCAATGTCCAGGAATCCAAGCTAAAACTACATTCACTCCAGAAGAGTGACACTTGTGTAATATTTTTCTAATTTCCAAGTTAGTCCAAAGCATGTCTTTAGAGTGGAATGTAAAGAAGGATGGCGACGTTCCATACAACTTGAGACCCAACATTATTGTAAACACCATGTGGCGTTCAGTCGGTATACTTTTCGTTACTGATAATGCAAGATATGAGAATGAAAATGCGCATTGAATCCAGTACGAGTACGTAGGAGTCGGGGGAAAATAATAGTCAGAGGTTTTGCACCTTCCTTTATTGGTAGCAATCCTGTTGCCAAAAAACTAATTAAAATTTTGTAAAATTAGATTTAGAAATGTCAAATGAACATTTCTTATTCTGTTGGGGCCATAATTTAGTTAATTCACTCTAAAATTATTAAAGTTACTATACTTAGTAAAATTTGCATATTTGCTATTCTGTTGTACCATAATTTAGTCAGATTAGGTGGAACCACAGATAATTCAACCTAAAATTAATCAACAAGTAAATTGGTGTTGACAAATCCTGTTATGTTCTCCAATTAATTTATTTTTGTGTATTTTAACATAATCACGGCTTTCTTAGTCGGATAAACAATGGAGCATGGTAGTATATGGTTGCTAGACTTGTGGGTTTTCCGGAAAGGATTGTAATTTTCGGTAATTCAAAAGCATACTTAACTAGTGAAAAAAGCTTGTAGGCAAACATGGATTAATAAAATCTTTGCACACCTGTAATACCCAGAGGGGTGGCAGATGTGTTTAAATATCCACTTTTATTAGATAGACTTCGTGTTTTGTTATTTTTTTATATTTAATCACCAATAGATTCTGTTACTGAACCTCATACGTTCCGCTCGAAAGCCTTTTTCTTTTTGAAGATTGTGAAGTGACCAGTTGAAGCTGCTCTACCAAGCACCGTGGCAAAATCATTATTTGTGGGCTTTATCACAGGTTTCGATAGTTTCGAATATTAACAAAGTTCCATAGGTAAATAGGGCGTATTTTGATCACATTTTTATGTCTATGGTTCATATTAAATGTGGATCCATAGACGCAAAGTGTAATCAAAATTATCGAAAATAACCCAAATGGAATACGGCTAGACAAATATTGTTATAAAACAACTTTACTTGTGCGCCATCTAGCGTAGAGTAGCGGCAAAGTGAATTATATTTAGTATTGAAAAGTTGCTGTATTAAATTTAGTTCGAGGTAACAGCAGAATGACTTTTAGAAATCCTAAAACTAAAATTAAAACTTTTTAATTAGTTAGTATAGTTAGTGAGTGTACAACAGAATTGCTACCATTATCTATAATAGCACTGAATGAATGGGTCTGGCAGGAAGTTATTTATACCCATCGCCATAGTTTTACGGATTTTAAGGCTGTGTTATTGCTTTATTACGATATATTATATTAATTGGAAAGCCAAACACACTTCTAAAATGCAGTGATTATACCCTCATTGCATGCATTTAACAAACGGGCTTTACTAATCGACATTTCTATCATAGATCAGGACGGCGATTCTCGTGCAGTGATATGAATATCATAGTAGATAAATATCGAGAAAATATGGTGTATATCGAGTCGTCTAGTTTTGTGTTATTATCGCAATATCACTATCGATAAATATCAAGCCCTAGCGATCGACACGCAACATTGCGATATCGGGATTATCATTATACTTTCTATACACATGAACAAGTTCATATGTGGACATTTTTTTTATATCTAACACTCGCGAGAATAGCATTTTGTCAAAAGTCGATATATTTGGGATATTAATAGTCTATAGGGGATAAATATCGAGAATTGATAAATTTATCTCATTTTTGAGAATTGCCCTCCAGTAAGGGTGCGGTCCGAATCACGCAAGCAAAACTAAAAGTACTCATTACTAAGAGTACTAATAAATGGACCGATTGAATTATGCAAGCTCATGGCCGTTTGCATTACTACAATTCAGACCAAGTAAAAGCAGGCTTATGACGTTATCAATCTATCTTAAAATAAATTGTTATCATACTAGCTAAAAATAGTAATGGATTTGAACATGTTTAACCATTTGAGAGACTGAATTATAAGACGTAAAACAGAATATAAAGGTCTGAGACTTTCAACTCTTCATTTTTAATTATTGTGGCAGTTGACCTATACATTTGTAAGTAAACAAATGCTCGGTCCGAAGAGCACTATAAGCAGGGAGCTCTGCGCTTGCTTGCCAATAGTGTAATTCAATTCAATTCAATTTCTTGGTTATGGCTTCTGCGACTGAGCGATATCGCAATTTTGCCAATGTCATGTGCTGAGTGTACTAGACCGACAAGTGACGGAGAATAATCTGTTGCAAATGTAGGTACGGTATGGTTTTATGGGAGTATCCAAATGCTGGCTTCCAAATTCAAGAGATTTTATAATCTAAAACAATAATAAAAACATCACATAAGCACAGCTCTATCTACACATAAAAATAAAATATATAGCTATGATATCTGTAAGAAAAATAACAAATATATATATCTATATATAATATATTAAGTTAGTAAATAATATAAATCATAATTTTATCTTATTACAAGATATAAATTTACATAGGAGGTACACAAAAGGAGTATGGCAAAGTGAGAGGAGAGATTTTAGGGAAGTGGGACGGGGGATCTCATGAGGGAGGATATCATAGAGTGATAGCCGCAGCTTCTGGCACTCAAAAAAGAGATGGTTAATGTTTCCTTCGTCCAAACCACATTCGCACAAGGAGTGATCCCTGACCCGAATTTTGGCCAAATGAACGGGAGTACATGCGTGTCCTAACCGAAGTCGACATACTACTGAAGTTGTAATTTTGCTTGCATTCCGAAATTTAAACAACCAAGGTTTTGCTGGTATATCTGTCTGGATATCGCTATAAAATATACCCTTAGTGGTCTTAGAAATTTGCCATTCCTTAGCCCAGGCAATATTCATTTGAGGCTTTACTGTTGCACATAGGTCATGGAGGTAAATTTTAAAATGATCAGATGTTCCAACCTGGATTGCCTGCCTTGCGCATGAGTCAGCTGACTCATTTCCAGCTATTCCTTTGTGACCTGGAATCCATGCTAGTATTATATCAATTCCTATTTGCTTGCAATTGAATAATTCTTCCCTAATTTTTAAAATTGTTGGATACCTAGATTTACAACGAAAAGGGTTTGAAAGGATAGCTTGAAGACAAGATTTTGCATCAGAAAATATTATTATTTTATTTAAGTGATGGGACTTAATAAATGAAATTGCTTCAAGGATAGCTATAGATTCTGCAGTAAATACAGAAGTAACTGGGGGGCATTTAAAACTTAATATTATACGGGAGAAAGGGATCCATACAGCTGCACCTACTGGGCTGCCAATTTCCTTCTTAGAGGCGTCAGTAAATATAGGGGACCAACCATCATAAGAGGAGGACATATTTATTCTAAATAATTGGTCTGCCTCTGTAGAATCTTTATTTATACCAAAGTCTAAGAGTACTGGTGGTTGGTATATAAATGCTTCATAGGGGAGAAGGAAAAGGGGGTTTGCTGGTAATTGCAGTGTAGGGTGAGGCAAAGAGGAGAATTTTTTAAAACTGCGGAGAAGACAAGGTAGATCATGTAAGGAGCGATAGCCTTGAGATTCAACTAGGGTTAACAACTGTCTGAGCCTTGGCAAAATAGGGTGGGAGGAATTTTGGGCAAGTTTATAAAAGAATTTATCTGACAGTAGTTGTCGTCTCAAATGAAGAGGTGGTTCTACACATTCAACTTGCATGGCGTTGATTGGGGAGGACTTCATTGCACCTAGGATTATTCTTAAGCATTTCGATTGAATTTTAGAAAATATTGCAAGTGATAATTTATTACAGGGGTCAATGAAGAAAGTCCAATAGTGTAATTCGGACTGCACCAAAAGACTGTATATACTCCATGACACTAAAACAAATGTCAATGTCATCGCTACTGACTGCAACTAACAGAAAATGACAATGCAGTTTTTTTTTTTTTGGCTTCGTAGCATTTGGCGTGCTGTACCAAATATATGTAACAAATTAAATATATGGATTTGAATATAACTCAAGAATGCCATACTTTTAAAAATATACTGATATTTTTTTATAATTTAAAACAGCACTTTTAGTAAAGCATAGTTCAGAAAGGAGCTTTTTACCTTGGATTTGAAACTCCCGGGTTGTATTTTCCAGAAGACAGTAGTTAGGTAAATTAAAGAGTTTCTTCACGGTTCGCACAATAAATGTTGGAGCTAAGTGCCTACTTTTGCGTTTCTTTGGGATTTCGATTTTAAAAAAGGCGTCTTTTCGCCGAATTTCCCCTTGATTGGCGGTAGAACGAAAATATATTACATGTATAGTGCAATTCCATTGCGCAGTCTCCGAAATGTATCCGGCAAAAGATACATAGTTAAAAAACTGAATGTGGCGAATGTTCCAGATTTTAGAGTTTTATCTTAGCAAGCTTGCAAAACTAAATAATGCCCGTGGGGTTCTGGGCTGCTAAGTTTATAGTCAAAACGATACAAATATATCATTCAATAATTTTCATGACACATTTAAACTATTCTACAGATTATGTTTCCCAATAATAAAAGTTAAAGTTAATAATAGACCGTTTATATCCAAGTGGATAACACGAGGTTTTAAGATATATAGTAAAATAAAACGTAATCTAATAATAACAAATATTTTATGAAAACATCAAATTAATATTTTAATAAAACACTTAAAAAATACAAAATTATATATTTTTGTATTAGTACAATTCCGTCTAATTTTCCTGTTAAGCCGACGTGACGTCACAAACGCTACGCAGCCAAACCGCACGAAGATGCTTCGTGTAGAAGCGAAACGCATCGATAATTCTTCCGGTTTGGCTGCATGGCGTTTGTGACGTCACGTCGGCTTAACAGGAAAATTAGGGCGAATTGTCACTAGATATATTTTTGTATTTTTTAAGTGTTTTATTAAAATATTAATATGATGTTTTCATAAAATATTTTAAAAATATTTGTTATTAATAAATATGGATTTCCACAAAGTACATTACCGACCCGTGGTACAACTGCGATGTCCAACTGGTTGTACTACGGAGAAGTAAAGTTACCCATGGTTCAACTCTTTTTTTATATATTTATGATTATGATCCATGGTACAACTGTCCAACTGGTTGGACTAAGGGGATTAAGTAGTAAATGCTCACCAAAAGTAGTATATGAAATTAAATTTATGTGGCGCATCGCCGGCCGCTGCCGCGGCACGCTCGCTTCGCTCGCGCGATGTTGTAGTCACAAGTAACCTAACGCTCCTCCTCGCTTCGCTCGTCGTCGCACTTAATATGACTTTGCCCTAGACTATAGATAAATAAATAACTAGTCCATAGATAAATTCAATTCCCAGTAGTACAACTAGTTGAACCAAGGAAAGAATAACTCACTCGAGTTGAATCATTGGTAAAGATATTTCCCCATAGAACAACCAGTTGAACCATATAAAAAAAGAGTTGAACCATGGGTAACTTTACTTCTCCGTAGTACAACCAGTTGGACATCGCAGTTGTACCACGGGTCGGTCAGCATCCAAACAAGACAAGGCTTTGAAAAAAATACAGTACAATAAATAATAAATATTTATTTTATTTTTAGTATTTGTTGTTATAGCGGCAATAGAAATACATCATCTGTGAAAACTGTCTAGCTATCACCGTTCAGCCTGGTGACAGACGGACAGCAAAGTCTCAGTAATAGGGTCCCGTTTTTATCCTTTGGGTACGGAACCCTAAAAACATACTGGCGGACCTTAGACGCCATATTGTGAGGTATTGTTTTTTCTTCCAAACCCATCTTGTACAAGACGAAAGTAACATGCAAATTTTTTTCCAAAGTCGCCTACCACGCCGTGAGTCTCACGGAACAAACTCACGGCGTGGTAAGCGACTTTGGAAAAAAACGTGGTAAGTACTTACATCTGAAAAATATAACATTTTTCGTTTTACGTTTTTTTTAATGTTATTGTGACGGAACAAGCTCGAGGCTAAGCGGACTAACCTCTGCCTATAACAGATGCATTTCATATTTTCAAGTTAATATAGTTAATTATTCCCATATTTTATTTTGAATGTGGTAGGTAGGTTATTATCACAATGTCTGTACGACAAAAAAATCATTAGGTGGAGCACGGGGCCGTACCCCTATCTTCTTGGCACACCCTAACAGCGTCTTTGTTTTCTCGAGAGCTATAATCTGGAAGTTTTCATGTCTAGAGTGAATAGGTATCTTCTAGCTAGGCAAACATGATCCACCGTTGACTGAGTCGTAACTTACCATCAGGTGAGACTGCGATCAAATGCTTGTTTATTCGCAATAAAAAAAAAATCTATTAGAAAATCTGTCGCCAAGCACTTAACTGTGTGTTCCGACAGCTGCTCTTCATAGCTAGTAATTCTAGGTTAGCTAGAACAACACCTTCGATCGTATCATCGCTTACCATCACGTGAGATAATGATCAAAGGCTAGCCTATCAGGAATAAAACACGAAGGATTTTTTGGAAGTCAAACTCATGCCCGTTTCATAACGGGTGTAAAGGATTTAGGCACTATATTATTATATTTTCTCTTACAACAAAACCAAAGAATTACCCCATACTTCCCTTCCAATGCCCAATACCAAACCTTCTCGGAAATAATTCTTCCGTTCGTTCGTTAGTACTTCATCCGTTACCTTGTAGTCTTGACCTGTCTCTAGACAGGTAAAACACGTAAAAACTTATGAAATGATATCATGATTAATTATGACAGGTTAATTCGCCATGATTAGTTGTAGACTTCTTATTGTTAGGAAACAAATTTCCTAATTTTCACACCGCTATACGAACAGTATTAAGGTTATAAGAAATTTATTTCCTGCGGGCCTAACACGAGATTGGTAGACAATTTTGTCTCATGAAAGTGGATAAAATTAGGGGACAAAAGGCATCGCGTTACTAGGACAATGAATAAAAATGAAGTAGGTACGTGTGTATTACGCATTTCATTATTTTTAAATATTAACTTCCAGGTTAATTTAATTACTAACGTTTTCGTAACAAATCCGTGCTGAACCTTTTTTCATAACAGATTAAAAGACAAAATAATTGGAAGTGCCGCTATATTAAAATAATTTTAAAACACCTCATTAATGATGAATTTTCCCATTAAATTCGCTAAAATTTAACGACTACATACTTTGAAAATCAGTGTTGAAAATTTTAAAATCGGACTATCGCATCCGTGTGGAACATATTATTTTCACTCATTTTGAACACACAAACGGTCGAAACCGCCACGTGCAGCGCGCATTGAGTTTAAATTTTATTTAATTCTTGTTTTGTTTTATTTTCAGTGAGGTACAAGCTCCTTACTGATTTGCATTGCCCAACCAAAATCTAATCGCCCCTTACCTATCACCTAAGCAGCAGCAACAGTCTACTTAGTCATCAACGTTAGTAGTGGCATCTTCTCAATTGGGCATTATTTTCCTTATTTTGTTCAAGATCATCGAATGGATGGATCACGTTGGAGTGGCACAGCAAAATCAGGTCTCTCATAATTTTGGCATAAGTGGCACCTGTAGCAGCTGCAGGTTCCTTGTGATACTGTCGGTTAGATTTGGCATTTCCGGTTGGATTCTTACAACTTAACTGTTCAAATGTAGACCTCCATGGCTATACCTACTATTAAAAAATCACAAATATACGATAGGAAAAATTTAAGTCATGTGCGGGATTCGAACCCGCGTCCATCCACCCCTTGAGCCGGGGTATGCTCTAACCAATTGAGCTAACATGACATAACATCATTACTCGAATCTTTCCTATCGCTCTTTAACCATCGTATTGGGATGGAGCATACTGACTTAAATTTTTCCTATCGTATATTTGTGATTTGGTAATGTAATCCGCATAGCAAGCGTTATTGCAAATCTAACAATATTAAAACTATACCTACTATGTTGAAAGTTAAATTACTCTACGACAAAGGGAAGTATTTCTAATCATATAATTTTAAAAACAGTTATTTCCACCCGGATTTTATACATTACGGCTTTGGTACATAATTTGCAAAAACGGAAAATCGAGAATTAATATTCTACTGAAAAACGAATTAAACTAGGGGCTGTTTTGTATATAGTTGACCAATAAAAAAAAATAAAGAAAAGTTACAGAAGTTTTGTTGATTTTCAGTGTTACATAACTGTTTTAATCCCGATTATACAAGGTTTCCGACACTACAAAGGGAACACCTTAAAAACACCTTAAAATTAAAAAAATAATTTAAACATGACTAAAAACTCTTGGAAATACTTCTGTAACTTTCTTTTAATGTAGCATACATTTCATAATAAGGTGTTCTTCCCTTTGTAGTGTCGGAAACCTTGTATAATCGGGATTAAAACAGTTATGTAACACTGAAAATCAAATTAATCATTTTTAATTTTATTTCGCTATTGTATTTACTTGAAACAAATAAAAATGCATATTATCTATGCATATTTTAGACAATTTTGTCAGGTTTCTGGATATGTGGGAAACATAAATAAGTAATTAAAAAATAACTGAGAAATAGACTTAAACTGTATTTGTATAATTTTACATCTGTCACTTACTAGCTAATTACGCCAAAACATGTGCCAGTTGAGGTCTCTCAACTGCGGTAGTGAAAATTAAAATATTTTATGTATTCTCTCATAAAATTTGTATAAAAACCAAATATAGGTGAATGATAGATATACTTATAATTATTTAATATTATTATTTCTAGGGTGGTGGATGATAGATATACTTATAATTATTTAATGATGTCAGTATCAAGAATTGGGGTGCGATTTTTGATTGTCACTCAGTGACTAAATATCATCAGAAAATTATGGCCAATAACAGCTATTTTACAAAAGTCACTTAAGACAAAAATTCGCATATCTATGATATCAATAAAGAGTAGTGCTACCCACAATAATGTACTAATGTGTGGTAAACTTACAAATTGTTGCTAGTTATTTTTAGGGATGTGTAAAATACAACGGTGAAAATAGAAATGCTGCTGCCCAGGATTGATATAGTAACGATAGGTAATATGCAGATATATTTGCAATCAGTAAAAAAATACAGAAGAATTGAGAACCCCCTTCTTTTTTGATGTCGGTTTAATAGCATATACATTGCTAATTAATTATATTTCTCTACTTAAATCCGTACACAATGTAGAGGCAGTTATAGTATTCTAAGTACAATTGCGAGAAATGCTGTAAGCACTTTTCGTCAAGATATATGAAAAATACGTACTTATTATTGTACCATGCTTTTCGTGTCCTTGCCTGAACAACCTTAAACTCCCTATCCAGATTGGTTATATAATTATTGTAACTACCATCTCACTAATAAAGGGAAATCAACAAGAAATTTGTTTTTCAATTGGGGCAACACCAACAGCATGATAGTTTTGACGTTTAGGGGGACGTATTCCTAGTAGATGATGCTTTGGCAATTGTTACAATGAATTCAAATTCGCTCGACACTCGCATTCAAATAATTAAAATCCACTATGAAAATGGTGGTTCTGTTAAAGTTACATTTCGTAAAATTCGTGATATTTATCGCGAGATGTTCATAGCTCAATTTTGGCTATTATTGCTGACGTCGATATCACCGACATGTGGTTTCAACAGGAGTGTGCCACATGTCACCAGTGTTTCCACAATGAGGGGAACTTCCCCTTTTGAGGGGAAATTAGGGTCCCGAGGGGAAGAAAAACAAATCGTCGACAATTTTCGTCGATAATTTTCGTCGATAATTTTGTTGACGCCTTTAGTGTCAATAATATTATCATAGTATAGTAGGTATCACCAGAAGCGTGGGCAGGTTATAGAAAAAAATAGTTAAAAACCTATTATTTTTTTAGTTACTACAATAGCGCCAAAACTAAAAACTACAGCAAAAACAATTTTGAGGGGAAAAAGCCCTGAGAAGGGGAAATCTGAATTGAGGCGTGGGGAAAACAAATCATTAAAGTGGAAACACTGCATGTCACACAGCCAATGAAACGATCAATTGTTTGCAAACGAAATTCCCGATCGCATAATTTCACGGAATTCAGCGGTTAAGTAGCCAGCCAGATCATCTGATTTAACACATCTGGATTATTTTTTGTAAGGCTATGTTAAGGACATAGTCTATACGGATCCAATCGAATCGATTGCAGCCTTAGAACTCAAAATCCGTCACGTGATTAACGAAATAGAACCGCCATTTTGGCAAAAAGCGATTAAAAAATTTGATGAAAGAATCATTGACCTATATGAAAGAATCGACATCTGTCAGCGTGCTCGTAGTGGACATTTGTGAGATATCATTTATATCATTTTTCATTCATAATTGCCAAACTTTTCTCTTTGTATTTTTTTGATTTTTGATTGTAAATTAGATTGTATTACAATCAAAATTTTAATCAACTTCATCCAAATAAGTTGTTTTATTTTGTTTTAGAAAACAAAGTTCTTGTTGAAAAACCCTTTAGCTAGACACGACTGTGATTATAAATTGTATGTATAATATGAAATAATTATATGATTGACACAAAGATATATAAATATATTTCAAGTATGGCGTATGCACAAACCATAAAAATCTCAAATTAAATATTTTAAGATGCTGGTCTACAGAATGGCATTTCAAGATGTATTTGGTGTGTTTAATTATTAGCGACATTATTAAGATGCTGACCAGGTGCTGAGATCTTTTACCAATCCAGATCTTGATATCACGACTGGGATCGGTGTTTGTCATACATACCTTAATTTATATTTAAAGTGTAAGTATATACAGAACAAATGGATAATTATTGCAGTTCTTTTTTAATCCAATTCGACCTAATGCTACATCAAAACATCCAAACCATCTAACTACAAAATAAAGGTACCTACCATAGATGCCTTGTTATTTTGCCTCATTCTGGGTATTCCTACATGGGAAAGGTAAATAAAATAAAATTAAAAATATTATAGAGTCGATTGGGTATAATAAAATAAAATAACGTAATTTTATTTAGTCGATGTGAAAAATTAATAATTTACAATGGTTTTTAATTCATGCCTATAATTTATTCTATTATTGATAAAATTATAACACGCATTTTCTTAAATTATCTTATTGAGTTCGAACATTATATGTTTATTTAAAGTAGTGCCTATAAAAAATACATTTCGTAAGTGTTTTTGAACTTGATAAAGCGCCTATGTCTTTCACTATTTTAAACAAATACCTCAAAACACTTGAAGGGCCCTAATTACTTGTGTGATCTGTTGCCCGATAACGCAATTTTGTAGCAATGGGGCATTTGTAACTATCAAAGATTTGTAGGTATCAGCATTTTGGTATTATGAAACTCAAAATATTCTAGTATTAATGTGTCTATGTATAAATTGCACACAGAAAATAATACGAATCTGACCAAATCACATGGTGATGTATCGAACGGCATACTTACCAACTAACAACTGTATCTGTATACCAACTAAACACTATATGATAGGGTTTTAATCTCTGAAAGATATCGAATAAGTTCTTCGAAAGATACATGTCGCGTCAAACGAGATATTATCAGTCCGACTACAGCTGTCATAGCGTCAAAACTATATTATTTTGGATGGTGTCTATATGAAATTTATAGCTACAAAGTTACGTCATTCCAGGGCTGATCTCATAACCTTCAATTAATCTATATTTCCTAATAATGTATCATCTCTAAAATAATCAAGCAGCTCCTCAATGTTTCTAATAATTGGCTTAAGTGAGTAATCCCGTATTTCATTAAATACTTCTTTAATAAATTTATGAGACATGGAAGTATCTTATACTATACCATGACCATACAATGAAGAGTCTGACTGATTCAACATTCTTACAACAATAACAACGGTTATGTGTGCGCAAGTATTAGGGCCTCCGCAAGCAACGTAGCGGGTAATAGGTATTTTGATAATAAATAACGTATGTATATTAGACCGATCTAATACAAGGACATAATAAAAACTTATAGGTAGTCATTTAAACGCCAAGCCCATAAACTAATTGGTATTCTCGTGCTTCCTAACAACTAAGCCTACCTAACGTTACTACGCGAAGTACATAACTTTTTTGGTGATGGCGTGGACTTTGATTGCCCTCTCCATAGCTACGACGGTGCGGTCTTCGCTGCTGACGGACTGGTGGCTGCCCTCGCCCGAGTCGTGTTCCTTCTCGACGAGATGGTAACGCGCGCGGAACGCGACGAGGTGCGCGTAGTACGCAGGCGCCGGGATGGAGACGGAGCGCGTGCAGCGGACGTACGTGTGGCACAGCTGGTACGTGAGGCACTGCAGCTCGTCCGAACCGAAGTGGTTGTCGTCCCACAGCACGTGGTAGTGCGACGGCCGCGACGTGCCCTGCACACACCATTACTCTATGTTACATCTCTCTCTCTCTCACAGATACACATACACGCACACACCGGTACGTGAGGCACTGCAGCTCGTCCGAACCGAAGTGGTTGTCGTCCCACAGCACGTGGTAGTGCGACGGCCGCGACGTGCCCTGCACACACCATTACTCTATGTTACATCTCTCTCTCTCACAGATATACATACACGCACACACCGGTACGTGAGGCACTGCAGCTCGTCCGAACCGAAGTGGTTGTCGTCCCACAGCACGTGGTAGTGCGACGGCCGCGACGTGCCCTGCACACACCATTACTCTATGTTACATCTCTCTCTCTCACAGATACACATACACGCACACACCGGTACGTGAGGCACTGCAGCTCGTCCGAACCGAAGTGGTTGTCGTCCCACAGCACGTGGTAGTGCGACGGCCGCGACGTGCCCTGCACACACCATTACTCTATGTTACATCTCTCTCTCTCACAGATACACATACACGCACACACCGGTACGTGAGGCACTGCAGCTCGTCCGAACCGAAGTGGTTGTCGTCCCACAGCACGTGGTAGTGCGACGGCCGCGACGTGCCCTGCACACACCATTACTCTATGTTACATCTCTCTCTCTCACAGATACACATACACGCACACACCGGTACGTGAGGCACTGCAGCTCGTCCGAACCGAAGTGGTTGTCGTCCCACAGCACGTGGTAGTGCGACGGCCGCGACGTGCCCTGCACACACCATTACTCTATGTTACATCTCTCTCTCTCACAGATACACATACACGCACACACCGGTACGTGAGGCACTGCAGCTCGTCCGAACCGAAGTGGTTGTCGTCCCACAGCACGTGGTAGTGCGACGGCCGCGACGTGCCCTGCACACACCATTACTCTATGTTACATCTCTCTCTCTCTCACAGATACACATACACGCACACACCGGTACGTGAGGCACTGCAGCTCGTCCGAACCGAAGTGGTTGTCGTCCCACAGCACGTGGTAGTGCGACGGCCGCGACGTGCCCTGCACACACCATTACTCTATGTTACATCTCTCTCTCTCACAGATACACATACACGCACACACCGGTACGTGAGGCACTGCAGCTCGTCCGAACCGAAGTGGTTGTCGTCCCACAGCACGTGGTAGTGCGACGGCCGCGACGTGCCCTGCACACACCATTACTCTATGTTACATCTCTCTCTCTCACAGATACACATACACGCACACACCGGTACGTGAGGCACTGCAGCTCGTCCGAACCGAAGTGGTTGTCGTCCCACAGCACGTGGTAGTGCGACGGCCGCGACGTGCCCTGCACACACCATTACTCTATGTTACATCTCTCTCTCTCACAGATACACATACACGCACACACCGGTACGTGAGGCACTGCAGCTCGTCCGAACCGAAGTGGTTGTCGTCCCACAGCACGTGGTAGTGCGACGGCCGCGACGTGCCCTGCACACACCATTACTCTATGTTACATCTCTCTCTCTCACAGATACACATACACGCACACACCGGTACGTGAGGCACTGCAGCTCGTCCGAACCGAAGTGGTTGTCGTCCCACAGCACGCAGCATACACATTTTACATACTTGCCCTGTGATATATCTCTCTAAACACATACAGACACTCACCTGGATTCCTTGGTGAGAGCACAAGTAGAAATCGAACTCCGTGGGGTGCGTGATGCCGAGGTCGACGGTGGTACCCGCAGGGATGTTGCCGGACTTGCCCGACTGCTCCTTCTTGTCAGCGCAGAATAATCGCGTATGATGACGCTTTTGCACTGCTATGAAAGTCACTCCTGGCTTATACTCAGCCTCCAGCTGAAAAATAGAAACAAAGCATATTCTTCAAGGTATAACCAGAGCATACATATAATCTCAGCAACAGTCAGGCAGAACCCGGTTGTGCTAATAAGCTCACCAACCACATGAAACCTAACCTGAACCACATGAACCTAAGAACATTTAATAAAATTTGGGTATTTCTATCTCTGTCTACCCATTCCGTAATATACAGGGATGACAATGAGTTTTTTCCTTTGTCTTAGAAGATAAAATTTTGTAGTTAATGTCCATTATCGCATTATTTCCGATATTAAAAGCTCGTACTGTGCTTATTTACACCATATTCAATCTAATGGAACAACATAAGTTTTTTAAATGACATTCTCTCTCTCTCATTACTTCTCTCACTCATTATGCAGTGATTAAAGTTTTCAATTATTTAAACTACCTTTTATTTAATACATATTATCCGCTCTCTCATGATCTGGCTGGCCTTCTTTGATTTCTAATATGTAACCGATCTAAAAATATCGGTTAACTTAATAATTAAAAATTTCACTAAATATTAATTTAAATCAGCGCGCCATCTGTAGGCAAACGACCAAACGTCTATCTAAATTCCATATGAAGTTAGAAAAGACCTATAAAGCGATAAGCTTAAATACCTTTGCCGAGCGCTGAGGTAGTACAGCGACTCACCAATAGAGGTCGCGCATAACAATCACAACGTTAAGTCTGGTAGTAACATTCTTCTTCTTCTTCCTTTCCTCCATTCAATTAGACTATTGACAGTTAAAATAAATGTCAATCCAGTCTGTCAGAAAATACCATGATGGTGGTTTTTGAGTTCCGCTAGAGGAACGTTGCATTTTAAATATTTTCAAATCAAGTGCAGTCATTGGCTTTGCGACGACAACGGTTTTGGAGGCTTTTTCGTTACCATATATGGTAATGAAATTCGCCCCCGACATCCGCCCAACTTGATGTCTTTCCTCAACGAGGAATCGCGATCACTTTGACCCCAGCCATCCTCTGTGCAACTACTACTAAAGACTCAGTTTAACTACATCTACAATTCTAATCTTCTTACAAGCCCCAAAATCTGGGTAAGTTTGTGTTTTAAAGTGAAAGTGTACTTGACCACCCCATTAAAATCTAACCTAAAAACCTATGGTATGTAATCTTATTTTAATTGCTGTACTTTATTGTGTGTCTTACCTGCTAACTCTCTTGTTGAATTTATGTGTTTTTCTGTTCCTTCTCAACATTCAACTGTTTTCTAATTTACGCCCTTCTGGCAAACTTTAAAGGATGTTGCTGGTAGCTCGCAATTCACGAGGTACCTAGGCTAGTCCCTTTTTTGCTCGGTAGTGAACGGACCTCGTGGATTGTGAGCATCATTACCGGCAACATACCTACTTGCGCCCTTCTGGCATTCTGAGCGGCTGGTGGTTCGCCTTCGCTTAGGGCCTAGCTAGTCCCTTTTGCCCGGTAGCGGAAGCCTTAGCGGAGGCGAATTCTTCACCAGCAGCATCTACCTCTTTGGCCCTTATGGCATACCTCTTGTTTGCTGGCGGGCCACATCCCTAAAGGCCCTCTGCGAGTCCCTAATATGCTCAGTAGCAGAGGGACAGTGGACCCACCAGCTCAACACTTTACTGGACCCATTGTAACCGGAGCACATGTGCCTTTCAGGGTTCAAGTACGAGGCTGAACTGCCAGTACGAGACGGAGAACTTTCCGTACTACACACTACTTCTGAACTCCGGCCGTCCTCTGACCTCCAGCACCGACCGCGGCCAAACGTCTCTACAGCATCTAGCTGGGACATTCTACCGGCGCGGCGGTGTGGAGCCGAGCCCTGCACGGCAGACCTGCTGCTGAGCATCAACTCGGATACTAGCGGACCGGAGCTAAGTCCTTAAACAAGGAAGCTTGCCAAATTGATAAACCTGTCTGAAATCCACGACCCTTTCTCTTGATTATACTCTATACTGAACTCTCTCTTCTTTCTTTCATGCTCCCTTCTACCCTGAGTAGGTAGGTAGGTGACATTTTAACCGACCTGACGGATGACTTAATATTTGCCTCTAGAGACGCATATGCTGAAAACGTCGGAAAATTGAGGAAAATCTTTGACCAAGTCCAATCATCTCTAATTAAATCTCATAACAAAAATTGTGGACCTTATAATCTTCGTCGCAAGAACCACGAATTTAATATTGGCGACATAGTATGGAAAAGGACTTATTATCAAAGTAATAAGGATAATAGGTTTTCTAAAAAACTTGCCCCTAAATACTTAAAATGTCGCATTAAAACTAAAATATCTCCATTAGTATATGAATTAACTGATATGCAAGGAAAAAACCTTGGGTCCTGGCATATCAAGGATTTTAAAATAAGTAAATACATATCCTAGTATTTATTTCACTTTCTTAACAATTGCAAATCTTTGTACTGAATAACTTGTTGTCGACTTAAAATATATAGAAATTCTCAAATAAAACCAAATTCATACTATGAATTAATTTATTAAAGCTTTAAATATACAATCTTACAACTAAAACGCATATTCTATGTATCTTAAATAACTAAAATATATTGGTAAATAAAACCAAACTCATAGAGTGCAACTTTTTAATAATCTCTTATAATATTCTTATCTGTATAGGAAAAATAAATCCTTATATACAACTAATCTTATAGGTAACAGTATCTTATATACTTCTTGTATTCTAATAACTTGTGATCCTTGCTTATATTGATCATTATTTATATCTTATATAAAATGATGGCATAAGATATATTATAACTTAACTACAATACATACATTGTACTACAAACTATACATCTTAACTTATATACTGAATTAATTTAACTTCCTTAAATACTCTTTGTCACTGTCCACTTTCAATGGAATAGTGTTATAAAAAAAATTGCTAAAATCATCCTTTTACGTGCCAGATGGTAATTCTTCAAATAGAGTGCGGTTGTACAAACACTTTAAAAACAAGCCTATTGTACTGAGCGGTGGATAACTCACTAAACAAGCCATTATCTAGAGCGGGTTACAGACTCTTAAAAGAAGCCTAATGTAAAATTTCCTTTTGTTTAACTTCTCTGTCTTAAAATTTAATTTAACTTAGGCAATTATGGAACTTATATTTAAAAAAATAATCCATAAAGGTCTACTATAAGTACTTAACTTGACTATGTTCTAGTGTGTTATTCATACCTATAATGTAGCTAGCTGTTCATAGAAGTTAACTTCTGCAGCCTACAAATTCCATTCCTCTCAATATATTGCTGTCAATAATCGTTTCTTGGGATATCTAATCCAAACGATGGAGGGGAATTCTAGGAAATACTTAGGTGTGTATCTGCACATAGACATAGTTAATAACTTAAGATCATATACTGGAGTTTCTGTAGCTTATATAAGATACTCAAAGTTAGGTCTTAGGTCAAGTATTTTTTTCTTAGAACTGCTCAAGGCTAGTGAATTTTTTTTCTAGTAATAAAATTCTTTCTTGGGTGGGGAGATATGTAACCGATCTAAAAATATCGGTTAACTTAATAATTAAAAATTTCACTAAATATTAATTTAAATCAGCGCGCCATCTGTAGGCAAACGACCAAACGTCTATCTAAATTCCATATGAAGTTAGAAAAGACCTATAAAGCGATAAGCTTAAATACCTTTGCCGAGCGCTGAGGTAGTACAGCGACTCACCAATAGAGGTCGCGCATAACAATCACAACGTTAAGTCTGGTAGTAACATTCTTCTTCTTCTTCCTTTCCTCCATTCAATTAGACTATTGACAGTTAAAATAAATGTCAATCCAGTCTGTCAGAAAATACCATGATGGTGGTTTTTGAGTTCCGCTAGAGGAACGTTGCATTTTAAATATTTTCAAATCAAGTGCAGTCATTGGCTTTGCGACGACAACGGTTTTGGAGGCTTTTTCGTTACCATATATGGTAATGAAATTCGCCCCCGACATCCGCCCAACTTGATGTCTTTCCTCAACGAGGAATCGCGATCACTTTGACCCCAGCCATCCTCTGTGCAACTACTACTAAAGACTCAGTTTAACTACATCTACAATTCTAATCTTCTTACAAGCCCCAAAATCTGGGTAAGTTTGTGTTTTAAAGTGAAAGTGTACTTGACCACCCCATTAAAATCTAACCTAAAAACCTATGGTATGTAATCTTATTTTAATTGCTGTACTTTATTGTGTGTCTTACCTGCTAACTCTCTTGTTGAATTTATGTGTTTTTCTGTTCCTTCTCAACATTCAACTGTTTTCTAATTTACGCCCTTCTGGCAAACTTTAAAGGATGTTGCTGGTAGCTCGCAATTCACGAGGTACCTAGGCTAGTCCCTTTTTTGCTCGGTAGTGAACGGACCTCGTGGATTGTGAGCATCATTACCGGCAACATACCTACTTGCGCCCTTCTGGCATTCTGAGCGGCTGGTGGTTCGCCTTCGCTTAGGGCCTAGCTAGTCCCTTTTGCTCGGTAGCGGAAGCCTTAGCGGAGGCGAATTCTTCACCAGCAGCATCTACCTCTTTGGCCCTTATGGCATACCTCTTGTTTGCTGGCGGGCCACATCCCTAAAGGCCCTCTGCGAGTCCCTAATATGCTCAGTAGCAGAGGGACAGTGGACCCACCAGCTCAACACTTTACTGGACCCATTGTAACCGGAGCACATGTGCCTTTCAGGGTTCAAGTACGAGGCTGAACTGCCAGTACGAGACGGAGAACTTTCCGTACTACACACTACTTCTGAACTCCGGCCGTCCTCTGACCTCCAGCACCGACCGCGGCCAAACGTCTCTACAGCATCTAGCTGGGACATTCTACCGGCGCGGCGGTGTGGAGCCGAGCCCTGCACGGCAGACCTGCTGCTGAGCATCAACTCGGATACTAGCGGACCGGAGCTAAGTCCTTAAACAAGGAAGCTTGCCAAATTGATAAACCTGTCTGAAATCCACGACCCTTTCTCTTGATTATACTCTATACTGAACTCTCTCTTCTTTCTTTCATGCTCCCTTCTACCCTGAGTAGGTAGGTAGGTGACAAATATACAATAAATTAATTATAATTAAGTTTATTTCCAAAAACATAAGTACTAAAGATTAATATTTTCATTTTGTTGTCTTAGGTAAAATACAAGTTTGGTATCTATTTGGTATACATTACTCAATCCCCAGAACCTACACTAAGCATTAACTTGTGTTGTAGGTTTCTGCTTGTTCTTCATATTCACAGTTAAAAAATTTAATTTAATTTAGCCAGAAAGAAGTATAAGGTGAGATAGGTTAATGAGTATAAAACGTTTTTTACGTTATATTTTTTTTTTTATTCCTGATATGTTAGCCTTTGACCACTATCTCACCTGATGGTAAGTGATGATGTAGTCGAAGATGTAGTTCAGGCTAACCTAGAAGCACTGGCTCTCAAGGACAGCTGCCGGAACACACCTGCAGCACATAAGCTTGGCGACAGATTTTCTACTTGAGGGTGGTAGCTAGCCAGGCGGGCATTCGCGAAATGCCCTACCAACATGCTATAACGACTGCCATCCTTAGACAACAACCGGGACCGACGGCTTACGTGCCCTCCGAAGCACGAAAGCGCTCAGTAGTAATGTCACTAGCGGTCACCCATCCAACTCATGACCGCAGGCGACGTTGCTTAACTTTGCTGATCGGTTAAGAACAGCTAAATAAACTTCGCTACGAGCGCTTCAAAATTCCTTACTTACATAATAAGCTAAGAATTAACATTATTAGCTTGTTATGTAAGTGTTTTGAGGGTGTGTGAGTTTGTGAGAGAGAGAGAGAGAGAGAGAGAGCGAGAGAGAGAGAGAGAATTATACGTATTTTAGAGGGCAATACAATGCCGCGTGACTAGTTTTATTTAAATCTTTAAGTAACTCACCGCTAAGCAAGCCTCCCTGATGGCTATGAGCTCGTATTGCAACACATGCTGGAACTGTCCTTCTGATATTCCATCTCTGTACACTATAATGCGGTACGGCTTGAACCCACCGGTGCTTTTGTAGAACATTATGAGAAGCTCTTTGACCATACTGCTCATCTCTTGGACGGTGTCTTGTCTGAAAACATTGAAACTAAAATGTGCATAAGATTGAATACTTTTTTTCGTATACACATGTTAGCAACGGCATGTTACAGGTCATTTATGTTTTCTATATGGCAAAAGAAATTGTAAAACCCTAACGTTTAGTCACTAATTACTTTGATCCCATATATAATTGTTCATCACTATCTTTACTCTCCCGCAATTATATTTTTTGCAATAATACGTCATAATCTCTTTTTCTACAATCTTTCATGATCTATAATTTGGTCCTTTCAGCCGGAGTAAAGTTTAAACCATTATTTTCCCTAATTGAAGTGAAGTTAGCTAAAAATTTAATTACATTTGGCACGAAATTGTCTTTAGTAATACATTAAAACACAAAATAGAGCGGCCATCACTTATGGGGCCTGCCTAAAACTAAAATGTACCTAGTTAATGAAATATATTTTTAAAAGAAGATTTCTAATTAAATTGGACCTAGACCCGATAGGTGTTGACAATTAAACTTTAGGTGTAATTAAACAGATGTTTTAGACGTTGTAACATTTTTAGCGCATAATATTCTTCAGTTGAATGTTGCCAGGAGATAAACATGTTTTAATGGTACATGTAATAGGATTTATTTTGTGCAATATATTTTAATGTTATATGCAACAATTATTGTGTATCAGGTGCTACACAGGCTGTCGTGAATACAAGGATATCTTTCGAGAGAAGAGCATTTCGCTACTAAAATAGAAAAACGTATTTAATGCACAATCTTACTTTTTGTAGTCCTGGCACGCGGGACTTGACTGCGAGCCAGAAGACTCCCTGCTTGATGGCCAGTCTGCTACCGGTCTTCGAAAAGAAAACACGTCAAGGTCACAATTATTCAAAACTTGCGTACTTTGTTACTTTTTAAATAGGGTACTTGCATGTACTATTAAAAAGTAGTATGTTTTTTTAATTTCTTCCATTTATTTCCCAGCTTTTTATAATAATGATGTGTATAAGATCATGTGTTTCCAAATAAGAACGTGTAGACTCATCTAATTATTTGACACTTGGTCAAAGATAACACATTAATAGAGTTGAATTTACAGTTAATAATAAATATGTAAAGTGAAAAAAAAAAAACACCATATTAACGTCGTACACTGGTAAAACAACGCCTTAAGATCTTAAATAATTAATAATGCTTTAATATATGTCTTATCAAAAACTTAGAATGCGGTCATAATGCCATAATGGGTCAACCCATCAAACCTTATAATCTTTAAGAATTTAGTCTTTAGACTAACTTGCTTCTGACAAATATGAATCAACTGAAAGTAGAGTGTAACTTTAGGCAGGTAATTGCAACTTTTTAACTTTAGTATGTAATTAGTAAAAGCTCCTTATACCGTTCATATTTTTTTTCGGTTCAAAATATTTCAATACATTTTTATCTTCGCCCACTTCCAAGTTCGATAGAGTTGAAATTTGAGGTGTTGAGTTGATATCTTAGGTTTTCTTTTATTTAGTTTATTATTTACGTAAATTTATTTTCTTTAGCTTTCGCCTTTTTTGTGCCATCGTCACGACGTACTATCCAGTTGAACAATTTCATGAACAAAGCCAAATTATAAGGAAAAGCAGGGGTTCAACGACAATTAGCATAACTTGAGAAAATTGACAATTAATCCTTTTGCATCATAATAAATAGACAGAGTATAATTGTTGGAGGGTTAAAACCTTATTGCTAATCATGGCCGACTCCAATTTATTGAAATGACTGACATTGTGTTCGGTTGCTAGTTTATAAAATGTTTTTATGTCATGTCTTGTGCTTAATAAAATTCTGCTTATATTTTACACCAAATACGTGTTTAAATATGATTTATAGAAGGTTATGGTTCAGCAAAAATAGTGCAACGTTATTGTAAATATGTCGGAAACGAAAAATCAAAGTTTTTCACATGAAAAATTACGCGGACGTGAAAATTACGTCGAGTGGAAATTTGTTATGAAAAATGCATTGATTCACGACAATTTATGGATCTGTATAAGCGGTTACGATAAGGATGACAAAACAACGTCCGAAGTGAAAGATCGACGTGACGAAATTGCAAAATCTAAAATTTGCTTGGGCGTTGAAAAGTCATGTTTTTCACATTTGATGTCAGCTGATACGGCGAAAGACGCCTGGAATGCACTAGAACGTGCATATGATGATAAAGGACTCGGTTCAAGAGTGAGAACTCTTCAGAACTTGTGCGCTGTCAAACTGGAGAACTATTCTAGCATGGAAGCTTACGTCAATGAAGTATTGTCATTAGCGCAGCAATTGGCGAATATGAACAAACCTGTTGATGACGAGTTTCTTGGTGCGTTGATGCTCAAAGGTTTACCGACAGAGTACGAGCCCATGATCATGGCACTAGAGCATTCGGGAGCTGTCATTACTGCTGATCTAGTCAAATCGAAACTGCTACAGGATCAACGTTGGACTACTCGTGGAGATTCGAGTGAGTGCTTGTATTCTAAAAGAAAAGGCGCTAGTACGAGTGACTCCTGGACGAGAAAAGCGCAGCAGCACAAGGATGAGTCAAAAGCGAAGGATAATTCCGCTAGAAAGAGAGAACCGTGGTGCTGGAAGTGCAGACAGAAAGGACATCTGAAGAAAGATTGCCGGAACGCGAAGGATTCTTCAGGAAACTGTGTCTTATCAGCATATAGTACTGGATCTGACTCGGAATCTTCGTGGTACATAGACTCGGGGGCTACAAATAACATGACTGGCAGGCGTGATTTGATGACAGACTTCAAATCGCGAGATGGTCACGTCACCATTGCTAATGGAGATAAACTGCGGTGTACAGGTATAGGTACTGTTAAGTTGTCGGATAGCGCGACGTTAACTGATGTGTTGTATATACCTAAGCTGTCTGTAAATCTCATATCTGTTTCGCAATTGATTAAGAATGGTTGTATTGTTAATTTTGATACTACTGGTTGTACAATTTCTAAGCTGGGCGATGTTTTGATTAAGGCAAATGACGTTGGAGGGGCTTACAGACTTCAGACCTGCAGTCTAAGGGCGAATCTTACTACTAGCACTGCAACTTGGCATCAAAGACTTGGCCATTTAAGCGCCAACAATATGAAGCTTTTGAGGCAGGGACTTGCTAATGATATTAGTTTTCAGGACGACCCTTGTAAAGACGTTGCCTGTGAAGTTTGTTTAAAGGGAAAGCAAGCTCGGTTTCCTTTTCCTAGCAATCCTGAGAAGTCTGTGGCTGTAAAACGGTTGGATTTAATCCATACCGATTTGTGTGGTCCGTTGCCGGTGAATTCGCTTGGAGGCAAGAGGTATATCCTGACATTCTTGGATGATCATTCGAGGAAGGTGTTCGTGTATTTCCTGAAGCGTAAGAGCGAGGTGAGTGAATACACGAAAAACTTTATTAAGCTAGTCGAAACTCAGACTGGTGACAAAGTTAAAGTTTTGAGGTCGGACAATGGGACCGAGTATGTGAACAGAGACCTTGAAGGTTTTTTGAAAGGTAAGGGGATAGTCCATCAGGTAACTGTGCCTTACAGTCCTGAACAGAACGGTTGTGCGGAAAGGCTAAACAGGACCCTCCTAGAAAAAGTAAGGTGCCTCTTGTATACTTCGAACCTAGACCACAAGTTTTGGGCAGAAGCTGCCTGTACTGCTGCACATTTAATAAATGTGTCACCTTCGAAAAGGCTCTCAGGGCAAACTCCTGAGGAAGCCTGGACAGGTAAGAAGGTTAGCTTGAAACACTTACGTGTGTTTGGCTGCGAAGCTTATGCTCACGTTGATAAAGTGAAGCGGAATAAGCTTGAACCACAAAGCAAGCGTTGTATATTTCTTGGCTATGACGGTAATGGATATAGGCTCTACGATTCGGCGAAAAATATAGTTTTTCGTAGTCGTGATGTTGTTTTTAACGAAACAATTTTTCCAGGTGTCAAGAGTAAACGGCCCGTGGAGATCTTCTTTCCGACTAGTGATGACGGAGATACCGTTGAAGATGCGGATGTTCGTGATCAGTCTGGGATTGAGCTTGAGGTGGAGATGCCATCACTACAAACTGTAGAGGCTGAGGTTGAGGCGGAGAGACAGGTAGAGCCTGAAGTGAGGTTTGAGGCTGACGAGCAGGTGCCGAGTTCATCTACTGATACAACCAGAATGCCACGGAAGCCACCATCTGACGGACCAGCCTATAATTTACGGCCGAGAGTACCGAGGACGATGTCTGCGCTCGAGACAGAGTTGAGTGAGCCGACGAATGTCAAGGAAGCTTTGCAATCGAGTGATAGTAAGCTTTGGCGGAAAGCTATGCAAGATGAGATTGATTCGTTCAATAAGCATGAGGCTTGGGAGCTAGTTGACAGACCGGCAGACAAGAATATTGTCAAGAATCGATGGTTGTTTAAAATCAAACGTGACGCCAATGGCAAAGTGGCGTGTTATAGAGCGCGATTGGTTGCAAAGGGTTTTACCCAAAAGTTCGGAATTGACTACATGGATACTTTTTCTCCGGTTGTGCGACATAGTTCGTTGAGAATGTTGTTGTCTCTTGCGGTTGAATTAGATCTGAAGATTGATCACCTTGACGTCAAGACTGCTTTTCTGAATGGCAATTTGAGTGAAGAAATTTATATGTCACAGCCTGAAGGTTTCGTCAAGCAAGGCAATGAGCATATGGTCTACAGACTCAAGAAAGCCGTGTACGGGTTAAAGCAGGCGTCACGTGCCTGGTACGATAAGGTAAAGGAAGTTTTACTCGCAGAGAATTTCACGCAGAGCAAGTATGAGAGCTGTATCTTCAGTCGCCGAGTGGGTAAGCGAACCATTATTATTGCTCTCTATGTAGACGATTTTTTCGTTTTTTACGACTGTGACAAGCTTGCTGATAAGATAAAAACGTCACTGAAGTCTCACTTCACAATTAAAGATTTAGGTGAGGTTAAACATATGCTAGGCATCAAAGTACAGCGCACTAGTCGTGAGTTGAAGCTGAGTCAGAAAACCTATATTGAAAAGCTTCTTGAACGTTTCGGTATGAGTGACTGTAAAGTTGCTAAGACGCCCTTAGATGTAGGTCTGAAGTTTTCTGATAGCGCCACCCACGAGAGTAGACTACCGTATCAGGAGCTGATAGGATGTTTATTGTATATAGCTGTGATCTCAAGACCTGACATTTCATTTGCTGCATGTTTCTTAAGTCAGTTTAATACTTGCTACACAGCGGAACACTTTGCAGCGGCCAAACGTGTATTGCGGTATTTAAAAGGCACAATGAATTTAGGTCTTGTGTACAGAAAAAGTGATGAACATGATAAATTTCATGTTTATGGATTTACTGACGCTGATTGGGCTAACGGGGCGGATCGTAAATCTTACACGGGGTATATTTATAAGCTAGGTAGGAATGTTATTTCCTGGGGTTGTTATAAGCAATCGTGTATCGCACTTTCGTCTACCGAGGCGGAGTATATAGCTTTGTCTGAAGCTGCCAAAGAGGCGGTATACGTCCGTGCGGTTCTTGCTGAGTTGATAGGTCAATGTCACACTGTAACCCTGTATAGTGATAATCAGTCTGCGGCGAAGCTGGCTAGTAACCCAGTGTTCCATAAGCGAACAAAACATGTGGACATTAGATATCACTATATTCGTGAAGCTGTTGAGAATAGGGTGCTAGAACTGATGTACATGCCAACAGAGCAGATGACTGCTGATGTGCTCACGAAGGCACTGCCTAGCTGTAAGCACTTGTCGTTTGTACGAGATATGCTTGAAGTCCTCCAGGATTAAGAGGGCGTGTTGGAGGGTTAAAACCTTATTGCTAATCATGGCCGACTCCAATTTATTGAAATGACTGACATTGTGTTCGGTTGCTAGTTTATAAAATGTTTTTATGTCATGTCTTGTGCTTAATAAAATTCTGCTTATATTTTACACCAAATACGTGTTTAAATATGATTTATAGAAATAATTCATTCATAAATGTCCAGATTTCGACGCATTTGGTCCTTATAGGTTAAATCTTTACTATTGGATTTTTGATCTAAATAAGAATTTTATACGGTTTATTCCCTTCAACAATTTTGTCCATATGATTACATTTTTGAGTAATCAAGTTTGATTATGTAACTCGTAAGTATAACATAAACATGACAAATAAGGGCTGATAAACATGTATATAAAGGTAAAGAAGGGGTATAGCAGACTATCTGAAATATTAATAGCTAATTTTGCACAGTTACTTACACTTGCAGAGCTCCAATTTTTTTAGTTTTTAATGCAAATTGTTTCCTCCATCACTCTAATTTTACAGAACAGAAATGTAAATACAGTTCGACAACAGAATGGCCCCACGATATTTATCTTTGATATTTTAAATGTCATCGCGCCAATCTTTGACAGATCGCTTATAAATGGCGGCGCAATAAAAATGTAAATCAGCAATGTATGTACCCCTTCTTAGCCAGTATAGAATGCAATAAGCACCATGTTGCCCAGTTCGTACTGTAATGGGCTCCTTCTAACCATTTCCGGTTTATTTATTCAATATATTTAACAGGAAATATATTTTGGTTTGTTTTGAATGTGTCATATGAACTACCCGTTCAATATTTATCGAATGCGGTTATTTTTTGAATTATTTATATTTTATTAATTATTATTAATAATTTATTTTTTGAAACATTAGAATTGTCGATGAGCCCTTTCTATTCATGTACCCCTCTTGTGTAATATTGTCAAAGATTTATACATCCGTATCATTCTCGCTTTGCATTAGCGGTATATATAAAAATATTTGACGTGGGTAAATTTTGTTTCAAGGATAACGGATCAATTTTTAAATATTCTTACTTTCTTAGGCAAATTATCAATATTCCACGGGCGGGAAATAGTATATTCTTTCAAATAGGCTCGCCTTTGACTACCATTTCACCTGAAAGTAAGTGATAACTGACAATGCGGTCGAAGGTGTTAAGAGCCTAGAATTACTGGCTCTCAAGAAAAGCTGCGGGAACACAATGTTAGGTGCTTGGCGACAGACTTTCTACTCATATATATATGGTAAATAGTCGTTTGTATTACAAGCGTGCTAGATAATATTTTATTCGGCAAGAGAGCTATTTTGAATCCAGAGTGGAGCGAAGGATTCTACCAGTTAAGGATCCAAACGAGGTAATATAATCGCACGACGGCGTGATACACTGTTCTTTTTACTGCCCTCTATGAGAATATAAATATGTCGGTATGGAAAATATACTTTAAACAGTTGAATATTGTTTATATTTGGCTGAAAAAGCTTTCACTTATCTTGCATTTTTCAACGGATGAAATTTTCATATAATTTCAAACATTATTCACGGGATTCGATTTGGTAGATAACAGACTTTGTATATTTTTTACGTCCGATGCAATATTATCTGGAGTTAATATGATACTGTAATTATTTATATATATTTACTACTAGAGGAAGATGGAGTAATTTTGCATAAAAGTATCGCGATTGTAACACATGAAAATGAAATACCTATGTTGTTGTACGCGCACGGTGGCAGCGTAGCGCGACGGGTGTGCGTCCATGGAGCCGACGACTGCGGCGATGGAGGGTTTCTTGTTGTCTCCCGCTGGCGGGTGCGTCACGTCCACTCCCAGGAAGATGACGGGCTCGTTGAACACCTGCCAAGGGAGGTCCATTTCATTACTTGTATATATACTGTACACAGTGCTGTACTACACTGCAATAGAGTACGCACCTTGGGCCGCAGCGACGGAACCAGGATCGAGTTGATGCCTCCCAGCTTCACGTTGATCTTCAGGCACAGGTTGCTCAGCGTCTGCGGCGACGTTTTGTTCACATTCTTCGCCTGCACGCATTGCGTCGCCATGCCCAGCACCGTGTCTCCTACGCGCTTCACCTCCGCTGCAGAGAGGGGGGGAGGGGAAGGTCAGACTATGTCGGTCCACCACTATATGTAACTAAGCGGCTCCACTCACCGTAGACCGGCGTCTTGCCCGGCAGCACCACTACTACCAGCTGCAGTTGTACAAAAGTCGACTTGAGGTACTTGAACATGGGCTCCACCTGGTCGGGGCCCGTCGCGTACTTGCAGAAGCACGGCTGCCCGATGATGGGCATACCGGCGTCGTTTGAGATCTTCTGCAGCTGCTGCGTAAAGTTTCTGTGCACACAGAAATAACATTACAGTACAATGACAGCAGTTGCAGTGACCGTGGGATGGTTCTGGACTGGATGGGTTCACAACTCACTTGAGCGCATCTTCCCGCACGGTGCGTTGCGGTGCGAAGCATGCGATTGCCCACACGCGGATCTCTACACCCATGAAGAACTGCTTGCCGCGCATGTCCCACACGCCTTGGTTAGGCAACGCCTAATGTAAGAATAAAAACAATTATTACTGATATTTATGACAAAGTAAACTTATATTAGGCATAACAATTATAGGTGCCCTTGAAGCACAGGTTACTGTACTGTACGTCGTTTTTTTCAATAAATTTTTAATGTCAAACAAACATTATCAAAGCATTTTGCGCAATCTACAAACCTGTCCGCCAAGTGAGGAAACGCGGCCGCCGTACTGTAGCTTGGGCGGCGGCAGCACGCGGCCGCGAACCTCCATCATGTTGTTGGAAATGGTGAGACCAAACTCTTTCACGTACAGATCCGTATTGAAGTTGGCGCGCCTCACAAGGTTGTTGATCTCACGCTCTCTGCAATACATACTCGTCTGTCAATACACCATATTCACATTAGAAAAAGTTTGTCTCGTGTAGCGTGACACGTTACCTGTCGGGAGCGGATCGCGCTGTCGCTTTGATCATTGTCGAGGTCTGCATGTCCGTCAACTTCTTGATGCATCGTTGTCCTGGCACTATGTTGCACACCTCCAGAGGTAAGTATGTGTGTTTGTGCTCCTGGCCCACTTGCAGGCAAGGCAGGTGGGGATATCTCAATTTCATTCTATATTTGTCACAAAAATATTTAGCTACTGTACATTCGATTGTTTGTCCATGTTCTAGTTGAAGGGGAAATCTGTGGATAAAAAAGAATAAATCATTTTATGTTACGTTATATAAATAGGGTATTGACCTACAGCTAATGTGTACTAATATATACTACTTATACTATAAGGTTTATAAGTGTGGGCGAACTGCGGCCGCCAGACAGATCTAAGATGTGTTGCGGTCTCTCTCCTGCCTCAATGAAAAAGGAGAAAGGGCTAGATAAGACGATATATCAAAACAAAGTTAGTATAATTTTAAAAAACATCATACTGTCTAGCACGTCCTGCAAGACAATCGCACATTTATTACTCTTGCTTACCTAACTGTGACTTAATACTACTTCTAGATGACTGAAACTTGACTTTATCAATTTTAATGTAAAATTAACATAATAATATGAACCAGTAGTTTCAAGAATGGAATAAATCACGAAACTTCGCAATGTGACTTTTTATGGAAATGTCATCTCTAAACGTAGACACATATAATAGTCTTAATAACTCAACATAAACGCTTTTGGCTGCAGAGATCTGGGGGGTAAATTTAGTAGTAGTTTTAAGTAGGAAACAAAAAGCGGATTTATTTCCTTCTTCAAATTGAAGCAAAATGTTCTCAATACTATAAGGTTAATTGTTTTGCCACATGGACATCAGCCATTTTTTTAATATTTAAGGCCATGTGACGATAATGAATAATATTAATGTAATAATGAACTATAATATTAATCTCGTTATTGAGGATCTCCAAGTAATTTGTGACGCGTGTGGATGACAAATTAGGAACAATAACCTGATAAAGTTCTTTCTTACCCTGGTTACGTTCTGCAGTTTTAAGAAGATATATCAATTATTATGCCCTTTCCAAGGTCACTCTCTCTTGCTATGTGATCGAAACTTTGAAATAGCCAAACGACTTATTAGAAAGAATATCCGTGTCTACTAGAACTCTAGAAGAGTATAACCTATTTATCTCTTCATAACAGGGGATTTAGAGTTAAATCCATCACTTCTGAACACATCCTTGATTTCAAGAACTCATGGGCAAACTACTACAAGACTCGTTAGCCAGTAAATAAGGATTCATAATACGCGATCTCAAAGTACAGATATAACTGATTTACAGTTCAGATTCAAAGGGTTATTTGGAAGCGTCCCTGTACATCGATGGGCTGGTATGACACTCTTTCTTACTCCAGAAAAGTCACGTGAGACCTACGCTACCTAAAAAGATGAAAGATGTTCGCCAAATCATCCAGAACATAAAGATAAGAAAGATTTCTACCTGGACATACTGACGTGATCAACCACTACAGCTGAGACGGCATGACGACGCATGTTTACGTGTTACGTCATCGTGTCATGTATTAGAATGGACATTTTAATACATTTTAATTATTAAAATGTCCATTTTAATACATGATAAGATACATTTTAATTATTTTCATTATTAATAGCTTATCACCAACTTTTTTGTGTCCATTTTGTAATTTAAATTAATAAGTTTGAATAAGATATCCAAGATATTGGAATAAAGATACCTGAGTGCTAAAAAAATTCTAGAAGTAAGTGGCTGTCTCTGTAGCACTTGAAACACAGTTTACTTTATTCCATCCATAGGTCAAACATCAGAGAACAGTAAAATATAGAAGTTATAAAGTTTTTGAGATACTGGAAAGTCATGTCGAAGGATGGATTAATTCCCTTTTTCAAACTACTGGTCCATTTGTTACTTACGACTGCATTTGCGCAGGTCTTCTCGTTACATTGCACACTCTGTATTTCCTCTTCATTGTACCACAATGTGTGATTTCTATTTTGAGTCCCTTTATTTCTTTAGTGAATTTAACTCTTTGAGAATCAGTTAAAGGTTTCCTTTGTTCATTTATGTCTCTTATATCTAATACTTCGCACATAAACTCTATAACGGGCTGTGCTTTGTAGAAGGCGGTTGCAGATACTGAGGGGAGAAAAACAATCTTTAAATACATTTAAACAATAGAAATATATATAATTATTATATCAGTAATCTATATTATATAAAAGCATAAAGTCACTCAATCACTGACCAAGCACGGACTCTCGAAAACTACTTGAACTATGAAGCTGATATTTGCATCTCATTGGCAGGATGGAGAGTAGGCGTCAGCTAGGAAAGGTTTTTGCAACAGGTACAAATTAAAGGGGTTACATTGAGATTTAACACTAATTATTTATATGACAGTGTAGCACGAGATCGCAATATTACTTAAACCCATGCGAAGGTCATCGAAGGCGGGTCAGCTAGTATATTAAAAGGACTGTTCTCTATCTTGACAGAAGTTAAGAGTTCTTTATAATATATCTTCAGTAAATCAGAGTTAAGTTAACAAACGATATTTTTAAATACATTGCTAGAGTTCTGTGAAATTATAACAAGCAGAGGAAGGCAACGAGATCGCAACAAGCGTGACTTAAGATGCGCTTGATGAAGGAATAAAGTTTCTTGAAGCAAAATGTTTATCCATTAAATTATATGAATATAGTGCCAATTACGTAAATATTGATATGATAATAATACAAAATAATAAAATTTACTTATGCCATCAGACTTTAGTAGTTTTTTTATTATTAATTAATAAAAATGGACTGTCAGACTGAAGTTCTGTAGAAAAATTATGATTATAACAAGCAGAGGAAGGCAACGAGATCGCAACAAGCGTGACTTAAGATGCGCTTGATGAAGGAATAAAGTTTCTTGAAGCAAAATGTTTATCCATTAAATTATATGAATATAGTGCCAATTACGTAAATATTGATATGATAATAATACAAAATAATAAAATTTACTTATGCCATCAGACTTTAGTAGTTTTTTTTTATTATTAATTAATAAAAATGGACTGTCAGACTGAAGTTCTGTAGAAAAATTATGCAAGAATACATACATATATCAAATGTCAAAATATGAAATGAGAACAAAGTAACATCAATGCACGGACTTCACTATCATGCGTTTGCCTTACAATTTATCTGTATAAAAAACATACATTTACGGACCTATCATGCGTTAGCCACACTTTATGCTATGGAGTGGTGTAACCAGCAGGTGGCCAGCGTGAATTGAGAGCTGTTAGCCATAACAGGTATAGGTGCTTAGATTCAAAGCGATCGGTAGAACATTTAACTAAGTCTACTCAACACTGAATCATTTTACGCACGATATTAGATGTGAAATCTCAAATAATTTTGTTTCTCGCTATTTTGTTCTGAAATCTGGACTCAGCAGTATTAAAACTGCTGCTTGGCAGATAATTAAAAATAAAACTCTCGCACCGGATGATAGGGTTCCTCGCGAAGAAGATGCCTGGATTGTCCATTTATTGGAAACATCCAAAGACTGGTCCATTTATTACATATATTCCCATTATATCTGTTCGATATAGAGATTATTAAGATTTAACGTTGCAACTATTGTACTTTTGTAACTAAAAACTAAATTGCGAACTATAAAATTATTAGTTAGATAAAAATAAGTTAGTTGAAAAAACACCAGCATATGAGCAAAATGGAGTTAAAATTGAATAAAACTGTTTAAAAATAAACATACCATCTATATTAAGCATCATTTTCCATTGACTTGGCCTCACTGACTGGTGGAAGCCAAACCATACTTCTCGGCCACCTCCAAGAGGATGGTAGTATCCTTCTGGGGATGAAAAAAATGATCGACCGACTGGAGTATATATCATAGAAGGCAGGTGCCTCATAACAACATCCAATGCCAACACAGGGTCATGCGGAATCTGCCTCGTTCGGCCTTCGAGAGCTTCCTCCAAAGCCGAAAATGAAACCTAAAAATTTTTCAGAATTGTTTTGTCAGTGTACGGCTTTTCATGCAATTATAAGTATTCCTACAAATATTTCACAAGAATCTTTTTATGATCCTCCGAAGTTACATCTTACTACTTACATACATGTTAAGGAAGGTAACTTATTGTATAACACAGACGTAGGTAAATTCAATGTGGACAATTATGTGAATTTAGAAAGTATACCAAAATAAAGATTTAAAATATGTGCGTATGCTCTGCTAATGATACGGGGGCCCAGGACCAAAATTTTTATCCCATAGTAAAAAATCGTACTTCCCAAAAACACAAACATTCCCTTTCGCATTTTCAAGAAAGTTAAAGATGTTTACTTAATTTTATCATAGTCTACGTCGGATTTTAGGAATGCAGTGGAATAATACGTTTCAACGTTTCACAGCATATTGCAAAAACAAATTGATCTAGAAAAATATACATAATACATGTGAACATTTTCTTTCGATTGAATTTGGGTCACTTGATACGATAACAGTGTGTGTTCATGAGTCTAATTTAGCTTATCTAGCTTTACCCACAGCAAAGTTATCGAGGGGTCGAAAGTACCCAGAGTGGCGGCAAATCTTGAAAAAATGGCTGTGCCCTATGTAGATCGAAACTTGGCGGGGACACTGCCGTGCGGGACGATCAATATTGATTTAGCGTCGCTAATTTCATGATCATGCACAATACTTATAATGACTATGACTTTAAACTTTATTGATATTGCATTATATATGTGGTTGTGTTTGGCAACACAGGACAGCACACATGCATAAAAAGTAGCTTCAATTCAAACAGGGCAAGATTACATCTGTTCTAAGTTGGTCTGAGCAGTAAACATGAAAATAATACTCGTAAGCGGCTTGTAAAATACGATAACTCATAGCCTAACATTTGACCACTATCTTAGGTATGGGTAAGTGATAGTGTGTCGAAGATATAAGAACCAGCTTTCAAGTACACCTTACAAACATGTGAAATATGGATTATCCCAGTAATGTACCAAATGTATTCTGCCTGGCCGAGCGCTCTGATCAAATTAACCGGTGGATCAGGGTCGCAGAAATATTGCATGCAAAACTTAAACTCCGTCCACTTGATATATCAATTAAATACAGGCACCCATTAACACTTCTTTCTTAGGATTAACGTCTGTGATAAAATAATGAAAAAATGAGTTTAATAATGTCAAGGACTCATAGTGGACGTAATTCTGATAATCACCAAAAACTAAAATGAAGTAAAACAGAAAAAATCTTGTTTACATTAAAATCTAAATTTCTAAAACTCGTCCTATGAACGACAATCCTAATATTAATAGTGTCTATTCAGTTTTTACCAATCAATCGAACGAATTGTTTTGATTCGATAAAGAATTGATGATTAGTTTTTAGTTTATACGGTAGATACAAATTTAAATATTATGTATTTCCAAATTAGATTTTTTAGTAAACATAACAATAACTTTCGAATTTACTTCATTTTAATTAGTTTGTGTACCATAACAGAATTACATACGTTCAGTAACTAAATTACGTACCCAATAGGTATTTGTTTAAAGCTTACCTGAGAGACCCATTTTATACCAACTCGGAATACTCTATCCTTTCCTTCACCAGGTAGTGTGACTTCCAAGTCTAATCTGTCGCCTCCGATAGGCAGCGGGTCTCTAGTATACATATTGCTTCTGCCATCAAATACAGGCTTGAATCCACCGAAATATTTATTATTTCTATCCACCATTGTTTCCACTATGTCTCTGTTGACCTGAAATAATACAACACAGATCTGGGTCAAACAGATGTTTGATCATATATGCAGTTATTTGGAAAACACATGGTGCGAAATATTATTTGAATGTTCTTGTTGTGAATTAGCATTAACGCCTGCTGAGTGAATAAGATACAAAATTACAATAAAAGGAACAATTTAAACAAATAGCAGGATTCCAACGAGCGACCATCCGCACCTACGACACAGCTCTCCCAATCTGAGCTACCGTGGTAAGAATTAGGAGATCGAAGATGGTAAACAGAGCATTCGCAATTGCCTTACTACAATGCGGTGAAGCTCAAACTCGCGGCCGGAATCAAACCATGAACACGTTACGCGGCGGTTCATAGAGTTGTCAATTGCTTTTAAGCTCGTTTATACATCTGGATATAAAATCACAGATTAAGAAAGACTAAACTGCGAACGGGATTCGACCCCGCAACCCATCTTAGATTCTGTGGAGAAACAAATTGGGAAAGCATCACAGAGAAACAATGTTGTTTATATTCCTGGCGGCCAACTCTCAGCGCATAAAGTAGTATTAATTTAATCTTACTGTACAATTGTATACCCCTACGTCCATCAAGCAAGCTTACATACGGTTATAGAAAAGCTCGACGTTTTGATGACGGCACAACAAGTCGTTCAACCTATTCGCGTACAGTAGAGATCTTTTCACTCACAAAGGCATGCCTACCCACAGAAAAAAATATTGATGCGCATTTTTATGTGTAGAGCTCGTTTGTACGTGTAAATGTTAATGGTATAATTAATTATAAATAAGTGCGCTTGGGTAGGTAGTATTTAGAAGGTTACATTATACTACTTGCTGCTATTATTTAATTATACATTTAATATAATTTTGTTTGTGTTTGTCACCAATGACCACCATAACAGTTCACGGTGTTTTTGTAACATGGGGCACAGACTCCTTAAGATACATTTTTTTAATGAAATTCAGTTGCAAACAAGTAGACGGACTACCTGATGGCAAGCGGTTATCGTCGCCTATATGGTCACTTGGCAACACCAGAGGCGTTACCGACCCTGTAAGACTCTTTTAACATAATATTTGAAGGAATCCTGTAGCTCCGCGGAAAACGCTAGATGGAAGATCATTCCACATTTTGCAAGTATGCGGTAATCGATAATGTGTGGATGTGTTCTGAACCGGTGACGCGAAGTACGATGATAGAATCGCGATGCCGGTTAAGGTCCAAAAGCTCTTGAGAGCATTCCCCGTAATAGAGCCTGTAGAATATACAGAACAAACAGATGTCTCTAAGGAGGCTCAGTGGCTCAAGGTCAGAGAGATAGGGATCGTCGACAATTCGAACTGCGCGACGTTGAATAGCATCGAGAGACTGGAGTTAGTACTTCGGTGCGCCATTCCAGAGATGACAGCAGTACTCCATGTTTGGCCGAACTTGTGCTTTAAAAGCAAATCGCTGGCTCGACGTACCTTATTGAAGTTTTTAAGCACAAAAAGTTTCTTGGATGCCAATCTAGCCTTACTCGCGATGTGATGTTACATCTTTATTATATGAAATATAATATACGTTATAAGATATATATCTACATTAGATGTTTAAAAGAAAATTTTGGTCGAATACATTTTTGGATTTTTTATAGATATAACATAGGTGTTTAATACTAAGATACAGACTGGTGAGAAACAGACGGTCTTAGTAATAAGGTCCCGTTTTTACCCTCCTTTGGCTACTGAACCCTAAAAACAGCCATTTCGTACTGTTAAAACACTTTTAGTCACCCTTATTAAAATGCAACTCTTTTGTCCAGATAACCGTTTAATCCGATAAACTTAAATGGGCCAGGAGTGTTTGAATTTTGTGACCCATTCCCCCATCAGCGTGCGCAGTGAACCATTATTCAATTGTAAGCTATGCAAGGGCAGATTCGCGGGGTAAACAGCTTCGAGCTACTAGCCACTAGTATATAATAATATCATGCCCTACTTGTACGCAAAATACCTTTATTATGAACCATAGACACAACATGTGGTACAGCTACTACAATACTACAGCTACTACAGTAAAAGCATTTGGACTCATAGGGAGTCCAAATGCTCTAACCGACTATCAGTTGGCAGCGTGCCCAGCATGCTGGCAGCATTGCCCCGTTGAATTGCAATGCTTATTCTTTGAGCCAAATAGGTGCCAGCATTTTGATCACGCGTCGCATCGACCAAGCGCTCTGATAGATTTTGGAAAATACGATGAGCTCCCGGTCCCCACGGACCCAACGTCTCTACACCAAACGGCTCAAATATGTAACCCATACCCAGGTTAGCATATTTGCGCCGCTTGAGTTGCTCTGCCGAAGTAGCCGCAGCGCCAGCCTTCACGTGGGTTTCAGAAAGGTGTGACGGCGCTAAAGTGTCTACGCATGTAGCGTCCCACACTAAGGGCCGTCCTAATAAATACCTACATGTCACACATAATATATAAAAGAAAATAGGAGAACTTGAGGCACAGAATAACTAATAGTACTGACGTACAGAAGGTTCATTTTGGAACAAAAGTCAAGTTTAGGTGTAAAAAATTACCTACTGTTACGATCGTTATCTGCATGCACGTGAAATTTAAACTTATCTTGTGACAAGAGCGTTAATGTTCCATTGGGCATTGATGACTCGAAACTAGTTTGGCGGCACAAGCATAGGGTTCCCATTCGCCGGTGAATAGTATAGATAAATATTATACTAAATCAATAAAGATAACGGTAGTACGTTTCTTGAAGCGCACGAAGCATAGCTTGCATATTCATTTGTAATCGATCAACTTATTTATGCAAAGTCCACTGCGGTCATGTCTTGGATGGGTGAGCGAGAGGTAACTATCAGTTACCACCAGTAAAGGCTTACCTCTATCAGTTGTAGACAAAAGTTAGTGTAGTAAGTAAAAACATTTTAATATATATTAGACCTATACCCTACACCTATACACTTTAGATCTACTTGTCTACCTACAGTCACTACTACAGATTTTACTATTGGCAAAACATATCTGTCAGTGGTGTAATTTTATACGGATTATAAGATCGTTTAGAATTCATTGATGATTGCAGAGAAGATACATAATTAAACGCGACGTGGCTACCATCGAGCCGAGTCTAGCGACAACCTACTGCCATACGCCTGCCCGAGAGGCGCGCTGGCCGAACGTACCTAAAATGCTGAGACACCCCCTGACATAAGTAACCAACAATGAATTATTTTCGATTAAGTTAATACTAACCTTTCTAGGGCATTTATCAGGCTGAATAATGACTTCATAATGATGTACAAATCCCCTGGGCATAGATATTTGGAAGTGATTTGCTCGAAGTGTAATGTGCCGTCCTTCATGTCCAATGTCCGGGCGTCGTGGGCAAGGGAGGTTCGGTAAGTTGAGGGATGGTAATGTCGGTGACACAAGGCCAATTGCTTCGACACCCCCTACAGCTCCAGCTGGCACAATTGCTCCAGCATTGGGGGTGGTGGTCTGAGGTCCAATAACAGAGCTTGTGGTACATGTTGCACTCACTGATCCCGCGACACCTACGGCGCTTCCGCATGTTTCACCTGATGGAGCTGAAAGATATGATATGAAGACATCATATATTAACCATATCACATCTAATTTTATTTGGGGGTGGCACTTCCTGTACTTATATCGTGCATGGAATGATTATATTTTAAACACAATCTCCAAATCAGAAATCAAACCATGACCCAATCATCACCACCAATGTTCAGTAAGGAGGCACTCTGTGTGAAAATCATTAGAGCGCTCGATCATCCACGTGATCTACGCACTGGCCTCACGAAAAATTTATAGAAGTGCTTTGAGCATCCGCCATCATAAGGTTCAAGTTGAACCTGTTTTATTCTGTGGTTGAACTTGACAAGTGAATAAAATAAATTCATTTTATACCCTTTAAAAATGAGAATATCAATCAAATTACTTAAAATTAAAAAATCGTATTCCACATTGAATTTAAAATTAACATATACCCCAAAATCATAACTTTTCTCCTCTTTTCTCGTCTATATGAAATATCCAGAGCTAATTTCACCGTACTATTTTTCAGGGTAAAAAATAATAGGGTGAAAAATAGTAGGTTGTGTACGCTCGCCGACGCCCAATCGTGTTATTCATATTCATATTCATTTATTCATTCATAAGTTTCAGGTACAATTTAGAAATTAATAATAATAATAAGAATGTAGTTCCGCTAAAACTTGTCTTTACAGACGTATGAATACAATTGCAAATTAATTAATGTCAAGAAAATTCAATACAAATTATACCAATAAATGTCAATAAAATCTAAAATTATATATAAACACATGTCATATGAAAGCTACTTATTTTAATCTTTATAATTTATAATCAAAAAATTCATTTAAACTATAGAAACATTTCTCAGCAAGCCACCGCGTCAATTGTGTTCTGAATCGATTAAATGTCAGGTCTTTGAAGTTATTAGGAATTTTATTATAAATTTTAATACACATTATGTAGCTATTATTTGAGCTGAGTGTTAATCTAGTGTATGGCCTATAGAGTGTGTGCCTGTATTGTGAGCGTGTAGAATGACAGCTTAACGCGCTGTATTGCTGAAAAAGGTATTCATTTTTATACACAAACAGGCCTGCTTCTAAAACATACAATGAAGTGACTGTCAATAATTTATTATTTCTGAAAAACGGTCGACAGGAATCCGTTTGTTGTATGCCGTAAATAGCTCTTAAACAGCGTTTTTGAATTATAAAGAGTCGCTCAATATCTGTGCATCTACCCCAAATGACAATACCATAGCGTAAAATTGAGTTGACATACCCGTAATAAGCTGTAGTCGCTGCTTTTTTAGAAACAGTCTGTGCAATCTGTCTTAGTGGATAAACGAAGCTATTTAGTTTCGAGCATAGTTTCGCAACATGTTGTTTCCAATTACAAAAACAGTCAATGGTTAAGCCAAGAAATGTGACCAAATTGATTTCTTCTATTTGCTTGCAATTATATGATACTTGCAGTTGCAATTGCGTACTGTTTATAGTGCGTGGTTGTAAAATTTTAGTTTTTTCTATATTCACCTTTAAATTATTTGATGCAAGCCAATCAATGCCATCTGTGAGCGCTTTTTTAATACTATTTTCAAATGAAGAATTTTTGGTTCCTTCTACAACAATAGTAGTGTCATCGGCGAACAAGATGCATTTGTGTTTAATTGCATTAGGAAAGTCATTGATGTATAAAAGAAACAACAATGGACCCAGAATGCTTCCTTGAGGTACCCCATAGTTGTTTGGTAAGAAGTCCGATGTATGTATTTCAAGCGATCTACTTATTTCATTATACTTGGATATTTGGACACATTGAGTCCTTTCACTTAAGTATGATTTAATCCAGTTATGCGCAGGACCGCGAATACCATATCTGTAAATTTTTTCTAATAATAGGTCATGAGAAACAAAGTCAAAAGCCTTACTCATGTCCATAAAAATTACAGCAACAGGATTTTTTTTATCTAAGCAATCTGTGATAGTCTAAGATCCCGCTGCAGATTGGTGTGCTCATCGACTTTTTGTTTAAAACCAAATTTTTATGTTTATTTATAGTTAAGAGTATATATATTTACTAGGGTGCCTATCAAAATTTGGCCGCCATTATTTTTAATTAAATTATTTTTAATTGATTTTTGGTAAAAAATTTCGTTTATTTATTTTTTAAATAAAATAACGTCTACATCACGGTAATTAATATGAAGATTCTAAAAAATCACGGTTGCCGTTGCGCACCTGGCCGCACCTCTTTGCAGCCAGGTGTAAACAGGTATGATTTCGATGAATTTATACGTTTATAACCTATTTTTATTAATTATATGTCAAATTGAAGCTAATTTTTTTCTATTAATTATCATATAAAGTTGCTTAATTAAATCTGGCCGCAAATAAGGGTTGCTGGCTGTTAAAGATAATTAATATTTAAGGTAGAGTGAAAGAGAGTTAGCGCGTAACATCATTTGTCAGACGAGGACAGCGATTGCCGGCTGTGCGGCGCTTTTAAGCCATTGCGCATGCGTCGAATGTTAGTGTTCTCAACCACCGGGGAGTTATAGAGACGACTTATAATAAATACTCCAAAAAATATGTAATTTTTTTCAAAATGACAAATTTAAAAATTGCAACAAAAAATTAATATTGATTTGATATATCGACGGTCTAGTTAGCAATTTTTCTAACTCCTTATTTTTTAGAGGGTAATTTTTTTAACATTTTGATAAAGCAATAATCCAATTACAAATTATTTGAATGATTCAAACTTAAATATTATATCTCTATTAGATATAAAGGATATTAAATGGTTTTTTAAAATGATAATAAATTTTGAAGTAATTGTTTTTTTCCGTACAAATAAAAGATTCTCTAAAATGGAGTTAGATAATTTGCTAATTAGAACGTCGATATTTAATATTAATTTAAAAAATAAAAAAATAAAACCAAGGTGACTTAAGTAAAAGAAAATTTTATTGCGAAAGTATTTTTATTATGGTAACGAGAAGTTACTCAAATCATGAAATGAAAAAAAATAACTTTCACTCGATGCATTTTGCCGCGCAAACACTCACCGATCGAAATTTACGTAATAAATAATCTCGTAACTACTTTTAAACCTGTAAACCTAAACATCTGAAACAATTCAGGTGTATAGATTACATCTGAATAATCATATCAAAAGAAAAACCAAATTCGTAGGTGGTATAGTTTTTGAGAAAAAAAAAAAAATCCGCTTATGTACAGTTTTCCCGCCAAAATTCTTAAAAAAAATCGCGTTGTTTTAATCTCGTTACTACTTATAAAATATTTATCCTTACAATCTGGTATTATTCATGGGTAAAGAACCATAATAAATACACACATTAAAAAAAAAACAAAGTTGTAGGTGGAATAGTTTCGGAAAAAAAAATAGAAAAAATATATAAAAAATGCCGTTTCCCGCCATTTTCATCGTCTGTTCAAACCCATTTTCCTGTAAAATTTTCCATGAAAAGGTCTATTTTCATTTCTTTTCCCGTAAAGAGAATATGATGAGGATTGCATTGGTACCAAGAAGTTTATATGTTGATTGGAGACTGCCACAAATAAACTCGATTAAAAAACAAAATACCTTTAAAATCTGGAAAAATATATTTTTATTCGCTGTTTGATCCACTCAAACTAAATGTATGAAAATGTTATTTTTTGTATGGTATAGGTAATATATTGGGGTATGGGGATGTTAGGGTGACATGTTTAGGTAATGGAAAACTACTTAGTACTACAAAAAAACGTTACGGGGCGTCGCGGGATAAAAAAACGTGAGCAGTTTGGACGATTGTGTCATAGGAGGTGGACAGATTGTACTCACGAGGGGAAAACGTTGTTTATTACGAACTCCAAAACAGCGTGGTTTTTATGTTAGAATAAAAATGCTGCATCTGTTCAGTTGAGAACACTAACATTCGACGCATGCGCAATGGCTTAAAAGCGTCGCACAGCCGGCAATCGCTGTCCTCGTCTGACAAATGATGTTACGCGCTAACTCTCTTTCACTCTACCTTAAATATTAATTATCTTTAACAGCCAGCAACCCTTATTTGCGGCCAGATTTAATTAAGCAACTTTATATGATAATTAATAGAAAAAAATTAGCTTCAATTTGACATATAATTAATAAAAATAGGTTATAAACGTATAAATTTATCGAAATCATACCTGTTTACACCTGGCTGCAAAGAGGTGCGGCCAGGTGCGCAACGGCAACCGTGATTTTTTAGAATCTTCATATTAATTACCGTGATGTAGACGTTATTTTATTTAAAAAATAAATAAACGAAATTTTTTACCAAAAATCAATTAAAAATAATTTAATTAAAAATAATGGCGGCCAAATTTTGATAGGCACCCTAGTAAATATATATACTCTTAACTATAAATAAACATAAAAATTTGGTTTTAAACAAAAAGTCGATGAGCACACCAATCTGCAGCGGGATCTCGTACTATGATGTATTTCATTAATTTGAATGCTGCAAGAGAAGTGTTTCTGTTTTGCCGAAATCCGTATTGCTCATCATTTAAAACCTCGTACTTCTCAATGAAGCTATTTACTCGGCGAAACATGACTTTTTCCAGTATCTTTGAAAAAATCGGTATCAGGGTGACTGGTCTATAGTTATCCATTTTAGTTTTATCACCTTTTTTGTAAAGTGGTTTAACTATTGATTTTTTCAAAGCAGTCGGGAAAATTCCATGTTCTAATGTAAGATTAATAATATGGGATAATGGAGAAGCTATATATCTTATAGATAATTTTACAATATTTGTGCGTATGTCATCATAGCCCATACCATAGTTAGTTAACGGTGTGGTGTAATCACACGGATGATCAAAGTGATATTATGAACTCCAAAGTGCGATCGGTGCGTTGTCGAGCGGTGTTATTGAAAGTCAAAGTCAAAGTATATTTATTGCTGAATTACATGTGTAAAATGATATTATAAACTATAATTGTTTCAATGTAATCTGCCTTTTAAGGGAGTGCAATATTTATCTTACATATAATAACAAATAATTGAATTATATAATTAAATTACACAATAAAATACGAAATGAAAATGTCAAATTAGAATTTAAATTAAATTACAGCGAAATATAAAAATTGGTCAATATGAGGATATATTAAAATTACAATTACCTTCCTAATTATAATCTATGACATATATAAATTGAAATTTTGCCTAAAAAATATATAATAATTAATTAAATTTATTTATCAACAGAATTATCGTTCATAAACTCATTAATTTTGTAATAACTTTTGTTTAATAATATTGTTCGTAGCTTTCTCTGAAACAATTTGAGCGCACTCCCGACAAATAAAAATGAATAAAATTGCATTTACAAATTATTGGAGTACAAAAAGTTCGACTCGAAAGAGTAAGGTTCCGGTGGCCGAATGGAATAGGCATCCGGCGCAAAATCGGAGGTCGCGGGTTCAATTCCCGTCCGGATTAACAAAATTGTATTCCAAGAATTTGTAAATATGACTTTAGCTCAGCACGCGATAGTGCTTGTAATCATATTTAGAAATATGAATAAAATTGTTTACAATATAAAAATATCATTATTTTTTTATTATTTAAAGTCTATAATTGAAACTGGCATGTTTCCCAGGACCTACTTGGTAACCTCGACAAACTATTTGACAAAAAAGTTGAATATTAGGTCAAAGTTTCGGCTTCGTCCTAGCATATTGGAAACTTTGTTCATGTGTCGGTTAATGTGACCAAAATTCTATCGTGTTTGTCCGTTATCCAATATATATCACACCCCTACTTCACTTGAATACCCACGCATTTCAACAAATACTTAATAAGATATTGTACGATGTGGCGATTAAGCATATAAAATGGCTCAACTATTATTTCTGGTAACAATGTGCGTAAAATAAAAAAAATGCCGCCTGATAGTCTGCACCATATCGTTTTCATCGCTTCTCGCCTGTAGCGAGACGTTTTATACTTACTACCTACTTACTGTAACACCTATTAAAATATTAACAAATAAATCATAGTGCATATTATAAAAAATAAATCTAATAAAAAGTTAATTCTAATGTCTATAAGAATCATACCAACGGTTACCTATGGCCGACCGGAGTAAGACCCGCAATTTGAAAATTGTTTAACCCCGCGTGGGTCGATCTCTGGGCGCGTTGTATGATTGGTATGATTGATTAAATGACGGAGCTTCAACGAAGATCAGCCAAGCTAAGCAAAGAACGAACTGGTGACACTCGTATGTCGGTTCGTATTTACCATTTGTAATAATATTCGTATCACAGTGAAAAACTGCTTTTTTTAGGGGGGTTTTCAACAGATTTTGTTTTTAATGTGCAATTTGAGAAAAAATATAATAGTGCATTTTGTGATTGCCAAAATTTTTCACTTGTATCTGGCGACAAGATAACAAAGCTTATAAATTAAAATGTTGTCCTCATCATAATGTTTGCGTCTTTTTTGGGTATCATACTCAAAGATCAAAACGGAGCCCTATCAATGAGAACCGTATGTCACAGCTTTGAAAACGAATTACGTTAAAAACCTGATATTTGAATATTTTGTGTAGAATGTTGCCCCAAACAAATAGGAGAAGGAAACAGAAAAAAATATATCATGTACAGAATAGTGTTGATTAAATAGAATACAAATAAATATCTTTTTTTTTCATCAATAAACAAATGTGAGGCTGTCAAAGCTGATTTTAAACCATTTTTCTATCTATAGTTAGAAACCTGAAATCTTGGAATGTTATGTACCATGCCTCTCGATTTATAATGCAGATTTTAAACAGCGATCAAATCATACAAATATATTGTAACATTTTTTACAGGTTAACAATATATTTTTATTTTTTATTGAATTACCTATCTATAGAGAGATATAGTTACTATAGTTAATGAGCGGGGCTCGAATCGAAATTTTGCTCTTCTCATTCACCGTCGTGTTTTTTTATATTCTTTATTTCTTTCTATTCTAGTCTCAGTCGTACCTTGTTACAAGTGTATCAAACATTGGGATACAAATAATTTAAAATATTTAAAAAAAAATAAGGGTTCTTTTGACCAACCTAAAAACAGTGACATTTAGTCGTTTGCCAACGTATTTGTCTACCTTCGGACATACGAGGGGAGTTCAAAGTATTCTCAATATGGATATGATAGAAAAGGCAGGAAAATCTGAATTTCTTATAGCAATCTCGAAGCACTTCTTACAACGCGAAATTATCTTTCCAATATAATCCAAAAAAATAATTTCATCCTTCTTACTACTGATCGTTTATGTCCGCCTTAATCGTTTTCCACTACCTTGTAGAACTCTTGTTTCAGCATTGGGAACAAAGTATAATCATTAGGTGCCAGGTCTGGGCTTCAAGGTGGATGATTGATCTCTTGGGAAACACACTGGACTGAGTCTTGGTAACACACGACGAGTAAACCGGCGCGTTGGCGAGTAGGAGTAAGTAAGATACTCGCTATCAGATTTCCTCACCATTTTTTTTCAATAGCTTTCTTTAAATTACGCATAGTGATGGCGTAAGCTGCTTCAGTTATACTTTGGACTTTTTGGTAAATTCAATAAGCAAAATCCCTTTCGAGTCCCAGACTATTGCGTACATTAGCTTTCAGTACAATTGCTTGACTTTGAACTTCTTCGGAGATACTTTTCGACCCACTAAATAGACTCGGTAAATGGACTTTTCAGTATGGTAACAAGATATATTAACAATATTAAACAAGTTTCTAGGTCTAAATTTAATTAGGCTGAATGTTATGCCGCTTAACAAAAATGGTCAAACAAATATAAAATAAAAATTATAAAAGTTCGGAACCAGGTAAAACAGTGGCAAATAACCACACATTAATTTAATTATTTACATTAAACATTACATACAATGTTAAAAATAAAAAAGCTATAAGGAAACCTCAATATTAATAAGTTGGCATTATCAGGACCACTATGTCCTAGTTATGAATGAAATTCTATTGTTATCATTATCGCCCAAGCTAATGGGTTAATTCCATCATAATTTTTCAAAAATCATCCTAATCTGTGAATATTTACAGGCCAAAATTAATATTTTGGATGAAAATTGGGAGATTGGGGTTCAGTTTCCATTTACAAAAAATCATACTTTCGCGCCTAAAACTAAGGTTCATGCTCTGTGTTTTTTGGTGGTCCATACCAACACAGAATATGGAATAAAATGATTTGTTTTTTTATATCCAGTTTGAGATCCTTAGCAAAAAACTGGTTACTGAAAAGAAGAATACTCGAAAACTTATTTTTTTTTACCACCATCATGGCTCATCTTGAGCTATCACATATTACATAAAAATTGTTATGCTCTCTGAGAATTCTGTACAGTGCTTAGTATTGTGCAATATTGCACTAGTTCTGGAAATAAGTGTGTGCATTGTCACCTGCCAATGCCAGCTTGAGCCATGCATACTTGACCACTCATATATATAAACTTATCCAAGTCTGCATGATCAAAATACGATTTTGTTTTCAAGTAGACTTATCATCGACAGTGATAGCCTTTCACAATCAAGTTTACTGGATGCCGCTTTAAGTCTGTTGCATTAAAGTAGGTGCGTTTTTAGGAAAATTTTAAATATGATGACATTAAAACTATTTTCTTTTTAAACTTCCATCATAAGAGCATTCATAAAGTTATGTTAGCAAAAGATCACCCACAAATGCTAAAAATAGTTTTGGGACATTCTAGGAAAACATAGCATTACAAATCTTTCCTTACATTGTCCAGAAAGCTATGAATCAAAGCTTTGAAAGTCCAAAGATAGGTCTTTAGTGACCTCTTGACAACAGCAAGTTTGACACTTAAACTTTGTAATAATGCAAGTGTTTATAATGTTTATCACATAACATGTTTTTTGCAGGTGAATAAATTAAAAACCTAGTTTTGTTTTTTGCATATTAATTATATAAGTTTGTTAGAATGGATGACTGTATTATAATATCTTTACAAATTAAATCAAATTATGCGTGCTTGCTATCCTCTGAGAATGACAGCTAGTGTGACAAAGTTTTACCTAGTTTTATTTTATAGGAGCATTGACGCATGCTAAGCGAAAACATAGAAATTATTACGGATGGAAAAATCGCTTCCATAGCATAATTGGTAATGCACCAGGACGGTATTCTGGGGGTTGCGGGTTCAAGTCCCGCTGGAAGTTATCTTTTTCCATCCGTAATAATTTCAAAGTTTTACCTGTTGTTTGATTTGGGTTTATCATATAAAAGCATATTGTTTGGTACAATACCAAACATTTTCCTGACATGGCACAATCCGCCATGTGTCGCAAATACCTAATTACTAAAACCAAAGATTTTAAGGCAGTGCATGTTTGGTCTTCGCGGCATGCCGTAGCATTCATTATCATTTAACATCATCATTTCATTACCAACATCTGTAAACTTCATATAATCCAAAACGAACAAATCCTAAAATCCTAACTGTTGCGTCCATCTATATCTTTGAAACTTGTAATTTCGTTAAAAAATACCCTGAATATTTCATAAAGCTTGCAGATAAACCATGAAATTACCCACTCAGGTTTAGACATAACTTAGAAGTACCTAAGTGCAGATTATTAATGCAAAGTAGTGATCCCCATGCAATGGCCATAAAAATATACAATAAATTACCAGACGAGTTAAAGAATGTTGATAATGAATATAACCTTACTAAAAAACTTGTTGATTGAAAAATCTTATTACACCTTAGAACAATACCTATGTGACAAATGTTAATAAATCGGGCGGCTCCACACTAAGTTGCCATACCCAAACCTGGGTCATTATGTAGTGATATGTAAATAGTTATTAAGATACCTACATAATGCGCAATAAAATTATTTGAACACATATAAAGCAAAATTATCAAAAGATTGCTTTCTTAATGGCGATTTTGAAACTGATACAAACACTAGTCTCAAATTTAATGCACTAAAAATTGAGAAAACAATTATTCTTTTAACTGCCTTTATCCCATACCATGTGGGGTGACAAAATTTTCAATTCATCACTCTAGACACTTATGCACACCCTTCTAATGATTCAATAACAAATTGCCCACAAAGTTTGATCAACTTAGTGCCTGAAAAATGATTTGCTTTTAAATAGAATAGACATTAACTTTTACACAGGTGCTATTTACAGAAACATGCCGAAGTTGTATAAAAACATATGTTTTGTAACTAAATATGTAGTAAGCAGTAACATAAGAAATGTTATGGTATTTATATAAAACTATAAGAAAATTAAAATGGTCATTCAACCTGATGTCACCATGGTCAACCACTTTATTTTTTTAACATATTTGCATAGCAAATATATTATTAAAGATATCATAATATGATAAAAATAGGTATGATTTTATATGTTCCAGCCATACTGATGCTTGCAAAAATATTTAGATGCCAGCAATGTTCACCCCCAAATAACATTAAATAATTGAAACACTTGAAATCTATAAAGCTACAAATTTTAAACAGAGCTGATGGACACTAGTGAGTTTATATCAGAAATTACTTATCTGGTTTGGTTTGGTTATTGGTGTAACCAAAACATAAATAATACACCAGATTTATGTACACTATCTGTATTCTTTACCTTCTACAAAAAGGTAGTATCATAAGCATAAGTAATTATTTTAAAGCTATGGACACCTATTCACATGGCATATATCATTAACATAACTTAAAATGTGTTTCAGACCCACAACATTGCCTTGTGGTACTCCACATTATATTTTATAAAACATTCACAAAATAATATTGGCAAATTTTTGAAGACAAATTATTATTTTAAATCTTTTCTAAAAATAAGGGGACAGATAGTGTCAAATACTATTGAGAATAAAATTGTAAGAAAACACTCTTGGTTCACATTATCTTCAATAAAACACATAAATAATCAATCTGAGCATTGACAAAAGAAGCATTTAGACAAATATATAGGCACTTGGGCATTTAAGTACTCGTCTGACTTAAGTAGGCCAAGCCATACACCACATCCACACAAAAGGAGGGAGAACCATTTGACTAAATACCTAAGTGTAGGATACTATAATGACTCATAAACATATCTGCCAATACAAAACAACTTTTGTGTTGTAATATCGTAGTAGTATAAATAATTCAGTCATAATATTAAATATCTATGTAAAAACTTACCTTGGCCAACGGGAAACATTTCTGTTAATGTTATTTATTCTTAGCATGCACGGTAACTGTATAGCACTGAAAACAAGACAATCTTTTGTTTATACTAACACTACATAACAATATAATGAACATTGGTCTGCTCTTAGATTCACAAAGAAAACTGAAATTTGATGGATCAAATGAATGGACGTCATTCATTCCCCATCCATTTATAAAATTTATTTATGTAGGTATATATAGAGGTTAGAGAAACTACTCTTTGACGTTCGAGAATTCGTTGACAATGACATTGGGAATTATACCATGTTAGGGTAAGTACCATTTGGAGTTAAATTCGCCAATAACGATAACAACGATCACATTCCCAAAAAGTTGTTCCACTTGGGTATTGGCAATATTTTCGCCATAAACGCTATGAAGCTACTGGCGAAGTATTATTATATGTTCTATGCTACTGGAACAGTTTGAATTACCTACATCTAATGTCAAAAGTGACAGAAGTGGCAAATTTTAGTGGCATTCTAATCCTAAAGGAACAGGGGAGAACAGTTACAAACGATCACAGTTATCACAACCATAGACACCAATGTGATCAAAATTATCGAAAATAACGAAATTAGCGACAAATGGAGTACGCCCTTAGCATGGACATATTATCTAGGGTGCGTACCATTTGGAGTTGAATTCGCCAAAAACGATAAAAACGATCAGACACACAAAAAGTTGTTCCTTTGGGTCATGGCAATATTTTTGCCATAAACGCTATGAAGCTACTGGAACAGTTTAAATTACCTACACCTAATGTCAAAAGTGGCAAATTTTAGTGGCATTCTAAGCGTTCTTAACCCAAATGGAACAGGGGAGACCAGTACAAACGATCACAGTGATCACAACCTATAGTCGCAGAATGTGGTTAAAATTATCAAAAATAACGAAATTGGCGTCAAATCGAGTACGCCCCTATTCCTATGAATAGGGGCGTACGCGATTTGATCCATGCATGTTAGGCAAAGAGATCATATTATACTCTTTATTGTACGTAAATCATTCAAAGACGTTTTATGTTCCTATTACAAACTTAATTTACCGATATCTGTTGATCTAAAATCATCGACATGATATAGCAACTTCCACGTGCACAACAAAACCAGTCCGAGGGAGATAGTCATAACTGTCCTGTTTGTCTCGTTCTATAAGTGTACTTAGGGCGTAATCCACTTGACGCCATTTCGTTATTTTCGATAATTTTGATCACATTTTGTGTCTATGATTCCTAATAAATGTGGAACCATAGTTGCAAAATGGGGTCAAAATTATCGAAGAAGGCACTTCTCCAAACGAAAAATATCTTATTTCCGGCTGGAGAAAGCCCTTTGAAACCATTAATATCTACCCGTTATTATTTTATTCATACGTTTTGCCTTATAAATTACTTAAGAAAATATAATAAATGAAATGTATTGCACTACAAATATGTGAAAAAAAAATTACAAGCCTAAATAAATTAATCGATTTGGGCTGTTCGGACTCCCGATTTGTTAGAAAAAGTACGTGAAACTTTTTTTCTAAGCAACGTTTCGACACTATGTTTTCTTTTCTAAAATAGTGAAAAGGGTATATTAATCATGTCATTAAATGAGTTTAAAATCTTTTTAGATAGTTTCGCTTGACAGCGCAAATTAAGAAGTATCCGCGCATTTTTGTTTATTGCTCTAGCATGAAATGTTTTGATGCTGCCTCTACGAATAAATAATAAGTCTATTTATTCGTAGATGCTGCTATCCTTAGATACGCATATTAGAAGCCAATCTCCCCTCGCGGCCTTTCACCAGTTTTGGTTCACGTACTTACTTAGACACGGTGCGCTGTGTTTGTACGTTTTCAAATTATTGAAGTAAACATTTGATAAATTTGGCTTTGAATCACGAAGTAATTGATCACTATGGTATACATTTTTTATTAAGTGTTCAGTTTGCGTGGACTAAGTGTCAATAACTGTCATTATTATAGTAATGTGCTTAAGGTGTAAAAACGAAATTTATTATATCGTTTTTAGATTATGCCGAATCAACCAATTCGTGTATTTTATTGATTGCTATGGCATTGATCGCTCTGTCCTAAGAGATCAAAGCGATCAATAATAGCAAAGATGACTGTTATCTAAAGGGCTTTACTTACTATATGCTACGGATTCCAGCTTTGACCTTCTAAATTATTAATAAGTAAAGATATGAATGATATTATAATAATAACAAATATTTTAAAAGTATTTTAAGAAAACATTTAATTAATTATTTAATAAAACACTTAAAAAAATCTTTATAAAAATGATATATATCTAGTGACAATTCCGCCTAATTTCCTATTAAGCCGACGCGACGTGACGTCACAAACGCCACGCAGCCAAACCGGAAGAGTATTCGACGCGTTTCGCTTCTAAACGAAGCATCCTCAGGAGGTTTTGACTCGGCGAGGGGAGGCCCTCTTATAGCCCAGGAGGAAGAAGCGCTGAGGGCACTTCTTCTGAGACGGGCGTATAAGGCGAAAAGCGCCTTATACCTCCGTCTCCTGCGGGCGCCGAAAACGCCACGCTACTATCGGGAGGGGTGGTAAACACCGGCGGTTAAACACGCCTTTATATAGGGACGATCATGAATCACGGCTCTTTGTTTGTAGCTTACAATTGAAACAATATACGTTTTTAAAGTGACAATTACATAAAAATGGTTTGTGAATTGTTTAAGTATTATTTTTAAGGTATATATGGTATGAGTTGTGTTTGTAAACATGTGAAATATTGAATTATCTAGTAAACAACATTAAAAAACTAGTTCTTAACTTAATATTATGCACAGAACGGTGGCTTGCACGATGAGTCAGTCACAGGACCAGTTTGCAGCTTTTCGGGACACGTAGGGATGACAATTTTCCGCCACAAACTAGTTAAATATGTTTTTGTAATTTTCGGTTATTATTTTTTCATAACGTGCCGAGCCAAGCTACCCGCCGAGCTAGCAACCAGTGATGACATCACTCTGCGAGTCAAGCCACTCACCGTGTCATCCCCACGTGCCTCAAGAAGCTGCAAACTGGTCTTGTGACTGGTTCAACGTGGAAGCCGCCAACTTGCCGAGCCAAGCTACCCGCCGAACCAGCAACCAGTGATGACGTTACCCTGCCAGTCAAGACACTCACCGTGTCATCCCTACGTGTCCCGAAAAGCTGCAAACTGGTCCTGTGACTGACTCATCGTGCAAGCCACCGTTCTGTGCATAATATTAAGTTAAGAACTAGTTTTTTAATGTTGTGTACTAGATAATTCAATATTTCACATGTTTACAAACACGACTCATACCATATATACCTTAAAAATAATACTTAAACAATTCACAAACCATTTTTATGTAATTGTCACTTTAAAAACGTATATTTTTTCAATTGTAAGCTACAAACAAAGAGCCGTGATTCATGATCGTCCCTATATAAAGGCGTGTTTAACCGCCGGTGTTTAGTCTCGATAGTGAATCCACTCCTGGATGGTTGTCACTCTTATCTAGTAATCAGTCACAAAGCACGTATGTACTTAACAATGTACTACAAAAGCTATCTTTGGTATGTAGTTCATTAATAAATTTAAACAAAAGAAAAACTTACGACTGTGATCATTATATGCGGTTCGATTCAACGTTCATCGATTATTCTCTAGAGTATCTCTGGTACCATAAACAAGAAAGTTACGGTACACGGGCACTAACTAGTCTCTGATTTTAATCTTGGCGATTAAAATTACATTAGTTCAATTTATTCCGAATACCAAATTATACATCTGACAGGTCTAAGACCAATTATAGTTAAGTTTTAATCAAGTTCGTGGTATGGAACCCCAATGACTGGTATACTCGTATGTTTGTTGCCAGTTGCCATTTCTTAAATACCATGACTTACTTATATGTTGCGTTCGGATTCTTAAAACAAATGAAAACTATAAATGGTAGGTAATTATTATGACTACCAATACAAAGTGAAAAAATCATTCTAACTACTAATACAAAGCATAATTTTGCAGAGGTATGTGACAGAAACTTCGTTTGCTTCGTAAATATGTAATATACCTATATATTTTTATAATGAAGTCGTAAGAGAGTACTAGTTTCCTTCTTTTATCAAAACCCTACAGTCGTTACTGAGGTGAATAACAACAAACTTTTGAAATACAAGAAGTTATTATCATGTAGAAGTTTTTTAATCAGTCCGAAGATTTCTAATACTTCACTGACAAAATAAATAAAAAAAAGTCTCAGTAAAATGTCGATAAAAAAAATAGTATTTATTTAATTATAATTTACTTTATATAATGAATAGATTAAGGCGTTATTTAGCGGAAATCCATATATAATAATAACAAGTATTTTTTAAATATTTTAAGAAAACTTCAAATTAATATTTTATTAAAACACTTAAAAAATATAAAAATATATCTAGTGACAATTCCGCCTAATTTTCCTGCTAAGCCGACGCGACGTCACAAACCGGAAATGCCAGAAATGTCTATTCGAATGATTAGTATCATTCGTAGTCGCGCATCGCTAATTGAGACACATCACATCACTAGTGATAATTTGCGATCGCGCTTGAATGAAGTGGTTATGTGTTGTTTCGTTGATTTTGTGGTTGATTTATAACTTTGGACAAAAATCAACGAAACAATTACTATTTTAATATGTTTCCGAGTGGCCAAGGTGAGCTATCTATTACTTAAAACCACTGATGTAGACATAAATAGTATGTCTCAGATGGGACCTTTGCTAAAAATGTGTTTTATTTTGTTGTCGGTGTGCTTTTTGATTAAAATTATTTACATCGATGATTCTGCTGTTTATATAAATATAGGGCTATACCAAATCATTGCAAAAGGTGATCGTTCCTTGAATTATCCAAAAAAGAAATAGTACTTGCTTCCTGAATGTTGTATGTAGGTATATAAAAACAGTTATACTTCCTCGATGTTGTGGTGTTCCTGACTGCAAAGTATCATTTAAAATATTAGTTGTATTGAAAAATTTATTAAGAGCCTATTATGTCGTTAAGCCATCATAATCAATGTAAATACCTATATCCTAGTTGTACCATGCATTTCTAATACTGCGCTTATGTTCATGTGTCTATAACTATTTGAAGTGCTATCTAAACTAAGTCATGAATGTAACTTATTACACTCACATTATTTTCTCCATCCCAGATTATAGGTTGCTTTTTCATTTTATTGCTTTGTTGGTGTGTGTTTGTAAAAGCGCTGCATTGGAATCTTGAGATTCTTGACTCTAAATAAATTGTTTGACTCTGTGTTATTGACAAAATTGATTTGGTTCTTTGGAACTGTGCCCCGTATTATAGCAATAAGATTATCCTCACTTTATCATGTGGGACATAAACACATCTGGTGAGATGTGGGAGCTATTTAAGCTCCCTTCAGGAAATACTGGAGTGACAATAGGTTTTTTTTTTATTTGAACATTTTATTTGTTTATTTTTTGTAAGAAATTATTGTAGCTTGCTTGACTTAAACCTTTGCCTAAAATTATATATGTTGAAATAAAAAGTAACATAAGAATTCTTTGAAGTTCTCATGTTTACTGAGTTCCAACAAACATCTTAATAATAATAAAATTGGAATTGAAAGTTTGGGCTGTGTATATTATTGCTGTGTTAATAAGATATTATTAATAAATTAATAAAACGTTTTGTTAGCTCCCCCAGGGGAAGCCAGCAGTGGTACTGTTGTCACAGGGGCAGTAACACCTGGAGCCACACCAAGTGCACTTGGTGCAACTCCTACAACACCCACTCCTGGAGCCCTGGCCACTGGAGTAGCAGTTGGTGCAGCAGGAGCAATGGCCCTTGTTTCTCCAGTTGTGGCTCCTCCACCTGACCTGCCCATACTCACATGCCCACGGCGCCCCAATCTTGGACATGAAGGAAGACCTATCATGCTCCGTGCCAATCATTTTCAAATATCCATGCCAAGAGGATTTGTTCACCATTATGATGTCAGCATACAGCCAGATAAATGTCCAAGGAAGGTGTGTTTTGTGTTATAATTATCAAATAATTAAGTAATTTTAAATTATTTCTGAAAATTTTCTACCTTATACATTGAAGACTTGTAAAGGTCTTACAACATAAATACTGCTAAATTTTTTTTTCATCTTTTATTACTGCAAAGTTAAGATGTTGGTAACTTAAAAAGATTTAGTACATATATTGTCTATTAATGTTGGACTTAGTTTCTTCTTTTATCTAAAATATTGCCAAATTAAATGGTGTAATTCCTAGTGTGCTATGACTTTACAAGGTTTTTTAAGGATAGCTTCTACTTTAATATGAATGCAAAGCTTGTAGAACTTTATTAAGAATGAGATTTCTGATATACTCTAGCATAGGGCAGTGCCCTCCATACTAGTTTCCACCTTCCATTTGCATGAGAAAATATCAAAGTTAAACCAAAATAATAACAGTATTTCGAAGCAGTGGTGGCTCAGTGGCATTGGCTATGGACTGCTGTGCAGCAGGTCCATGGTTTGAGTCCCGCTGCGGGCTTGAGCTTCACTGCATGGTGGAAGGGCATTTAGCGAATGCCCTCCAGGCTAGCAACCACCATCAAGTAGGAAATCTGCCGCCAAGCACCAAAAAGTGTGTTCTTGCAGGCACATGAGACCTAACAAATGTATGTCTCAGTGTGATGGGCACAGTGCAATTTGTTGTTGACAAAATGCATCTGTAATAGGCAAAGGTTACTCCTCTTAACATCAGGTGGGCCTCGGGCTTAATCTGTAACAATAACTTAAAAAAAAAACTAATTATGTACATCATAAATGATCCCAATATTTCTATTAATTTTTGTGTGATTGTTACAGGTTAATAGAGAAATAGTAGAATGTATGGTACACAGCTACAATAAAATATTTGGAGCCATCAAACCTGTGTTTGATGGCAGAAATAATTTATACACAAGGGACCCCCTTCCTATTGGGAATGATAGAGTTGATTTAGAAGTGACATTACCAGGTGAAGGAAAAGACAGAGTATTTCGAGTATCTATAAAGTGGGTAGCCCAGGTGAGAAAACAAATATATTTTATGCTAAGTATAACAAGCCATCAATTATTTATAATTTTAACACTGGATTCTCATTTTGAAACACTTCAGTTTCTTATAAATCATTGCATAGGCTAGTACATGATATCTCAAAATTTTAAATGATGTGATTATAATACAATAAGTTATTAGTTTTAAAACTGACAAGCTAGTCTTTATACACTTAAATATTGGTTCATAAGATGTGATGTAGTCAGGGATGTTGAACAGTCTCTTCCAGGAATGGTTATCAAAAACATTTCAATCTAGCAATAGTACAGTTAATACTGCATTTCAAAACTCTGTGAATACAGAAGTTGAGCTTCATACACTGGCTTGTAGTTAGGTTAGTATGTTAAAGGTATAGTATGTTTAAAGGTTAAAGGTATAGTATGTTTAAAGGTTAATTATTTATCTACAAACGTACAAAAAAACTTCTTTAGCTTATTATGTAAACAACCATTTAGCTTAATATTATTGGCTTTTATTTCGGTTCTTTCTGTTTCATTGCTTTTGTAAAAGAAGGGTCATCTACCAAATCGAAATCCAAGCCTTACTCCATCTTAGGGGCAGGTCCCGATTGGACTCTCTTGATGGACACATATGAATAACATTACAAAATTCCTGAGGATGTTGGTGTTTCGTCATCCAGACCAGACATATTTTTATACTCAAAAAATCTAAAACGCATAGTACTTATAGAACTTACTGTGCCGTGGGAAACAAACATACCTAAAGACCACACAATAAAAACAAACAAATATTATGACCTAACAAATGAATTAACCAAAAACGGTTATGTGGTTAGTTTATATGCTGTAGAAGTTGGAGCAAGCGGTATACCAGCGAAATCCCTATATAACCTACTTAAAGACCTTGGCCTACCAAGAACAACCGTAACTTCCATCCTAGAACGTGTATCTAAGGCGGCATTAGTAGGATCTTATCAAATTTGGTTAGGTAGGGGAGGAGGCTCGAGTGGTGAAGGAGAGCATTGATATATCATAAAGGGGCCCCTTAATCCTACTCCTGGGTTGCAAGTCCCAGGCCCCTCTAGCCTCTTCCTCTGCAACGCGATGGACCCGGCACCCGCACGGTGAATCCATGGAATGCTAAGTAATTCGTCTCGTCTCAATCAATCAAATTAATAGATACAAGTGATGTGAGACACCCTATTTAAGGCTTTGCTTTAGTTTTTTGGATCACACCTTTTTGCATAAGCTGGTGTAGACAGTCACAGCCTTAGTGCAACCATTGAGGGTAGGTATAAAAAAATTATGTGGATAAACTTCTGTACTCTCAGTGTTCTGTGACTGCATGTTGAGTGCTTGTGTTCTTTAAACCAATTTGGTATTTGATTAAATAATTGTAAGAATACTATACACATGTCACTGTCACATGCAAACATACACACAACTTACTATTATTATTTTATTTTCAATCTTTTGTATTTTTTCTTGTCATGAACAAAACATGCAGACATCCTCCTATAAGACTAAAAACTTCCTAGATTGAAATAAAGTTTTTATGGGCTAGTTCCTATTCTAGGAGTAGCCTGTTCTACATCTCTTTACACAATTATTCCGTATTTTGTTTATTTACTATCTCAGATTGTCTGGTGTCTGTTTGTGAATGTTACTTTTTTATTACTATATAGCATAATTTCTTTGTTACTATATAGCACTATAATTAAAGTTCTTCAAGAACTTGTAGAGCAATTGAACTTTAATCGTTACATATTATTAATCCGAAAAACATTAGATTTTTTAATATATCTTTCATATATATCCGAGATATTAATAATCCGAATGCTTCATACATCCAAACAATTTTTGAAGAGCTTGTAGCGAAGTTTACTTAGCTGTTCTCAACCGATCAGCAAAGTTAAGCAACGTTTAGTTTAGCTGAAATATTAATAATTTATAACTTAAAAAGAATTAAATCCTTTTAGGTGTCACTGTTTGCACTAGAAGAAGCTTTAGAAGGTAGAACAAGACAAATACCACATGATGCTATATTAGCATTGGATGTGGTAATGAGACATCTGCCTTCCATGTTGTATACTCCAGTGGGCCGATCATTTTTCTCTTCTCCAGAAGGATACTACCATCCTCTTGGGGGAGGGAGAGAAGTGTGGTTTGGTTTCCACCAGTCAGTGAGACCTAGTCAATGGAAGATGATGCTAAATATTGATGGTAAATTAATCATTTCTTAATTAAGACTTGCATAAATCTATATAAACATAAATATTGCTTTTCTTCTTCTAAATGAATAATAATTGTACTAATGCTATTTTAGTATCTGCAACCGCCTTTTACAAAGCACAACCCGTTATAGAGTTTATGTGTGAAGTATTAGATATAAGAGACATAAATGACCAAAGAAAACCTTTGACCGACTCACAGAGAGTAAAATTCACTAAAGAAATAAAAGGACTAAAAATAGAAATCACTCATTGTGGTACAATGAAGAGGAAATACAGAGTATGTAATGTGACTAGAAGGCCTGCGCAAATGCAGTCGTAAGTATGATTTTCCTGTTCTAATTATAAGGATATATTATTTATGCATTAGCATAGTAGTGATGACCAGGGATCGGAGTAAGTAGAATGATTTTTCTCAATCACATTATGATGTCGTAACATAATTTCCGGCATGTTCCGATATTTACGGTATTTAGTTCAATATTGTTATAACAGTATTGAGTAAGTAACAGGACTACATATTCAATGTAAAGGATGTGATAGCTAACTGAATTAATTTGATTTTAGTATGTTGAATACAAAGAAATCATGTCAGTGTTATGTTTGCTTCCTGTCCATTTTCTTTAAATTCACCCAATGAGTTGAAATTTTGGTTAGTTGCCGTGTACAAATTCGTGACATATTTTAGGCGCTTTTTTTGTTGCGAGCAAAAACATATCTCATATGAGAAAATGCTTAAGGTGAGGTGAGTCTCTAAAAGGCTAACACTGAATGTCTTTAGACAGAGTGTGCTTCTTACAGATGTGAATAAACTATTTTATATTTTAGAGGAAATGACATATATTATGCTTGTCCAGAAAACACGATTCCATATAGCATTAGATTGAAAAAAATTACAATATAAATCTGGATAATATTCCCTGATAAATTTTAAATAAATAAGCATACACTAGCACAGCTTGGGTTAACTCACTTTTTCTACAACTGAGCAAATAAAAAATTGTCCCCATGAACCGAAGTAAGCATGTACTAACTGAGATTTGAGCACACAGATGTAGTTCTGGGGCGATGTAATAAGTCATCCAGGATACACTGCTTTGATTGTTTGCAACCATTGTGAAAGATGCTATTTGCAGAGTTATGGGTACCTCTAATTATGATGTGCATATATTACTATTCTGATCCCGCTTTTTACTTTAAGTTTTTGAACATCACAGTTTTTTTTTACTATAGAATCAGCTGTCCAGCGTGATACAGTAAGTAATATAAAAATAAGTGTTCAGAGAAAATAATTTACTATGTGCCTCCAGGTAAAACTCTTGGAGGCAATGAAATGATTTTGAACCCAAATCATTTTACCTACTCTAATCATTGGTGATGACTATTAACCATCCCCTACGAAGGTAAAAAATCAACTAAAGCGACACATTCGCGCTTTTGCTCTGTATTGGCGGCTAAAATCATAATCAAATGCGAGATGATAAATAATCAATTAAAATTGAAAAAGTAATACTTTTCTCCATAACTTAAACAAGCATTACAAGCTCAGAAGACAATTAAAGAAAAACATTAGAATAACATTCAATTTAAATATTTCCTACAATGATGGTCAGTACTTTTCAAATTATGAACACAAACAACAGCAAGACAGAGATCAGAAACCAAAGAGTTAGAAATATCAATGTATAATTATGAGTTATATTTTGTTCATAGGTTTGAAATTTTTTTTTTTTTTTCAGATTTCCACTTCAGTTGGAAAATGGACAAACAGTTGAATGTACAGTAGCTAAATATTTTTGTGACAAGTACAAAATGAAATTGAGATATCCCCACCTGCCTTGCCTGCAAGTGGGCCAGGAGCACAAACACACATACTTACCTCTGGAGGTGTGCAACATCGTGCCAGGACAACGATGCATCAAGAAGTTGACGGACATGCAGACCTCGACAATGATCAAAGCGACAGCGCGATCCGCTCCCGACAGGTAACGTGTCATGCTGCACGAGACAAACTCTTTATAATGTGAATATGGTGTATTGACAGACGAGTATGCATTGCAGAGAGCGTGAGATCAACAACTTGGTGAGGCGCGCCAACTTCAATACGGATCTGTATGTGAAAGAGTTTGGTCTCACCATTTCCAACAACATGATGGAGGTTCGCGGCCGCGTGCTGCCGCCGCCCAAGCTACAGTACGGCGGCCGCGTTTCCTCACTTGGCGGACAGGTCTGTTTCGTTCACTATGAATTATTATGCATAACCTTATATTGGAATGATGGATGAAACATCTTCTTTAAACGATTTTATTAATCTATCTCAGGATGCAGAAACTCACCGCCCTGTTCGCTTCACTTCGTCTTTAGTGAGCAGCTTTTATAATATCCTTTCAGTCATTGCGATAGCTACTTTTTTCCTTTAAACACGCTGTTGTTGATTTCTTTCAAGCTTTGTCGAGTCCCTTATACCTTCATTAAGCGACTTAGATAGTTTTTATATATTTGATGCGTCATTTGTCATGTTCGAGCAGCAGGCGTTGCCTAACCAAGGCGTGTGGGACATGCGCGGCAAGCAGTTCTTCATGGGTGTAGAGATCCGCGTGTGGGCAATCGCATGCTTCGCACCGCAACGCACCGTGCGGGAAGACGCGCTCAAGTGAGTTGTGAACCCATCCAGTCCAGAACCATCCCACGGTCACTGCAACTACTGTCACTGTACTGTACTGTTATTTCTGTGTGCACAGAAACTTTACGCAGCAGCTGCAGAAGATCTCAAACGACGCCGGTATGCCGATCATCGGGCAGCCGTGCTTCTGTAAGTACGCGACGGGCCCAGACCAGGTGGAGCCCATGTTCAAGTACCTCAAGTCGACCTTTGTACAACTGCAGCTGGTGGTAGTGGTGCTGCCGGGCAAGACGCCGGTCTACGGTGAGTGGAGTAGAGTACTTACTACTTATAGAATAGTGGTGGACTGACATAGTCTGACCTCCCCCTCCCCCCTCTCCGCAGCGGAGGTGAAGCGCGTTGGAGACACGGTGCTGGGTATGGCGACGCAATGCGTGCAGGCGAAGAATGTGAACAAAACGTCGCCGCAGACGCTGAGCAACCTGTGCCTGAAGATCAACGTGAAGCTGGGAGGCATCAACTCGATCCTGGTTCCGTCGCTGCGGCCCAAGGTGCGTACTCTATTGCAGTGTAGTACAGCACTGTGTACAGTATATATACAAGTAATGAGATGGACCTCCCTTGGCAGGTGTTCAACGAGCCCGTCATCTTCCTGGGAGTGGACGTGACGCACCCGCCAGCGGGAGACAACAAGAAACCCTCCATCGCCGCAGTCGTCGGCTCCATGGACGCGCACCCCTCGCGCTACGCTGCCACCGTGCGCGTACAACAACATAGGTATTTAATTTCCTTTCATCGCTTTTTTTCTAAAGAAATTATTTTACCGCCTCTATTAAAGTACGCCTTTGCTAAAGATGTCTATTGTGAACCCTGTTTAGAACAAGATAATTTAATTAGATTTTAATAAATATAAGCATTTAGTCCAATTTTATCAAAGTATTTGAATCTACGCTGCATAAATAATAAATTTTATAGAAAAATAATTTGTATTCGAAGGTGTAAATCTACAACACTATGTTTCGACCTCGTAAGATAGTCAAAATTATTTCCATTACATTCTGATCACTGAGTTACTGTCATATTTTTTTTTATTTACGAAACAATCAGTCATACAATGTTACAAAATATGTATAAAATTGAACCAAAGCTAGACGTAAAGTTCCATGATTTGCAAAAAAGTACAGTTTTACCCAAAAAGTTTTAGAAAATACAGACAATTTATAAACCCGAGACATGCCCAAGGCCTTGGATTTCCTGTCACATCCCTTATGCTTCTCTTGAATTAGACTAAAGAATATGGTATATGAGGGCCTGCGCTACATTGGCTAAACAATAACCTAGAATATTAAACAAAATGATATAAATAAAAATTAATATCGAATATCACCTCCGCTTGCAGCGATTATAAGACTACCATGGCGACGTGAATAATTACCCCTATCAAATATGCACCTTGCTGTAACTATCGCCTCCCGACAAATAGCGCAAGACTTTTCGGTGACTTTGCCTGATCTTACTAAGTTATTTTGGTCTGGAAGGGACATCTGAAAGGAGTTTAGTTAGATATAATTTTAATGAGGCAGTAATTAGTAAACCAGGGTCACGGTTTTAGTTTAGTTAAGGGCCGGGGGTGTGATCTTCACGAGTGTTTAAAATGGTACTTTCATCGCCTGACAAACAAATGTATTCTGTAAGCCAAGCAAGAAAAGAAACCATGAAAGTTTAACACAGGCATTTATTTAAACTAAGAAATAACACCATAACAAGCCCTAGCTAGTACACCAGTACCTAAATCCGAATACCCTAACAGGGTTCGGGTCCAGACACCAGATCGCCTTCGTTTTAGCTCACAGCCTCATACAAGAGGTCCACGAGCAAATCGGTTGACAATCCACAAGTGCCGCACTAGCTAGTTCGTCTCGAACTGAACTCACGCCCAACTATGGGCTTCCCATGTTTGTTCGTTAAAATTATCTCCAAATCCTCCAAATAAAGATGAAGATTCATCCAAAAGATACTAGACCGATTACACTAACCAACGCAATATCTAAAATATTTCTTTAAATTTTACAAACGAGAGACAATTTCATGATCAGCAATAGCTATTTCAGGCCCAACAACCAAATAAGGTTTATCCATCTTAACATTCCCGTCTCTACCTTCATCCCCTCCTTTACATGCTCCTTTTGTGCCTAACATTGGATCAATATTACGACAGGTCTAACGCTGGTTATTTACATGTTTTTTTTAACCTACACAGGTTTCACATGTGGTCCCAGGGATCAGGCACCATTTCATCCATCCTGTTCCACTTCCACTTCCACAATACATGGTAAATGTCACCGTGACTTGACCGTCTATGTTGACTGTATTATTCTAATTTCAGGCAAGAAATAGTACAAGAGATGAGCAGCATGGTACAAGAGCTATTGATAATGTTCTACAAGAGCACCGGTGGGTTCAAGCCGCACCGCATCATTATGTACCGCGACGGCATCTCCGAAGGACAGTTCATGCACGTACTGCAGCACGAGCTTACTGCCGTCAGGGAGGCTTGCATCAAGGTATACCTTCTTATAGTATTTCTACAACAGCTAACTGTATGTTCAAGCCGCACCGCATCATCATATAACGCTTTCATGTTTTAGGAGCAGTTGATGCTCGTGTATCATGCACAAGCTAGGTCATCATTATTTGTTCAACATGTGCGCAAGTTTGTTTTTTGGTTCGAGTTTAAATCCTGTGCTATAGTCTGTTTTTTTAACAAACGAGTACCAAAACTTTGACTGCGTTGCTATTGGCCCAAGTAATCAACATAAAGGCCGTAGCACACGAACGCCGAAGTTACAAGTAAAGGGGTTTTTCATTAAGAGCACTCGAACTTAAAAATGAAATAAAAAAACCTGTTTAAGTGATATTGCCACAATTTTTATTTTATTTTAAAGGATATTCGCTGACATTATGTATGGAATATATATTCAGCCACTTATCAATCATTTATTTCAAAAATTCTAACAATAAAAATTAATTACGATGCATTATCGGCGTTAAATCGGCGGATGTAACACAGAAAATCACTTTCCCTCCACTTTGATACGGTTTAGTTTTACACGACTACCCCAAAAAAAGAGTTTTCAGGGTTCATGTATGTTTGCGAGTTTCTTTATTCCACAATAACTTCTAAATGGCTTAACTGATTTTGTTGTGTGAGATATCGTTAGAGTCGTCTTGATAGAGCAAGTGATACTAGGTAAATAAGAAATAAAAAAAACAAACAGCCGACATATTGTGAGACGATAAAATGTTTTCTTCCAAACTCATCAGTTGGGGTCAAAAAGAAAGAACTTTATAAAACGATTCGATAAATATATATATTACTTGCAGTTTTAATTTCAATTGAGCGATAAAACGTTTAACGAAATAAAATAGTTTCCAGTTAGGTTTTTACTTTATTTTATTAATTTATATGTTATTTTAAGAAGTTGCGTTTAATTTTTTTTTCTGTGTGTCTAGGGTTTTTTTTTTATATATCCTACTGTTGCCAAAATTATATATACAAATGATCACATCGTGAGTTAGTTTTGGGACATTCTAGGCAAAAATAGCAATTTGAATGTTTTCTTGAACCGTTCGGAAAGCTTTGTAAACAGCTGGAAATGAAATCGCGAACCAACTAGTATCGCCCGCGGTTTCAACCGCGTAGACAATGAAGATGATGAAAAGCACATATGTGAGAGTCCATACTAGTTCAACCATTCTAGCATGAAGGAGTAACAAACATCACACATACACTCACAAACTTTCGCATTTTTTATATTATTATTTTGATGAATACCTAATGCACGGTAGTCAAAGTTGGGTATTGCAGAAAACCATGAGAGTAGAATAAATGCAGTGGAGACGAGAGCATTGAGAAGCATGATTGGACTCAAACGGAGTGACAGGATTAGGAATAATGTGATAAAGGAGGATGTGGTGTAAATGAGAATGTAGTGACAAAAATCGAGAAAGGTATGTTAAGATGGTTTGGACATGTGCAGAGAATGAATGAAATGAGATTGACTAAACAGGTATACATGGGACAAGTGAACGGAAGTGTTGGAAGGGGAAGACCTAGGCGAATGTTTCGAAATCAGATTGAAGACGTTCTGAAAAAGGCCAGGTCAGGAGTACCCTAAACCGACGCTCATGTATGAAAGGATTGATGAGTGTAGATAAAACGAAAGAGATATGTAAGGATCGTACTAAGTGGAAATCTGTGTTCTCTGCCTACCCCAACGGGAAAGATGCGTGATTTTATGTATGTATGAATACCCTGATTATTTATATTCTGTCTGTTACTAATACTTATGACACATAATGTAAGCAATATCAAAGATTATAATGAAACATGTTATATGGACAGATAGATATTTTGTTTGGTTCTTAAATGCATTTAAAGAAGATGCACGTCTTATTGAGACGTGAGACATCATTAGTAAGTATTGATTGGCGCCTTTAGTCAAGCTTTAATAATTCAAGTATTTAGTGGCAATTGTTTAAATATATTTGCATCGAGATTTAACGAAGGTTACACGGATGCTAATGATTATGTATTCTCATACATAACTTTTAAGTTATATAGTTATATAGCTAGATTTGTGCAGTTTCCGTATTTTAAAACAAAGAGCACTGGTACTATGTGTATTGATTTTGATACTTTTATTTTCCTCCATGAGCAATATAGTGCCACATTATAAGGCTGTTTCGGTAAAATCAATATAGTTAACAATTACATCATGGGAGCTAAATAGTGTTATGTTAGTGAGAGCAGCGAAGCTAGTACGTAAGGTTTGCTGATTCTCAAGTACCTTCGCGTGGTTAAGCTTAAATGCAATAAAAATTAACTGTTTTATTTCAGTTGGAAGCTGAATACAAACCGGGTATAACGTTCATAGTGGTACAGAAGCGTCATCATACGCGGTTATTCTGCGCTGACAAGAAGGAGCAGTCGGGCAAGTCCGGCAACATCCCTGCGGGCACCACCGTCGATCTCGGCATCACGCACCCCACGGAGTTCGATTTCTACTTGTGCTCTCACCAAGGGATCCAGGTGAGTGTCTGTGTAATAGATAGTGAAAACACATACAAAGTATGTAAAATGCGCATGCCGAAGTGACGGACGAGCTTCAGCACCGATATGTACTTGTATACACTATGTGTGAGAGAAATGCAACATAGAGTAATGGTGTGTGCAAAGCCCATTTACCGGTGTGTGCGTGTATGTGTATCTGTGAGAGACCACTTCGGTTCGGACGAGCTGCAGTGCCTCACGTACCGGTGTGTGCGTGTATGTGTATCTGTGAGAGAGAGAGATGTAACATAGAGTAATGGTGTGTGCAGGGCACATCGCGGCCGTCGCACTACCACGTGCTGTGGGACGACAACCACTTCGGTTCGGACGAGCTGCAGTGCCTCACGTACCGGTGTGTGCGTGTATGTGTATCTGTGAGAGAGAGAGATGTAACATAGAGTAATGGTGTGTGCAGGGCACGTCGCGGCCGTCGCACTACCACGTGCTGTGGGACGACAACCACTTCGGTTCGGACGAGCTGCAGTGCCTCACGTACCGGTGTGTGCGTGTATGTGTATCTGTGAGAGAGAGAGATGTAACATAGAGTAATGGTGTGTGCAGGGCACGTCGCGGCCGTCGCACTACCACGTGCTGTGGGACGACAACCACTTCGGTTCGGACGAGCTGCAGTGCCTCACGCACCGGTGTGTGCGTGTATGTGTATCTGTGAGAGAGAGAGATGTAACATAGAGTAATGGTGTGTGCAGGGCACGTTGCGGCCGTCGCACTACCACGTGCTGTGGGACGACAACCACTTCGGTTCGGACGAGCTGCAGTGCCTCACGTACCGGTGTGTGCGTGTATGTGTATCTGTGAGAGAGAGAGATGTAACATAGAGTAATGGTGTGTGCAGGGCACGTCGCGGCCGTCGCACTACCACGTGCTCTACCGTGCAAAGGCAATACACTGTAAGTCAAGTTACAGTGTTTTGGCTTAACAGGGCCCAATCGTATTCTTTTAATGTATTCTATGCTTCTGTAAATAAATAATTCTACTAACACTTACCTATACTGATAAAATACAAGTTAAAAAAACACTGTATTCAACAAAGCTTTACGGTTTATAACTCCAAAACACGGCAATCAAACATACCGTGTATTACCAAAACAAAACGGTACGCGCAAAATTATACAGTGTTTAATAAACCAACATTTCTAGACACGCGCTCTGCGGTCATCAAACGGCAGCCCGGGTTTGGCTGGAGCTCAGCTATTAATGGTTATTAAGGGTATGGCTTGATTGGGGGTCTGCAAGGGATATAACGCGCAACGCTTAGGCATTGCGGCCGTTAGTACAAATCACTAAGGGCTAACTATATAGTTTAATGGTTTATATGTTAAAAATGCGTGGATCTCGTAACAAGCTTCTGCTGAATTTGTGTCACAATAATGTGCAACACCATAACAATACATCTTCTGCAACTATGGCCTCTGAGTTGAGTTCAAACTTACAAAACATTATGAGAAACAGAGATCCTAATATCCCTGTGCAAATATATCAATAAGATGAATTTATATCGGATCAAACTTTTATTTGTCGCATCCGCCCATTCACACCCCTTAGTGAATGGCAAGTAAATGACTACATTTTGGAAAACTTGGGAGAAGATGTCAGTTACACTGAATTGCTACCAGTAGCTGAATATAATAATCTAAAGCCCATTTGCTTTTCGAAACCATCATGCACTTGGACAGTTCACTACAAGATTATTATCTTCCAGGGATATCTTCAACTTCCCAAGAAACTCTGCCATCGACATCCTCAACTTATAATATAGTATAGATAGATACAGAGAGTAACGATAAAATGACAAACTTGCAAATAATCACGCTTGAGTACTTCGAACTGGGTCATACTTTAATGGCTGCAGATGGGGTCCATGCTGCAATCACAAAAAAAAACTGAAAGCTCGTCGAGAAGTACACGATTTCAATGATTTTGTTCAGATCATAAAAAGTTCATGTAAGAATATGGAGGTCGATGTGTTAGAGAGAGAGCCCCATTTAATACCAACAAAAGGTCAGCCATTGAACAAAACATGCACAGCGCAGGGGGAGAATCAGGGTATCCCCTCTAACCAGGATATGGTTACCAAAGTTTTGGTTTTTTCAGATGCAATAGGCAGAAATTTTGGTTCATTACTTGGTAATTCACTACACTGCTCTGTTGAAAATTATTGCATGCCTGGTGCTTCTTACGTGAAGTAGATTGAGGAGAAAATTATGGCTTCTGTAATTGATAGAAATACTATACATAGGATGTACCTACCTAAAAAATATAAGAATTTAGTTAAAATTATAGAGAAAGCTCACTTTCATCATCATTATCACAATTTTTCATCACCACGCTGGTAATAACATGGAGTGCTCGCAGTTAGTATTATGAATTGATCATATTATACAGTAAATCACTCAATAAAATAAAATATAACAAGTCTTACTTGAAAAGGTAAAACACTGTAATACCATATATAGTGTTTTGCCACAACAATTGCTACATAACCGAAGAAGTTTGACATGGCAAAACACTTTTTTGCTTATATTTCACTTATTATTTAAAATACTAAGGAAAATACTACATGGCTAGATAGGTTTTTAAAATACTTTGAAAACTATACCAAAAAATATACTTTAGAGTTATAACGAAGACGAATAATCAAATAAAATCAAAAAAAGTTTTATTGATCCTTTTCTCAAAATGCATTTTTTGGACTTACAGTGTATTGCCTTTGCACGGTAGTGCTGTGGGACGACAACCACTTCGGTTCGGACGAGCTGCAGTGCCTCACGTACCGGTGTGTGCGTGTATGTGTATCTGTGAGAGAGAGAGATGTAACATAGAGTAATGGTGTGTGCAGGGCACGTCGCGGCCGTCGCACTACCACGTGCTGTGGGACGACAACCACTTCGGTTCGGACGAGCTGCAGTGCCTCACGTACCGGTGTGTGCGTGTATGTGTATCTGTGAGAGAGAGAGATGTAACATAGAGTAATGGTGTGTGCAGGGCACGTCGCGGCCGTCGCACTACCACGTGCTGTGGGACGACAACCACTTCGGTTCGGACGAGCTGCAGTGCCTCACGTACCGGTGTGTGCGTGTATGTGTATCTGTGAGAGAGAGAGATGTAACATAGAGTAATGGTGTGTGCAGGGCACGTCGCGGCCGTCGCACTACCACGTGCTGTGGGACGACAACCACTTCGGTTCGGACGAGCTGCAGTGCCTCACGTACCAGCTGTGCCACACGTACGTCCGCTGCACGCGCTCCGTCTCCATCCCGGCGCCTGCGTACTACGCGCACCTCGTCGCGTTCCGCGCGCGTTACCATCTCGTCGAGAAGGAACACGACTCGGGCGAGGGCAGCCACCAGTCCGTCAGCAGCGAGGACCGCACGCCAGGTGCGATGGCGAGAGCCATCACCGTGCACGCTGTCACCAAGAAGGTCATGTACTTTGCCTAACACCACGCCTCAGGTGTATTGTAATAATATTATACGCCGCCGCTTTGCGGCCGCACTCTCAGCGTGGCTGACTTTCGTCGGAGGTGATCCGAACTTCCATTCTGTATAAGTTTGTAAATAGCTATTACAGTAGGCTTCAGAACAGTTTCGTTCCAGTTTTGATGTTAACGTATTACCCGCCGTGAACGTCGCGTTTGTGCGCCTTCGGACGCCACCGCCTTTTGCAATAATTACTGAGAGGTGAACCGCCCAGTGTCGTCTCTCCCGTTGTGATTTCCCGAAGATTGTATTAACTTTTAAGTAAATTATTTATTAAGATTTTATCTTTACTATTGCACCCGAAGAGGTAGCAGCCAGTCACAAACGCGCACCGTTCGTAAAACTTTTTACTTGTGTGTTGAATGTATAAAATTGTTTCTTTTATAATTGTGGCTATATGTGATGTTAATTCCAGGCTGGAATTATTCTCTGCCGGGAAGTATTGAAAACAATATATTATGCGTTAAGCGTTAAAATAGATTCGGTGGAATATTTTATGATGCTGGTATTGAATATTTACTACCTATATCATAGTGTTAGCTACGGTTATGTTAAAGCAGCTTCTGAAAGCTTATAGTGAATATAAGCAGCTAAATGAAACACGGGGCTTCTTTAAATTATGAATTTCATCATATTTTTTATGTACTGGATTGTTTTCTAGGCAATGGAGAGGAACTTTTTATTTATTTTATATTATCAAATTTCTGCATATATATTTTTCCACCAATACATATAGAATAATCTAGCTGTCTATGCCAAATTCCAAAGAAATGCCAAAAATATCGCGCAATTGATGTAATAGCCAACTAACCATAAATTAATAAACTCGTATTAATCTTTCTCAGAATCATAGAAGTACAAAACTTATACCTACTATTTATATAAATTTAACATAGAAAATATCAGTAACTTTTATACATGTTGTTTCGCGCTAATATATATTAGTAAATAATTAAAATTTCTGAAAATCATTCTAGTGCAAACCTGACAACGTTTATTACTTATAATATATATAAATTTAACATAGAAAATATCAGTAACTTTTATTCCTGTTGCTTCGCGTTATTATATATTAGTAAAGAATTAATAAATCTCCCAATCATTCAAGTGCAAACCTGACAACGTTTAGTACTTATAATATATATAAATTTAACATTAACTTTTATACCTGTTGCTTCAGTTATTATATATTAGTAAAGAATTAATAAATCTCCCAATCATGAAAGTGCAAACCTTATAACGTTTATTACTTATAATATAGATAAATTTAACATAGAAAATATCAGTAACTTTTATACCTGTTACTTCGCGCAAAACCATATAAGTAAAAAATAAAATCTAATAGAAATGTCTCGGTAGCGCAATTCACCTCTAGAGCTCCATACAAACGAATTTTGTTCATATATATTTTGAATACTGACTTTATCAGTCTTCATTGAGTTATCATAGGAGTTTGGCTTTGCGCAATATTAAATAATGTTTGATAAAGTGATCCAACGATGATGAATGAAAAACGCAGTGCAATATCCACTTTCTCACCTGATGGTAAGTGACGATGTGGTCGAAGATGTTGTTCAGAGTAGCCTAGAATTACTGGCTCTCAAGGACAGCTGCCGGAACACACCGTTAGGTGTTTGGCGACAGAATTTCTACTTGAGGGTGGTAGCTAGCCAGGCGGGCATTTGCAAAATGCTCTACCACCATGCAAAATGTTATATTTAGATCTAGATTTGTCGGTTTTCCGTTATAGTATTATCAAGTTTACGGCTTGTTAATTATAAAAGTCAACATTGATAAAATAAAGGGAAATTGGCCGACCCAGGAATAAAAATATTGATGTTTGTGCAACTTTAAAAAAATCACTACAATAGGAACAGAATTAACAACAAGCGAGATTAAAACACGCGCTAGCTCCCCAGTTAAACATAACAGTCGCGGGTTTGAAAACCGCTCTTTCATAATATTGTTCCTATCGTTGTGATTAACCTGCAGACGTGCAGCATGGACGGAATGAGATTACAATCGTTAAGCTTTCTGCTGAAAAAAGGCCGTGGTAAGAGTCCCGATATTGCCGGATGTTGAGGAAAAGTAGGGTAAAAAATAGGTTTATTTTTTTCTTTCTGCTTGATAGGTTTGTCTTTGAACACTATCTCACCTGATGGTTAAGTGATGAGGTCGAAGATGTTGTTCAGGCTTACCTAGAATTACTGGCACTCAAGGACAGCTGCCGGAACATACCGTTATGTGCTTGGCGACAGATTTTCTACTTGAGGGTGGTAGGCCAGGTGGGCATTCGCAAAATGCCCTACCACCATGCTATAACGACTGCCATCCTAAGACGACAACCGGGACCGACGGCTTAACGTGCCTTCCGAACACGGAAGCGCTCAGTAGTGTCACTAGCGGTCACCCATCCAACTCCTGACCGCGGCGGACGTTGCTTAACTTTGCTGATCGGTTAAGAACAGCTAAGCAAACTTCAAAACGTTAAACGGTAAAATAAAAGATAATAATTCCGGCGATGACGAATGCAGAGTCACTGATTAATATACAAGCGTGAAGATATGTATGTGATTAAACCTTTGGCCAATTTTCGTTTGCATGTAGTGCGCTACCGATATAATATATATAGGGGGATACCCCTTCACCACTAAGTCTGTAGTGGTTTTGCTGCGTCTTAGGTTGACACACTTTGATACTGGTAAGCAAAGTACATACAAATTTCTTGCTAGTTCCAAGCTGTGCACCAGGCGCTGGCAGCTGCGGAAGATCTAACTTTGAATACAATAAATTTGAATACTTCAAGGTATTGATGTCTTCGCAAAATATAAATTGATTAGCGCAGGAACATGTGCTTGGGTACATGTTAAAACTTTTATTTTGTCTAAACAAAATAATTTACCCGTCTTGTGATTTGCTATTTTCTAAAGGCACATTCTTTACTATTTATACTACCTATTTATACATATATTATGCTTAGTACTCAGTCCACGCTCAATTCAAACAAACTATTTTCCTGGTCAAGTAAAAAAATATAAAAAATATTAAAAAAAAAATGTTTTTGGTTACTCCGTGAACATTAGTGATGGAAATAAGTAAGTGCACGAAAGAATAACTTGAAGGTACTGAATTATTGCTCTTATATGCTAGTAACTGAAGGTACTGAATTCTCGCTCTATGAATTAGTGAGTCAATTCCACTTATTCTTAATTGAAATGTAATGGCAATCAAATATTTATATTATAATGTAATCTTAAAGAATTTTATAAACAGTGAATTGTTTGCTAATAGAAATAAGAAATTGGAGATACCCTTAGTATTAATTGTACCTATATTGGCATTTATTTATCAACACGTCTTGTTTTGCTGCTGTTCTTATACCAAATAAATTAAATGTAATATGACAACAAAATATTATTACATTTGTTCCTAAGGTCGTTCGGTGGGAACGTATGCTTTCGGCAATAATAGGTCCCACGGCGGAATTCGGCCCACACACTTTACGACATCGAAAATAGTTACTATGGATTGCACCGTGTTTATGGGATGTCGATAGAGTTCGAAACGATTTTTCAAAACTGTACAGTCTAACGAAGTTGAATCAAAAATCGAATGGATTAATCGGAATCGGAGTAAATCGTTCTATCGAAGCATGTATGCCGGCCGCCCGTCAGTTCCGCCTCGATCAGTGTCGTACACGCATTTTAGACACTAAATTATAAACATTATTGATATTAAGGGTGAACTAGCCGGGCCGTTCTCCATACAAACGCCGTAGGGTTATCACTCCCTTATTTGCGGATTTAGGTCCAAAACAAAGCATAATACCGATTGATCCCGTCATTACCTAGGCTTGTATGATGCCGAAATTTTAATAAGATAATTAACTTTAGAGTTATGAGCTTCGAAACATTTTCATATAAAGTTTTCAAGGCTCATAACTTTCAACTTAATTATCTTTTTAAAATTTCGGCATCATACAAGCCTAAATAATGACCAGATCAATCGGTATTATGCTTAATTCTGGACCTAAAGTCTCAAATACGGGAGTGATCACCCTACGGCGTTTGTATGGAGAAGCGACCGGCCAGTTCAACCTTAAGTAAAACAATTATGATTTTTTATTTATTTTAATGTAATGTTTTATATGTTTTCGTGTTTTTCGTCGTCGTTTTTATATATTTTACCCTAGCAGTCGAAGCCATCACGGAACGAAATGAAGGTTGTTCTTGATCTGTCTTAATGTGTGTGGTGGACGGAAAAACTATACCGTTTTGAACGAAATCGTTGATCGTAGTCGATTTCGTAAGCTAAGGAATCCGATGATTTAAGTTAGTTTTGTATTACGTTCAGTTAAATATGTAAGTAACACGACACTTTCCATGCTTTGCAATACTCGTTAAATTTGTATGGATTTTATCTAAAGGATTCATATTTAGGACAGCATTTTTGTGACAGAATATAATTATTCTATATTAATGTACATAAAAATATATTTACTAAATGATTTATTACGTAAGATTTTAGTAATTTTAAGGTTTTATTATTGTTTTAATATATGGACGCTTTATGATGCACTAATATAAGGAAAATATCCATTTTGATAACCTTTAATGCATACGGTGGGCGGTGATACTGCAAGAACAACTAAATTATAAATGAAATGTGCGTTTATCATCCGCTCTATAGCTTTTAAGGTAAAGAAAATTAAATATTTAAAAATTTGATTTATACAGTAATATGACGTTTTACATAAAAGCAATAATCATAAAGGCAAGTTTATGCCTTACCAAAATTGCTGATAATATGTATATAAGGAATTAAATGAGCCTTCATTACTAATAAATTATCTGGTTAATAACAGATATATAGTGTAACTTGTGATCAGAATTCTAGTTATAATAGACAACGCGCTGACGCCCTTACACACACTCTACGCGTTTATTCTAATGATGACTCACAAATTGGTCTGAAAGACAAGTTATGAATAAAACTTAAACAACAACATGACTGTAATTGTTTGTTTTTGTGAAGGTGTAAATTATCAAATTTTTGCCACCGTATCACCTATTTTTGACACTAAACTTTAATCTGAAAACCACCCTGGTAAAAAATAAATTAAAGTATTTACATATTTTAACAAAAGTATATTCCACATTTTTTATTATAAAGATAATGGAACAGTGCATTCGATTTGAGACGATAGTGATTGTAGCAGTTTCAAAGTCGGCATTCGTATCTAAGTGTTCTGAAAGCAATCTTTCGATACTTTTTCTGTTTATGCTCACAAATACTAGCTGTCATTCTCAAAGAGTAACTCGTTCGCGCATTTAACATTTGTTTTATAAGAATATTATAATGAAGTCTATTAAATACTATGCGACAAACGTACAAGTCTTTCTATAAATTTAACTGCGAAAAACATGTCATGTGTTAAAATTAGTCTTTTATTACGAAGTTTAACTGTCAAACTTGCAGTTGTCAAAAATATGGTCATTTAAGACATGGTTGGACATGAGTCAAAATAGGATTGTGCGATGTAATTTGTAGCTGTTTTCAATCGTGTACAAAAACGTCCGAAACGTTTTTTGCGCCCATGACTTCTCAAAACGAACGCCAAATGTTAATTTTAGTATTCGTGGGTGTTATTTTTGCTATCAGTAGGCTGGTGTACAACGAAGTTTCCAAATTCTAATGTGAAAAAGGAATAGTAAGATTGTCCGAACTCAAGAAGAGTTCGGACAAACGGAGAAAACAGCTCAAATTCAAACAGATAAAATTGTAACTTTTTGCCATAATTTAGAAAATTTGTAACGAAGGATTACGTATAGCTAATAGATAGATAAAGCATTTATTAAGTAATTCGTTAAGCAGGCGTTATTGCAACCATAGCAATATAAAATAATTTATGTTATTAAACTAAAGTTTTAGTATGTAGGTAAGTAACTACAAATCGTTGGATAATAGTGATGATAAAGGAACACATATGTATAATATTCACCATTTGAGCAATGTTCCAATGTAATTTTAAAAATACCTTATGCCACAGAAGAAAATGTAACTAACGCACAGAATGTAAAAGTTCTAGTCACTATTATCGGACGCTTCATGTAGTGAAAGATATATTATAATTATTATATCTTAGGTGTAATAAATAATTAGGTAACGGATGAATGCCAATACCGCCTTATAAGGTACATGTTTTATTTCAATTGTCATAACATATATCATAAACAATGCTGTTGGCACACATGAGTACGTAGAGGTAACTATTTTGTATCGTTAATCTGTATAAATAATTTATTAGGTAATTTAAATGCCGAAGACATATATTAGTGACATTTTATTATCTCGAGTATCCCTAAATGAATCATATTGAAATAAGTATTTTTGTAACGTTGGATGTTTAAGTAGTTGTAGTACTTAAAAGGGTTCTATTGCATAATGTCGGATTCGTAATTAGACGTAAGTAAATCTTAGCTACGAACCCAAATTAGACATGTTTGCTGATAATATCGCAAGTTATCAGATATCCATAAATTCCGAAAAGTAAATATAAGTTTAAAATTTAAATACAGACACTTCCACAGTAAATTATTGATGCGAGTTTGTATGGGTTGGCCTCGCTTGTACACGACGTCTTAGTGTGCGTGTAAATGCTTATGCCCCGTGGGGTGCCCGGCTAGAATGTCGTCCCCATTGCTACCTGTGGGTGTCGTAAGAGGAGACTAAACATAAAATACCGGAAAGTGGGCAGTAGCGCCTTCTGAGGAACAGATATCTTAAACTGCGATCCCCAAGACGCCTGCCAAGCGTGGGGCTTATGGCGCTTGGGTAGGCCGTGGTAGTTGTAACTACATTAAAAAATACAGATCTTGCCTTTTTGAGTGGAGAGGTCTGTTTTATTAAATGATATCAATGGTATACACCTACAGTATTTTTTCTTATATTAACAAACGTCAAATGTGACAGTTGCTTAGTTGAGAGTTGATCACGTATTTTTCCGTTTCGATGATGTATTGAGGTTACAATAGACCTAAAATTAACCCTAAAATAGGTCGTAGTAGTAACAGCAGCTAAAATAACAGGTGTATGTTTGATATTTTTTATGGCTGGTGATCCTAAAACGAATCAAAGCAGGAAATCACGAAAATTAATGCCCTTGTCAGTTACTTCGACACATTTTGGGGTTATTTAGTACCGATTGAAACCTAAATATTTGACTTCTCGATTATGGTATTCTGCTAATGTCACCTACATAATATAACCTAATTAATTATGATAGCATAACAAAAATATGACATCGAGTGTCACTTTAAAAGCTTTCGTAAAGCCTTAGGTACGTCAAAGAATATGACAATCGAGTGTAACTTTGACAGCTATCACTTTCGTCTTCTTCTTCTTCTTTAGATGGCTTTTAAACGCTGCTTGACGTTTTTCTGTCAGTGTCAGAGTGTGGCCAATTATCATTAAGTTTAACTGTACATTTATTTGATATCATTTTACAGTACCTACTTAAATTAGTCACATTGCATTTGATCTTTTGCAAATCAATAAATTTGTGTGTCTGACCATTTGCCTTTCTGACTAATTGCTAATCTGACATATTACTTCTAAACCTGTAAAGTCAATAATCTTCAGAAACTGAAATAGGATCAATGCATAAGTTTAGTGGTTTGATAAGCAAATATTTATTAATGATTAAATTGTAAATAGAAGAATGAATTGAACTAAATCGAATGTGTCCTTTAAAATTGTATCGCAATAATGTAAAGCATTCACTTGTTTTAGGTTTAAAACGCCGGGATGACTTACGTTTGTAAATGGGATACATCTGTCTATATGTTCAACCACAGCTAGTGATTTTAAAGAGATTGTGTAGTGTATTAGCGATGCGATACGTGAAAGATTAAAAATTACTAAACGTCGTTCAAGATAAAGTTAAATTTGTATATATAGGGTTATCGGATATTTTTTAACGACCACTTAAGGATCAACTCTTAATCATGACAAAACATTTTGAATTGTACGTAATTGTACATTTTATTTTTGAGATGTTTTCATAACTAAGAACTTTATGGAAAAATAAAACACTTGATCTTGATGATTGGGCGCCTAAATCATCATAAATACGGCTCACGGCAGCCATTTCAACGCCGTATTTATTATGTTGAACAAGTAATAAATATTTTGTATTTGAGCTTTTGTATGAAATTATACGGCCGGAATGGGAAGCCCTGACAAAACTGACTTACTTCGTGTTACGGAACGCATTACTGACTCTTTCTGGCTGAAGGTTCTCCTAGGCTAAGCTTCAGACACAAAATAAGCTAACAATACAAGACGGCACGTATGTACTTTATAGTGTTTACACACCTAGTGACTTTCTAATTTAGTCTCTTAGTTTATTCATATTATATTGTATGTATTTTAATGTTCGTATAATGTAATACGTATATTTGTATATGTAGTCACGACACTTATGACTGCGCATATTTATATATAGATTTTGAACTTGAACGGCAATCATTGTTTCATTTTTATGTACCTATATATTAGGTCCTTACATACGAAATTGGCGTTTTGTATGGGAGGAACAAAAAGTCGAATATTTTTTAATATAATATATTTAATTAATCAAAGTATGAACCATTATTTTCTATGCACTTTTGCCATCTCATAGGTAGTTCATTGATCCCTTTACTAAAAAAACCAGTCGGACGGGAATCAATAAAATCTTTGAAGGCGATTTGGACTGCCCCATCGGAGTTGAATTTTTTCCCTTGCAAGAAGTTATCCAAATTTCGAAAAAAATGGTAATCTGTTGGAGCAAGGTCCGGGGAGTACGGAGGATGTCTTAGACTTTCCAATTGAAGCTCTTCTAATTTAGTAGCCGTCTGTAGCGCAGTGTGTGGTCTAGCGTTGTCGTGAAGCAGCAGTGGCGTGGAGCGATTGACCAGCCTAGGTTGTTTAGCCGCTAGCTTTTCCATCATGGTTTGCAATTCCTGACAATAGACATCAGCCGTAATAGTCTGGCCAGATTTGAAAAAACTGTAATGAACAATACCGGCACTAGTCCACCAAACGCTTACAAGTAACTTTTTTGGGGTTAATTTTCGCTTGGGGCAGGATTTGGCTGGCTGGCCAGGATCTAACCATTGCGCTGAGCGCTTCCGATTATCGTAAAGAACCCATTTTTCATCACAGGTAATGATTCGGTTTAAAATACCTTCATTATTGTGCCGGTTTAGTAATGTAACGCAGCAGTCGACGCGCGTTTGCCGGTTTGTTTCAGTCAATTCGTGAGGTACCCACCTTTCAAGCTTTTTAATCTTCCCAATTTGCTTCAAGTGAATTAAAACAGTTTTATCACTAACATCGCAGCCTGCAGCTAACTCGGACGTGGTTTGCGATGGATCCGCTTCCACAATAGCCTTCAACTCTTCATTATCAACTTGAGTCTCAGGCCGTCCACGGGGCTTGTTCTGCAGGTCGAAATTTCCAGAACGAAAACGTTGGAACCAAAAACGAACTGTGTTTTCTTTTGCAACACGACCGCCATTCACATCATTCACCCTTCGAGTTGTTTCCGCAGCACTAGTGCCACGGCGGAACTCGTACTCGTAAATAATGCGATATTTAAGGTTTTCCATTTTGTAAAATGAGTGACGCAAACAGAAAAAAATAGAAGAAAAAAAACAAATGAATGACGATCATCGAAGCACAAATACATGAGTCTATAGCTGTACAAATTTGAATTTGGAATTCCTTACCAAAGAGGAGAAATTCGTGATTAAAGTGGCCAGTACGAAAAACGCCAATTTCATATGTAAGGACCTAATATTTATGATTCAGTACGTTCGTAGCAAAAATAACACATAAATTTTGCCTATGGATCATTTATCGGAACTGTTAAAGTCATGCATTCTTCTTTGTAAGCATTTAGTACAAAAATTTAAATATACGGCCCTTTTTTTAAATATTCCCTTGAAATACGGCAATTTTGAGGTTGATATACGGCAAACCTAAAATTTACTTTGAACAGCGCTGCTTAAGGTAGACATTGTGACTATTTCGTTCACTACTAGAACCAAACCTTAGATGTGTCAAACAATACCGAATTAAAATATATGTTTTAGGGTTCCGTAATTCAAAGAAAAAAGGTTCCCTTTATTGTCAACTTTTCTGTCTGTCAAGACCTTTTTCTCAGGAACGCGCAATGAAGAAAAGCTACGGCCTCCTTCAGCTATGAAAAATTAAACTACAAAGTTAACGTAAGAGGTTGTTAGCATTTTTCCGATAACACTATATATATGACATGCCTGCTATATACACGTGAAAAGTACCGCATCGTGCTCTTCTGTTACAAAACTATCTGATGTGACTGATTTGTATGAAAACACAGGTACGAGCTACAATTACATGGTTAATACAATTTCATGATAAGGATCTTATTGATTACAAACAAGACATCGATAGTTTTATGATAAAAAGCATTACGTGCCAAAACCGAACAAAATAGACATTTAATAGATAAATAAAATACTTTTATTAATTTTTGAACTGTCAGCTGGATAGTAAATATTAATTATATAACAATTAAAAATCTAAATAGACAATGTATTAAATTACTACCAATTGACAGCGGATACTCACCCCGAATCTGCATCGTATTACATTTCTAAGACTACAATAACATGTCACTTTAGTTGGATGCATTTCCAATATTTGCTATTTAAAAAACCTTGAAATGACAGCTATAGATAATAATGGATAAATATCTCGATAATTTTATCGTTAAATGTTTATTTTGGTTCAGAAGCACGGTATTCACATACAATCGTTAAATTACTGGCAACAATACCAACTAAAACGTAGTTATTCTGCACTGAGTCCAACCAGTCAGCCAAATATTTATAAATGAATTAGGCAATATTAATTAAGTAACAGGTAGTCCTTGGAAAGATCCCGGTCGGATTTTTGTTCTTATAATAAAATCCTAGTATCATTTTATTTCAAATTTAATTTTTATTTCCTTAAACTATATCTGCGGCGAGAACTATTATTAGAATGTAAGTATTAAATTAATTTCTTCGTTTGGGTATTAGATTTTATAATTTGTAATATTGTTATAACGTTTCGTGTGTATTTTGAAAGGGTGTTAAGAGCCATATGTAATAGAACAAGTTGTTCTGTCATACATAGTTAGTCTTCGAGTAGAGTTCGTATCTTATTGAAATACTAAAGTCTCATGACCACTATCAAATATCGAAAGTCATATATGTAGAGTTTAAGTACATATTTAAAGAAAATATTTTATATCTTAGTTTAAACTAACAGATTTTTTATGACCGTCAATAAAATAGATAAGTAGACTTTAAACCAATCATGATACGCGTATTTACTTGAAAAAAAATACCCTATTAATATAATTATGTAATAAAATATAGGTAGTCGTAACAATATTGTATCGTTGGAGCTTAGATTATTCTACATTGGATTCATATTGGGATTCAAGGCTTGGTTCAATCAGGGGTGCAAATAAATATTTTAGGGTAGTAACAAATTCACTTTCTCAAGTGTATATTTGTGTACAAGTAGCGTCTGGGCTGGAGTCGCTCTGGTGATTGTCTTTATATTTCGAGATACAAATTTATCGGTTTGGATTTTGTATTTTTTTTTATCTTCCCCGTCGGTGAGTCAATAAAGTAGTCGGGTCTTACTGTGAGAGCCTCTGGTCTAGATTAGAACCATGGGTTTGTGTTAAGAAATAGAGAATATCCCCACACGTAATATATTAGTAGCTTGGTTATCTATAACACTAAATAATTGTTTACTGACGTGGACTCTCCGCATTATATCACAGTAAATCAATTTTCTTATGTCTACTCCTCACTACGTATCTACATTTTTATATATCTTTCTAATATCTAGGTATAGATATGTCTGTATATGGGTTATATATTTTCTGTATATACTGATATATTTTAGTTTATTCTATAATAAAGTTTCGTGGTTCTCAGAGTGACCATCAGTGAAAATCTTCCTGCGATTGTACTTACGCATTTTCTACCGCGCCAGAACATTCTGAACTTCAATAAAAAAAAAATCTCAACTACAGTAGTATGGTATGGTAAAGTCAAAATCGTTTTTTCAATTTTGTAGTTTATGGCTACTTACGACGACATTTAATAAAATCGACATGTGATAATGTGATATGAATAATAGATTTTATTACTGAAGATCAAAATATTTTTTTACGGCAAGGGCGCTGTTTCATATGTATCATCAATATAATTATGTACATACGTCGCCGCGTCGCGGCCGAGTTATGACTCCACTATTCATTACCCTCTATGAGAAAAGAGAAATAAGAGACGCTTTTAGATACAACTTAGTATATTCTTGAATATGCTCATGACGCATAAGTACTAATGTAACAAATAAATGTGTGACATTCGTGCCATTCTTGAATGTTTACATAATAGGATGTATTAGTTAGATAGAGATTGTCGTAGTATTGTCAATAGCTTGCGTGTTTGAAATAATCTCAGAATCTGGTCAGTAAACCTTATGGTTCGTTTTAATTTGACTTTTAGGAGAAGGTGATTATTCAAATTGTTTTGACTTTGTCGTAGGGCGCGGTGGCAGTGCTGAATAATTGGATGAGCTCTTCATTTAATACGGCTGCTTATTTCCATCGGAGTCTTGTCCGTTCTGCTTCTATGGCAGATTTCCATCCTCCGTTTCGCTTAGGAGCAGATTCTCTAAAAGAGTAGCGGAAGATCTGTAACGTATACAAAAGACTTGGTATCGGGCAGCTTCTTATTAACATCAACTTGATTGACGCAATTAATGGCAATTTATAAACAAATTAAAAATCAATTACGTGTTATGTCAGAAGAAAGTAATAATACCAGGCCTTACGGCTTGATATTGAAAGCGTCGCTGCCACTTATTTCTCTACTATGTCTGTACTTTTTCCGGACGATGAAAGATCTATCAATTTGGTTTTGTCGTGTATGTCAATTGTACCAATTATAGCTGGTCTGAATGCTTTTCAATATCATTCACCATTATTTTTAGTGAGCTCAAGTTCATCACGACAACCTCACGTAACTTATATCTCGAAAACAGAATGTGAATTAGACAAGTGTGAAGTGGAAGTGCATATCTTGAGCCCTACAATTGTAGTTATTCAATACTAAAGCGTGGTTAAATATTTAGTTACTTTTATGGCGAGAACGTCGTTGTCAGGAGCCTCATGGTATTTTCGAATACTGGCATGTAGCTCAGTTTGCGCGTTTTTACCCCTAAATCACCTTTAAGAAAATGCTCATGGGAGGAATATAGAACAGATCTGGCAGGAAGGCGGAAACTATAGGGTTATAATTCAGGACACATGGTTTTATACTATCTAGATCCCGCTACCTTTAAATTAATAACTGCATTAATTTAAAGGTAGCGGGCATAGTACTAATGAAGAGTCCCGTATAAAAATTAAATGACGGTTGCTGGCACTCCACGCTGCCAAGTCTCAGACGTCTGTTTTATAATCATAAATATTATAGATTTCGAGGCTAATATTTTTTGTAATTTAAGGCTGATTACACCGTGGAAAGGACATACACCAGTCCTGAAATAAATAAAAAAACAAAATGTGTCCATAGGAATATTGCTAATACCAAACTGTTTTATAGCAATAGAAGTTTGTTTCAGTAACTTTTTACTATTTTTATATCCGCCAGAAGTACTAAAATAATTAAATACTGATTGTGATTTAGAGGCAAACAATTTTTTTTTAAAAACGAATTTTTTCAGACTCGGAAATCTGGAATTGTTGTTTTGTGGTTCAGATTCATCGAATCTATCGGTTTTATACAGTTTTGGTCGTAATATTATGATACGAAAATGTTGGTCCTGGTCTCTTGTCTCGTATCCTTCATCTCCACCAAATATAACCAAAATCATCATAACTGTTTTCCTACATAATATACATTATTATTCATAGCAATTTCGACATGTGTGATTTTGATATATCGAGCGTAATAGGATAATGTTAGTATTTCTCTTTTGTCTCTTTTTATCAAAGAGGTCTGCGTGCTTAAGTTAATAAGTAATAAGCAAGTACTTTATTATATGTAGTTTATGTAGGTACTTCTAAGTGGCTGTTTCTGAATTGCATGGGGATAACAATAATATTATAACAAGATAGAAAAGAAGTGCCTAAAACAGTTATCGACTTGATAGACGCTAAATTACTGAAGTAATCTCTCCAAACTCTACAGAGATAATGAAGTTATATTTATTCAGCTCACGCTCATTACATTTGAAATGTATAATATGATATAATTATATGTAAATAAAAATTTGTTTATGTATTTCCATTTATGTTATTCATCTAAGTGGTCAGTTTATTTTGCAGACAAACACAAAGTTGCTTATATAAAACTATAGTTACTGCATAAAAAACGATCTCAATTTTATTAAATCGACCACGATCTACCAATAGGTGAGATAATATAGTGTATATAAAGGCTAGCCTATCTGCATTTTTTCTTGTGTAGGTATGTTTTTAAATATCTTGACTAAGTGCCACAATTTAATTGCAAATTTTGGTTCAGTGTGTGTGTTCATAAAGAAATAGATGTCATCACGTGCTTGTACTTTCTGTGAAAGGGCGTAGGTATTCGTAAAACTATGTTTTTCAATGTCTACAATCTACCATCATTTGTGTGTTCATGCCGCGATGTTCGGAATGTTTTTTGTGTGTTTGTTAGGTGTTTCTAAGCAGGGGTAGTTGACAATGTCAGAAATAAATGCTATTTTACGTGAATATGTACATATACGCCGGTAGATAATTTGGTATTATCAGTATAAAAAAGTAACATATTTGTGTAGCATTTATATTCAAAGGGTTTTTTTATTTTATCATCACATGATCTATACATGAATATACTGAAACACTTGATAAAATTTACTTTGAAAAGCAATGTCAAATGGCTTACTCCAATGAAATATAAACACGGATACTTTATTTTTGTAACTTATATGAATTCAGTCAACTACCCTATTTCGTCATATAGTTTACCTAATTATGAGATGGACCGCCATTCTTCCGCCTATTCTCTCGGTCCGCAAGATTAATCTTGCAATAGAAATATATTGTGGTTTATTTTGTAAAGATGTAAAAATGTTTGAAAAAATCAAATCGAATATACCCTACCCAATATCCTCTAAAGAGTTATCTGAGTATTCATTAGTATTTGCTAAAGTTATTAAGCCAAAAGTTTTGCCTACTCAATCTCTTTTAGGTCTTAAGTCACTGCGATGGATACAAATTTTTTTGTTACTCTTTTGAGTGTTATCGTTGAAGCGGTAATAGGAATTTATTTTGGGTTTACAAAGTGTATTTATTCAAAGATCTTGTGATGTAATTATTGAATACGCATAAGTTAACCTTGTTACAATGACTTTGCAGTACTAATCATTGTATATAATTATATCAGTTGATTTAACTTCTGTTAAACTAACTTAGCAAGCATAGCATACATTCTTCCAAAAGGATCAAATAAGGCAAAATAAAGGCAAAGAATAAGAGGGTCAATAAGTGTTTGTGATTAAATTAATTCGTATATCTGTATCACTAAGGGAAAATTTAACTAATCCAGGGCTTGCATATTCTGGGATAACTTTATACTATAAGCTATTATTTTTATAGACCTATGCTATCATAGAACTGCAAACCTAGTAGGTAGTAGTTTTTAAATGTTTTGTCGATTTATGTCGTGGCACTCATTGCTCAGCAGTAGCAAAGTGGCCATATTTGCTTTAAGATTATGGAGCTATAACGTCTAATTATACGGTATAAGTTCTTATTGTATTATATATCTTCTTTTGCTACATCTATGTGCCTGATGTGATATTTCGTAAAAGCCAATAATATCAAATTAAAATTCTGTAACATTATTGGACATTAAATGGTGATAAAGATATATCATACTTTGTAGCATGCAGATATTAAAGGGGTTCCGAGATGACCAAGCAGCTTGACGGCGAGCACGTAGATTTTTGCTTGAGCCAAGCATGTGGATCGTTTACAATATTTGCTTGATGCTCGAGTCAACCATTTACGTGCTTTGCTCTATACAATTTTATATTTTTTCTTAACGGCTTGACATTGTTCGCGAAAATCACAACTGAATCGCGCATTATGGCGGAAGGCGGTTTATCAGATTACAGTAAGAGAGTGAAAAAATAAACAAGGGAACGATACAGTTATTAATATCTTTTTATTTAATCTCAAAATTAATGTTAGAGCTAACAACGCTTTGTCTTAGTTTGAGCCTAGTTCAATAAAATATAAAAATCTAGATCAATCACTGACCACATGTATATAAATCGGGTACAAAATAAGATAACTGCCTCTTGCTGCTTGACGAGCAAAATTAAATTAAGCGCTTGATGTCAAGCCGCTTGACCGTCTCGGAACCGCTTTAATTTATCCTGGTATAGTTATGCCCTAGGTTGGTAAAATTCACCTTAAGGGAACATGTCTATGGCGGGAAATTCAAAACTTGATCAGTCTAATTGTGCTTGTAGCTAGTTTTGGTAACTATTTTAAAATATTATGGCTCGTATTATCTTGAATTATGCATGGTGGTAGGGGATTTGGTGAATGCCCGCCTGGCTAGCTACCACCCTCAAGTAGAAAATCTGTCGCCAAGCACTTAACGGTGTATCCGGCAGCTGTCCTTGAGAGCCAGTACTTCTAGGATAGCCTTCTTCGACCACATCATCACTTGCCATCAGGTGAGATAGTGGTCAAAGGCTAACCTATCAGGAATAAAAACAAAATGATAATTAAACACTTATGTACCTATATATTTCAAAAAAGTACCGTAAAAAAAATGTTACCAATTCAATAAGTACTAAATGAAAAAAAAAAACTAAGTAATATTAAATACCGTAATTAAATACCTTAAAAAGTCTTCGAGTCTCAAAAAAGTTATCATAATCAAGTGCAATAGTTAGACTACATAGCAACAATCCAAAATTTTAAAAATTTGACGTTTCCGCCATACTTCAGCGTTCATAATATTTAAGGTACTATTATAATATTGTATGTTTAACACGTACGTGGCAATGTTTGTATGTTAAGGTAAGTTGTTTGTTATTATTATGGCATTTCAATGTATTCACAAAAGTAGTTAATTGAACTTATCTGCCGGGTCATAAAAGTAAAATTAATTTTTAATTGTGCCAACATTGCCACGCATATGTACTTGAAATGGTAATTTGAAATGTGTGATATTTCATGCGACCAGAGATTGATCAGCTGACAGTCTCAAATTTTATTTACAAAACCTGTAAGTATGGCGTTTATTAGAAAGTAGGAACTGTTGTTTTCTAATTTGTTATAATTATTTATCATCAATATTATAATATTAAGTTACACTGGCTTCATATGATTTTTAGAATAAATGTTCACCCATTATTGTACAAAAAATGTTTTAATTCCTCTCCCCACACACCAACATTGTGAAATAATACGCAAAATATTAATACATAAATTTTATTTAACATTTTCAAATGTATTGTAAATAGTGAAATATTTTATAAGTAAGGAAAGCTAAGCATCTTACAAAAATATCATTTTACTGTAGTTTTACTGGATCTAACAGGCATCGGCAAGTAGTGACTTTACTATACAAACACCTACCAGTCATAAACACGGACTCGCAAACATGTTGCTGTTTTATAAATTCATATTAATTATAAAGTTTCACAAAGGGTCTTACCATTAAACAGTGTACACTGCAAACATTTAACGTCTTTTAACTTTAGAAGTAATTAAAATTTTGTGAGCGAATAATTAATGGAATGCAAGTATAAAGATACAAGTGAAATAACCGTGATTTTTATGTGAATCACAAGCATTGATGAGCAGTCTCATTTTATAGCCACGCCGCTTTAATTCTAATAATAGACAAAAGCGTGGTACAATTTGATACATATATCCATTACTTGGACATCGCACAAACTGCATGTTTCAGTTTAAAATAATAACGCTAAGTATAGGCCCTTGACCGTTATCCAATTATCAAGAACTAAACGATAGATACACTTAAAAAGTCAATAGCTACGGCATAAATAAGAAAAAGGCAATTTCTCATTATATTCAACACAATATCAACATCCAATACAATATCTAAAAGCAACTCAAAGCCGTTTTAATAATACATTCATATTAATCATTAATGGAATTTAACTAACAATTACAACACACAGGTATGATTTTTTTGTCAATGTTGAGATAATATCTATAATATGTTGTGATTTTCGTATATTCAATTAGCTGAGAAACAGAATACGTGAGAGCTGAAATAATAAAGGGCAGCGTGCGGCGCGGCGGAGGCGACGCGACTGCGCGCCCTGACCGCACACACATGCGATTTTGTCGTTATTACAATGCTGAATAAACTACTCATGCCCATTCCTTTACATTTTGTCATGAGTAAAAACAGCATTGGGTCATGTATAAGTAGAGAATGTGCACACTAATTAATTATGCAACACCCGATGCACCTGCAATTGATTGTTTGTTATTGAAATGCGTTTTCACTAGCAGAGAAATGTTTTCTGGAGACACGTGTCCAGTAATTTAATATTATTACCTATACAAGCTTTTAATCATTTTCGGGCCACACGGAGGTCATAATAAAAATAAGAAGTACGTGCGGTGATTGTAATCACGGCCGATGACTACTTAGTTTAGTATTTATTGTAGTAAGTTTCCCACAATGTTGTAAACTTACAACAATAACGCTTCTGCAACATCGAAATCGAATACCCGCAGATATTTCATTGTTATCCGATACAAATCTCACAACGAAAACACAGAGTGTTTTCGTTCGCACTGCTGAGACAATTCTTATATAGATTTGTGTTTGGCAAAACAGTTTCTCTGATTCAACATTCAACTTTTCTGCAATAAGTTGGTGACAACGCGATCACGGTTCGTTCGGTTCGATACTTTGACAGAAAACTGAGTTTACAACTCTGCAAACGCGGTGTGAGTAGAAAACATAAATGCAAGCATAAGCCATAGATGACACAACGGATGTTTTCGTAAGTTACTGACTTTTCATAATTACTAGTATGCAATTTTTTTTATTAGTTTCCAGTTTCAGTTTCTAGTTTCACGATCTAAACACAATTTGGAGGTTTACGTGATAACGCGGCATTCTCTATTAGTAACGTTCGTTTGGAAATGACATACGATATAACACGCAGTGTGTGTGCGGTCAGACGTGCGAGCTGTCAGCGGACAGCGGAAGGTCTAAGGCAAGGGTTTGTTCTCAGGGATGGAAGGCGAGGTCGCCCCGCTGGCGGCGCGGCTCGCGTCGCGCAGCGCCTCGTCGAAGCTCTGTGTTGAATTAGATCTGGACGCCACTTTACCCTGAAATAATAAAAAAACACATTGTCAATGTCGATACTTGATACTGGAATAATTCCAGTCTCCGAGCAGCAATTTGCATTGCTGTATTCGAAGTAACGGAAAACCTGATGTTTAAAATCTATATGGTCCTTGGCAACTGTTTACTTCCCAGGCATACCAAAACGGCTCCAATGTTCACAGGCTTTTAAGGTCAACAACCAGATGTGTGGTGCTTAACGACATATTATTAAGTTCGAGTTTTGCCGGAACACTAATAGCTGCTTATTTACAGATTTTAACACTGTGCGGTGCTTGGCGAGAATTATTTTTACTTGAAAGTAGTAGACGAAGTAGCTAGACGAAGTTTTGAAAAATGCCCTACCACTTTTAATAATTTATTATAATAGATTTTTTGTCACCAGTGATCTCATTTTGATTTGACCTAGCGGGGCGAGTAGCAACTGACTGCGCATACCCCGGGGGTAAGTTTTCTTGAAATAGGACTCATGTACTGAAATTATGAGTCGTAACAACTATACTATTCCGTATAAGAATAAGATAAGCGAATGCCGTTTTGATATTCACAAAAGTTGTTAACATATTACGTGGTTTGAAAAATATTTTATAGATAGAATTTTAAATTATTGTTTTCTTTCAGTGAAAAACTGAACAATGAGCTAAATTTATATCAAAAATGGCTTGTTAAGATATTTTTTATTCTTTTACAATTTTGTCGAATTACTTAATTGGTCGTGTATCTACTAAAAAAGTATTAAATGACGTAAACGTTTTAATCGATTTTGTGCAAAAAGTATGCGTAATACTAAAAAAAACCTAAAATGCATCAAGCTTTAATAGGGGCTGTCACCGAGTCTTGTTTAGACCTTAACGTTTTCATAGGCCGACACCATGCGCTCTTCTATAGAGCTGAAGTAATCCGAGTTGAACATTTGACCGAGCTTGTTAGACAACTACGCAGTGATGCTGCCTAGTATTCACTTCCGTCTTCTTTGTGACAAATTTAGTTTTTTAAACATAGAACGTACCTTAACGTTTTTACAGGCCGACCCCATGCGCTTCTCGATGGAGTTGAACGAATCTGAGTTGTGCGTTTGGCTGAGCTTGTATAACCATTCCGCACTGATGACGCCTATTATTCACTTCCGTTTTCTTTGTGACAAATTTAGTTTTTTTAAACATAGAACATACCTTAACGTTTTTAAAGGCCGTCCCAAGCGCTTCTCAATCGAGCTGAACGAGTCCGAGTAACGCCTGGCCATACTTGGTAGACAACCCCGCAATAATTCCGCACAGAATGGACTCCCATCTACTCCAGTGGTTTTTATCACAGATTTCGTATTTTAAACACAGAACGTACCTTAACGTTTTCACAGGCCGACCCCATGCGCTCCTCGATGGATCAGAATGAGTCCGAGTTGCGCATCTGGCCGAGCTTGGTAGACATCCCTGCGGTGATGCCGCCCAGTATTGACGTCGTCTTCTCCGCAGTCGTTTTTATCACAGACTCCGTTTTTTTTTAAACTTAGAACGTACCTTAACGTTTTCATAGGCCGACCCCATGCGCTCCTCGATGGATCGGAATGAGTCAGAGTTGCGCATCTGGCCGAGCTTGGTAGACACCCCGCAGTATTGACGTCGTTTTTATCACATATTCCGTATTTTTAACATAGAACGTACCTTAACGTTTTCATAGGCCGACCCCATGCGCTCCTCGATGGATCGGAATGAGTCAGAGTTGCGCATCTGGCCGAGCTTGGTAGACAACCCCGCGGTGATGCCGCCCAGTATTGACGTCGTTTTTATCACATATTCCGTATTTTTAACATAGAACGTACCTTAACGTTTTCATAGGCCGACCCCATGCGCTCCTCGATGGATCGGAATGAGTCTGAGTTGCGCATCTGGCCGAGCTTGGTAGACACCCCTGCGGTGATGCCGCCCAGTATTGACGTCGTTTTTATCACATATTCCGTATTTTTAACATAGAACGTACCTTAACGTTTTCATAGGCCGACCCCATGCGCTCCTCGATGGATCGGAATGAGTCCGAGTTGCGCATCTGGCCGAGCTTGGTAGACACCCCCGCGGTGATGCCGCCCAGTATTGACGTCGTCTTCTCCGCAGTCGTTTTTATCACAGATTCCGTTTTTTGGTATCTGAATACGTTAAATGAGGACGTTAGAATTATCAATATTATTTGAAAAAATTATACTTCGGTTTTCGGCGGAAAGGGCAAAGTATCAATGACGATAAAAGTTTGTATGTGATAGTTAAAATAATCACAAATGTCACTCTAAAACTGTAAAGCATAATAAATAATTAACGATAATCTATACTTAATAGATATTGATGAAATTGGGCACATCACCTGATGTAAGGTGAGAATATTTTGATACAGGCTGCCATATTAATTTCATCAAATCGTACTCGGAAGAAGTTGGGTCTTTGTTTGGAATTAATGTTATTAAAACAGCAACATGCTTTGTTATTTGCGAATTCAAAATCTTTACGCCGAAATATTAAGTTTTATTGTTTTATAATCCATAAACAATCGAAGTAATTGTGCTACTTTTCTTCGGGTTAGAACAATAAAGAATTAAAAGCATTATTGTAAAATTAATAAACCGATTAGTAAATTCACTCCACTTACTTGAAAGAAGGTTCTCTACAACTGTGTGACTTTCCGCGCCCTTTCCACGGCTACCAACTATACACGGATAGATACCATACTCGCATTCAATAATACTATATAACTAAAAAGAAACAGTAGAAGAAAGTGATGGCAGAACAAAGTACATAACCAAATCGGAAAAAGGAACATGCGTAAAAATCATTTTATTATTCATTTTAGAAATGTGTTAAATGTACATATACATGTATTCAGAAAAATATGAAATACTCGTAAGTTTCACACATTTTAGTATTATAAATTTACCAACACTGATGATGAGCATCTGATATGGTCAAAAGTCTCAAAACCTCGGTCTACGTATTCGATACCTATATTGAGTGTTTTGGCGGTTACAGACTTTTCTAAAGTTACTAATGTATAATAATATTCTACCTATACCCCTCCCCACCCCTCTTTACCATCTCTTCTTCTTTTACTACTATCTTCACTTACGGGCCGGTGAATTTTAATAATGTACGAAGATAGTTTGAAGCATTCTCGCTATTGGAACTTTTTGTTAGTAATGAGGATAGTTTTCATCTATGGTTCTCTTATGATATTATCTGAGGTGATGATTAGAAGATTTCGTTAATCGTTCTTCGATTTTGACCAAAATCGAACACCACGCTGTTAAAAATCCACGAATATACTCTTTACGTAAAAAAATCTAACGATTTTTCATAGGTCATTTTGGAGGATAATTTTTTGAGACCATTGTAGGTAAATAAAAGATTTTTTTACGTTCTAATGTAATTTCTACCTCCAGTGGCTACTATTGGTACTATTATAGTGATAGGTGTAACTTTTGACCATCGAGCATTTGCTATTCATCGTCATTGATTTCAGTAATAGGGCGGGTCCAGGCGATCATTCCACCCTCCCTCTCCCCACAATTTGGCGACACGTTTCAAGGGATAATTTGTGAACCCTCTAACTCCTTTCCTAGGTAGGTATAATAATATAATAGCCTATAAAAGGACTGTATCTTGGAATATATTAATCATAGGAATAGCACAGTAAAAGGAAGAAAAACAGTATTACGTCATCATAGAAACGGCCAAATCGCGCAATATCTAAGTTGTCCAACTCACAGATGGTTGGTATTGTTAATAATTGTTTTAATACACTATTTGGTACATAAAAAACATATATTCTTAATTAATTTAATTTCAAGAGTGAGGCTCGTTACAGATAATATCTAAAGCTAAGAATTATGACGGCGCGCGGCGCCCACATTTACTTTATTTTTGTAAATAAAAACTTATATTTTTTACTATAGGTACTCAAAGAGACAACGCAACCCTACATGCAAGGCCGATAATATACAGCACCTAAGGAGTATTTTCTAAATATATTTTACCGCTGTTAGGGCCGCTACAAATACATTCATTTCTAATAAGCCAGTGAAACAATGGCTTATGTATATTTAGTGTAGTATATTTACTTTATTTCCACTGTTTTTAAGTTTTTAAAGATGTGGTATGGGTCTCAGGATCTGCTCATAAGCCTCATAAAAACTTCTACAGCGCTCTGTAGCCATAATCCCGGGTGATAAGGGACAGGCTCAAGTGCTCAAGATGGATCATAGTAGTCACAAAGCAGGTAAAACTATGTGTTAAATACAGCGTTTTGATACTTCGTATATTCGTCGTCGTAGTGTCGTCGGTCGTAAGTGGAGTGAAAAGCAGAATGTGTCACTTCGTAGCAAAACTATTTAAGTTCTAAGGTTAATTTAATCCCTCACTACATTATGTTTTATAATCCACCCGGGCCCCAAAAAATATATGTTGCTTCGTGCTACAATCTATTATATATACAGGGATATTGGTAAAATGCTAACAACCTCTTGGGTTGACTTTTGTTAGTCCTAACAAACATTTTGAGATGATTTTTTATAAGTTTTTTTTTTAATTATTTTTTTGTGTATTTGACGGAATAAACACGAGGACCACCTGATGTTAAAAGTATCTTGTGCCTGTAATTTAATATTTTATATTACTTAGCTCGATGTAAATATTAAAAACTCTATTCAAAGGGAGCGCGGCGCGGTAGTGTTGCCGCGGCTGGCGCTCTTGGCTCAGAGTAGGCATTGTCTTTTACTACGAGAGACAGAACTTAAAAGTGTCAGAGAGTACCAGAAAAACTTATAGTTTTGAGTCTCTCGCCCGCCGCGGATAAAACTACCGCACTGCGCTCCCTTTGAATAGAGTTTTAAATATTTACATCGAGCTAAGTAATAAAAAATATGAAATTACAGGCACAAAAGACTTTTAACATCAGGTGGTCCTCGTGCTTATTCCCTCAAATACACATAAACAAACACAAAAAAAACATCTCAAAATGTTTGTTAGGACTAGCAGAAGTCAACCCTAAGAGGTAGCATTTTACCAAAAACCCTGAATACGTACATATATTTTAAATAATATGCTATTCGCTACTTACATTGGTGCTTCCGTCACCGCCTTTGTGAGCGCAGCTGCTCGGGTTTCTATCATTTGATAGCTGTCGTACAACAAATTAAAAGTAAAATAAAACTCAAAACGCCACCAATTCTGACTAAACAATTCAGGGAAAACCATTAAATCTAGAAAGCAAGCTACCGCCACCAAATCGAAAATAGGAAAAATGTTCTAACCCTAGAGAAAAATAACTCGATTGATTACGATTGTGAATAAATAAAATTATAGGGTTCAATTTAATTATTGCACTTACACTTGGCTTTCCTTGACATTTTTCAGTCCTTGATTCACATCTTCAGTAATTTCTTTCCAAACTGTGATGCCAAGTTTTCGTTTTAATTCGGAGCTTTGACGAATCTGTAATCATGGAAACATAACAATTTTTATAATGAGGTTTTCACAGGTGCTAGTTTAACCTCTATCACTATGTGAGCTTTTGGTAAATGATGATGTGGTCGAGGATGGTAAAAAGATTTTACCAGGAATGGGAACTGGGTCTCAAAGACCACTGTCGGTACACACCGTAAAACGTACCGTGCTTTTTTGCTTACACAAAACACAGTCACTAGACGATGGGCATTATAATAATAGTAATTATAAATCATTCGACAACCTAAGTACACAAGTTACAAGTAACACGCCTATAACATACATAAATATCAGCCTATACATAAATACAATAAGACGAAGTGGTCTTTAAAAATGACAGAGGACGGTGAGATCTCGTTTGGAATGCGAGTGAGCGAAACAGTACTACGTAACATTGATATAGTGTCAGCTATTTTTTTTATAAATTCATGTTCTACGTTAGCATTTTGAAAATGGAAAAAAATCTTTCAGGTAAGTACTGTATCGCATGGTTGCTACATAATAATCTATACTTATAATAAAACTGTAACAGACCCAATTCTATATACATGGCAGATACATTGAAAAATAAAATTGAGGCACTCTATAGCTGGAATGGAAGTGCAGAATGTAATATATATTCGTTCTACCGCCAAACAAGGAGAACATATAGGCAAAAAGACGCAGTTTTAAAATTGAAATTCCAAAGAAACGCACAAAGTACTAACACATTAGCTGTACCTGCGACTTCGTTCGCGATTGCCGTACCTGCAGACTAATTATTCACATTTCTGCAGACTAATTATTCACATTTGGTGAATAATTAGTCTGCAGGTACGGCAATCGCGAACGAAGTCGCAGGTACAGCTAGTTGGAAATAAAATTTGTATTGATACGATTTACAATATAGAAACAAAAGTTAATTGAAGCGGAATTGTAGAGCTCCATTCATGTTTTTTTCCATCGAGAGAAATATAAGGAATCGTGTTTTCGAATCAGGCACAGTATTTGTTATATCTTCAATAATATATATGTATATATATATATATATATATATATATATGTATATATATATATATATGTATATATGTATATATATATATATATATATATATATATATATATATATATATATATATATATATATATATATATATACTCTTTTTAAAAACATGTACCATATTTGCTTTTTTGAGACTCTTCTACTTAAAGACTAACGTACATATTATTATATAGAAAAAAGGAAAGCAAACATAATTTATTAACCAGCCAGTGTTGCGGCTTCAGGTATCTGACTAAGCAAGCGTCGGAACTTGTTACCAAAGCCAAAATTCAGCCGTCATGACGCCAATTTTGTTCATCACGGACTTTTTGGAGACCTATTTAAGATGTACAATATATATATACAGTATATACTATATACTGTAGTACCTTATTTTGATCTATCTCGTAGGGTTCAGCAAGCGTTTGCGATGTAAGCGCATAAATATGTGTTTATTTACGATATCACATTAGAAATCTCTAAAATTATCAGTGTTTCTCTACTATATTATGCATGTATTATACAACATATAAACCTTCCTCTCGAATCACTCTATCTATTAAAAAAATCGCATCAAAATCTGTTGCGTAGTTTTAAAAATTTAGCGTAGATACATAGGGACAGACAGCGGAAAGCGACTTTGTTTTATACGATGTAGTGATATGGAGTTGAATAATTTAGAATGGTTTCATAAAATATAATTATATTATAATATAACTAAAATATTTATATTTAGGGGGACATAAAAACAGTTTTTTTTTGTTTTTTTTTTTAGAATTCTGTTGTATAACTGCCCCATTGGCGGAGTGGCGAAGCCCCGTCTTGTTCAAAAGTGGTAGTTAATGCTGTGGAAGTTGACGCCACGAGAACTTTTGTCGAAGTCGAATGTTTTCTCGCATGGTAAAGTAGGTACTCGTTTCCTTCGGTCAAATTGAGACTTCTCGACAGTATGCAACATTGGAATAAAAGGAATAAAAAATGAGTACTCAAAAAGTACGGCGGTACCATATTATTATGGAATTGAATACTTAATTTAATAGACAATAATGATGGTGAGGACGGCGTTACAAAAGAAAAGACTAAACATTATGGTGATATCAATGAAGAACTTACGATGCTGACTGTTGATGAAGATGTTTTTTTTTTGCTATTATTATGACGGAAACGACAAGCACGAGGACCACATGATGTTAAACGGTAACCACTGCCTATAACGGATGCATTTCATCACAAGGGACGAACTGCACTGCGACCGTCACCCTGAGACAAACCAGTTGTTGAGTCTTATGTGCCTGTAATTTTACTGGCTCTCAAGGACTGCTGCCGGAACACAGTTAGTTGCTTGGCGACAGATTTTTCTACTAGAGGATGGTAGCTAGCCAAGCGGGCATCCGCAAAATGCCCTTCCACAATGAAAATGAGATGTTAGGATTGATAATTTAACCTTTGATTAGATGATTATGGTGACCGGAAATAACTCTGTAAGTTGTTGATGATGATTGTCCATGGATGCGTTACTAGAACTTTCTTAGGAAATAAAAATAAATACCGGCAGGGAATCTGCTCGACTCTAAGCCTATGTGTGATCATCAGATATCGTCAGTTTTATCAATCACAGGTAAATATTGATTTCACTACAAGATATTACTAAGTCTACAAAAAATATCCTTGAGAGCCAGATCCTATTCTAGGTTAAGCCAGTTTTGAAACACTTCATCACCTACCATCAGAGTAGGCTGTGGTCTTAAGCAATAAAAAAAACTATTTTCACCGATTTAAATCCCTAACATGGATAACTAGATGCGCCTCGCGGTTACACCCGCGTGGTGATGGATGATGATAAAAAGTATCATATGTGTTAATCCCGCGCCTCATCAACCTCCATACCAAATTTCATCAAAATTGGTCCAGCCCTTTGAGCGTGAAGAAGTTATAAACATACAAACACACTTACAAACGTTCTCCTCTATAATATTAGTTTGATAAGGATCAATTTGTTGCTAACAAATATGCATTAAAAATAAATTATCAATTTTTATGGTTCACTATTTTGGCGATAATGGCTTACACATAAAATATAGATATATGCTGTCGCGGGCTGTTTGTTGCATAATTTAAGATAAACATTTCCGTTATACATTATGTACGTGGGATAATATATGTTTTTGCAGCGCACGCCAGAATAAGTTGCATATCGTCGGCTAAAGTGTCAGACCTCGTAACTCCATAAGAGTAAATTATACAGGAGAGACAAAAAACTTCATCACGAAAAATTTTGTATAAAGGTTTGTTTTCATTTTATACTTAAATACTTATAAAAATTTTTTAAATAATTATCTGAAATGAATTTTGATACATATTACCGGCATGTGTCGATAAATGGTGTTACGAGATTTTCCTGAAAAAAATAATTCTATAAGTTACTTAGTTTTCTATTTATCATTTTAAACCGTAACGGCTTTTTAAAAGGATTTAAGAGTTTTGCCAAGGATGCGTTCAGAATTTAGTAATAAAATGGTATAAAAATTAATTTTCGGAAAAAAATGGAGTTACGAGTTTTGACACTTTAGCCGACGATATGGCAGTATTTTTACTACTTTTTTTTTGTTATATAAGGGCAAATGAACAGGCGGATCACCTGATGGTAAGTGATCACCGTCGCCCACGAACATCCGCAACACCAGAGGTCTCGAGGATGCGTTGCCCTTCTTTGAGGAGGGAATATGCATGAAGGAATATCTTCTTGATGTAGCAGAGCCGGAAAAGACGCGTTAGAACCAGTGTCAACTCAGGAGCACAAGTCCGCAGCACTATCGGAGGAATGCCATCAGGCCCACTCGACTTATGAATGTCCAAGGATTAAAGCGCTTTACGTACTGCACTTTGCCGGAAAATTATATCCGGCATCGAGGTATAACACCGTGGTATAGTCGGTGGTGAATTCCCTTGGTCATCAAAGTCGAGTTAAAAGCAAAGAGAGAGCCCAGAGGGTCGGCCTTCTCCTTTGAGGTGTGGGCCAGTGTGTCATTATCTCTGTGCACTGACGGTAAAGATGACTGACCGAAATTCCTGGAAAGCCCTGGCAAGAGACCAGAACGCACGTGTACCCGAAGGAAGGCAAGCTAATCTCTCGCCAATTCTTACTATACTCGCCTATACTTACTTGACACTTATCGTTATATTTTGGACAATTCACACAATATCTTTATAAATTATATGCCTATGTGTTATTCTAATGTATAAGCTATATTATTGTAAACTTTCATTAAAATCCATTCAGTAGTTTTTGCGTGAAAGAATAACAAACATACATCCATACTTTCACGTTTATAATATTATTAAGGATTATAAGTTAAGTGATTGAAAAGACCTTGCTCTGCAGCACAGTCCTCAGCGTTGCAATCTCGTCTTCGACCCGCGCAAGTTCACGGCTCCACTCGCCACGCAGCTGCTCCGCCTGCTCGGGCGTCAGCCCCGCGAGCTCGTCGGGGGAGCCCATATCACCGGCAGCGTTGGCCCCAGCCATCGCTTCTTCAGCTGAAAAGTACGATCACAAATCTAAGCATCATCCAATAATTTACAAGGTGGTAAGCCTCTTAAGCAAGAGTCCGTATTGGTGGTTATCATCACCGTGTCATAAATTCTACCTAGAACACTAGTGTGCAAACACTGCTGTAATTCAAGGTGAAGGGCATCGTAGCCCCTGAAATTACTGGCAGAATGAGACATAAGAAAAGAAGCAGAAGACCAGCGTCGGTTGCTGCTCGTAGCATCCGGCATTATGCTGAGCTGAGGCCGGGTTTGTCGGGAGGCCGGGGACACACACTCTTTTATAATTTCTTGTTGGTTTTAGTTGATCTGTACATATTATTTTGTGTTGTAAATAAACGCTATTCTATAAGAACTAGGGTATGTCACGAGCGCAGTGCAATGTCAAGCAGAATAAGATCAGTGACACTGCACCTGTAATGTACAGGTGTGACGCTTTCCGTCAGGCGGGTGAAGTGTCACCTCAAGAATCACCTAGTAAATAGAAATTTAAAGTATCCTATCATATGTCCCAGTCAAGGTCCTAAAGTCACACCAAATTTCAAGGATGTGTAAATAAGATTTAATAGTTAGGAAGGGGAGAACACAACACGTGACAAACTTTTTTAGTAACATCTTTCAAACGCTTTTCATTAATTACTGATACCATTCACATATCTCACTGTTGGTTAACGGTGACGTGGTTGAGGATAATAAACAGCTTAATCTAGAAGCGCCCTCAAGGACAGCTGCCGTAATACACCATTAAGTTCTTGTCGACAGATTTTTTACTTGAGGGAGGTAGCTATCCAGGCGAACATTTACAAAAACCGTCCGCCGTGGTTTTTTTAAATAATATATTTACCTGTCTTTGTGTGTGGTCTACAATGAACATTTTGTTCAATAATCAATCATAAAAATTCTTAGAATAACAGGTGTTTTTTATACAATACAAATATGTAATTTTGCTTATTCCTTCCGCAAATGAATTATTTTCTTGACTTTTAATAAACTCACCTACGGTAGTTGTATTAAGTGATAAAAGCGTCATTATCTTTAAATTTTGGTTCATGGATGTATGCTCAATTTTTTTTATGAACAAGTGAAAAATTAAATCACTAGGGGCTAAGTCCGGGGAATATAGTGGTGGTCAAGGCAGGCAGCCTAAAGGCAATCCGCCATGCGAACTTTCAATCGATGTACAGGTATATTATCGTAAAAAACAACACGCCTAATTACGGTTATATTGGTATCATTTATTTTATTTAAAGCTGATAGGCTAGCCTTTGAACACTATCACACCTGATGGTGAGTGATGGTGCGGTCGAAGATGTTATTCAGGCTAACCTAGAATTGCATTTATCATTTAAAAAACTAAGCGTTGTGTTGAGAACCCCTGTTTCTTTGGGAGTTGAAACATAATTTTGAAATAATTGCGTTTTGAACGGATTGCGTACTGAGTGAGTAACGTACAGACGGATTGCCATTTGGATGGATTGCGTTATATGCACGCTTTCGTGTTAGACAAATATGCGGTCTAGCGATTGAGAGCGATACGTCGTCTTACTGTTAAAACTTCGATAAGGGTAGATTTATATTAGACCGGGCCGTGCCCGTGGCGTGCCGTGTACGTGGCCCGGACGGGGCACGGATTTGAAACGTTACATACATTTTGTATGAAGCTATTTATATTAAACAGTGCCTGACCGTGCCCCGTCCGGGCCCGCCTACTAACGTACGCCCCGGGCCCGCCCCGTCCACGGCCCGGCCCGGACACGGCCCGGTCTAATATAAATCATCCCTTAGTCATTATGATTTCGCGCCTGTTATTTTACACGAGCGGAACACGGAACGGGTTGTATGACCGCCTAGATGGTGCTATATTAATGCAGATACCAAACGGAAACTTTCATTTGTAATAAATTCAAAGCTTACGGGAAGTGTCTTCGTAACGTTTCCATACAAAAAATACCGACCAAGTGCGAGTCGAACTCGTGCACCGAGGGTTCCGTGCAAACCTGTCGGCTGAATATAAGTAAAAGTTATGATATTTTATAGCTAAATGAACTCCATAACATTTAAAAAATTTTAAAAATATTGTATTATATAAGATGTAAATAAAAAATTATGCTTTTCGCATTTTTTCCTTTATCTGTTGCTATAAGATGTTGATTCGTACCAAATTTGAAGCGCTCGTAGCGAAGTTTACTTAGCTGTTCTCAACCGATCAGCAAAGTTAAGCAACGTCGCGCGCGGTCATGAGTCGGATGGGTGACCGCTAGTGACATTACTACTGAGCGTTTCCGTGCTTCGGAGGACACGTTAAGCCGTCGGTCCCGGTTGTTGTCTTAGGATGGCAGTCGTTATAGCATGGTGGTAGGGCATTTTGCGAATGCCCGCCTGGCTAGCTACCATCCTCAAGTAGAAAATCTGTCGCCAAGCACCTAGCGGTGTGTTCCGGCAGCTGTCCTTGAGAGCCAGTACTTCTAGGTTAGCCTGAACAACATCTTCGACCACATCATCGCTTACCATCAGGTGAGATAGTGGTCAAAGGCTAACCTATCAGGTAAAAAAAAAAAAAAAAAAGATTCTGTGTTCATGGGAAGTACCTTGTAGGTTTTGATTCCCTTGCGAGTGTTAAAAATTGGCGGCATAAATGGCTGTATCTTTTGATTACGTTGGCTTAGAAGTTTGCTTTTTTCACAGCTCCAAGGGACAGTAGACCTGAGTATTTGGTATGAATTTCAGCTTGATACCTCCCCTCCACGCGTTTCTGAGAAAAAGGGACTTGACAGACAAACGGACAACAAAGTAGTCCTATAAGGGTTCCGTTTTTTCCTTTGAGGAACTCAACTCTAAAAAGTATTTTTATTATTATTATATTGTATTTTTTTGTAATATTTTCATGTCCTTGAGCCTCATATGTACCTATGCTTTTGGTTACCATTAAACTATGTATTTTCAATATATTTTGGAATAATCGTTTCGTACGGGAATTCTTATTTTCATATTTAAAGAAAAAGCAAATAATAAAACGAAAAACTGACAAAGCATAGATTAGGCTCAAGGACATACATGCAAAATATCACCATGTTTGAACACTTGGTAATTAAAATATGTATGTCGAAACTACGTTTGTATGGATGACGCTATAAAGACGCTAACCTAAAGTATAATTTTACATCGAACGTAGTAAAAAACCCGCACAAATTTAGGACGTCCTATAAGCACTTGGCAAGAGTGATAGATATATTATCATGCAGGCTACATGCACGTTCGTGCTAAAGTAAGTTGCAAAACAGTTTTTATGAAATTTATATGAACGAGTGTGATACAACGACCAGTATCACACTCGTTCAGCTTGTTCACAAACTGCTGAAACTGTTGTTATTATTATTATATGTTATATAAATGTTTGAATTCTATATGTAATTAATAATTACAATAATATTAATTTAGTAAGTATATATTATGTATGTTTTATTTTATATTGTGTATATATGTTTGATAATATGTATATATTGTATTTATGTAGGTATTTTATGTTTATTATATTTGATATGTATAGTGCATATTTATTTTAAATTATTATCTATTATTATGTTATTTTTATTTTATTTTATTTTTTATTTGTTGCACACTACCGTTCACAAGTTTACGTTGTCCTATCCATCCAAAGGTTGTCTGTAAGAGATTGCTTTAGCGATAAGACCGCCGATTGTATTGCCACTTCACATATTTAATTATATATAGTTGTAAATGTACACTTCTAATTAACTAATTCTGTTTGCTTTATAACTTCTGTAAGTTATTAATTATTATGTTTGTAAATGTACTTTTTTTTTACTTTTGTTGGTATGCAATAAAGAGTATTCGTATCGTATCGTACAACACTTTATGCCTACTCGTACCTAGCTTGCTGCAGACAAAAAATTTGTAACAGTATTTTTACTTGAGCAATACATATTTGATAGTGATGACCTTGCGTGCCTAGACTTCAATTATACCTACTCTAATCCAAGGTAGTTAATCCCTAGGCCCGGAGGCCAAGAAGTACGCATGTAAAACCCGCTGGCCCCAGCACTCGCACCGTACGATGTTAGCAAAAAAAGCAAGACAATTACTCATAAAATGAAATGTTATTCAGAAACGTCTTCAGTTAGATACTCGTGACTTCGTCATTTTTGATTAATTCCTAACTAAGCCTACAAAATGATAAATGAAGCAAGAATTTAGCTAAATCTCTTCCTAGACTACTACACTTGTTTATCTATGTTGTATACTTGTTTATTTAAGATGTGAGGAAACGATCAAATCGCTAGGCTTATGGTAAGAGTCACCATTCAGCCATCAGCCTGTCCATTAAATTTGCAATGTCACCGTTCTCGTCCTGCACAAAGCACTGCGCTCGTCAGTCTGGGCGTTAGTTCTTTTGTCTCGTACGCCCAGTAATTTCATTTGCTACAGTGTCCTTCCCAATGTGTTTGTATGTGTGCGCTTAAACACAGTGTTTGCATACTACTGTTTCGAGGCAGAATATCTGGCACTGCGGTGGTACCCACCAAGACGGACGCTTGCTTAAGAACCCTACCGTCTGGTTAGACTCCCCAGTAAGGAGAAACATTGTCTAGGTCTTGAGATCTTGAACCCAATCCAGCGATTGCCTCATTGTAGAGTTGGAAGACGAATCGGTCTACGAGAATCAAGATCAACTTCGTGTAGCCTAATTCTAGTTGCTTACTAACATCTGGTGGTTTAACTGGAAACTTTGCACCGGCTGTATGGCTGTGAGGCCTAGGTGCCCTCCTGATGGAATTTAAGAGAAAACGATCCTGTATGCACCTTGCCTATACCGTGCGTTTTTTTTTTCTATATCAAGTAATACGAATTCGTGAACACACTGGACAAATAAGATTTTGTTCGTTGTTTTGTGTATCGCTGAACGGCATCATGCCTAACGGTTCTTATCATTTCATTTCAGCTTAAATGTCAACGTTCTTTAAAAGCATTATAAAGTTCATATAAGGCTAACACATGTGGTGTTTTTTATTATTATTTAATTAATAACACATACTAATTTATCGCGACAAGATGAAACAAATACACAAAAAAAAAATTTTAGTTTCTATCTTTTTAACCCCCGACGCAAACGGAACCGTTGGTCTAAACGGATGAAAAAAATAAGAAAAAGTTTTTTTTTATCTTAAGGCTGACTTAATCGATAGAGCTCTTATATGTGATTCAAGAATATCTGTTCAGCCGTTTGAAGACCATTATTTTTTTAGTTGATTTAGGGATATGAGACACTTCTACGGGTCTAATCGATTCGGAATTCAGTAACCTGTCACTACAATGATATTGATGGTAACTTTAATTTCGTACTGCAGCATCACCTGGAATTTGTAGAATACCTAACTTTTCACTAAGTTAGAGCAGGGGTATCGTGTTTAGGATAGTTCATTGGAATGGTCTTAAAGAAAATATTACAGACTAGCGGTCCGCCCCGGCTTCGCACGGGCATTTAACAAAAATTATAAATTGAAACACTTAAAAACTAGTTATTGCGGACTTTTTTGTACTGATGTCCTCTATAAAATTGTAATACATCACTTTGCTCTATTGTCAACAATTTCCGCAACGTACGCGAATTACGATGTTTTTGGTATTTTTTCACACGTTGGGTTTCATTATCGAAGTTTTCATAAGGATCCCTATTTTTTTTTTATATTCTATAGCCTATGTTCTTCAGGGATAGTGTAGGATTCTAATGGTGAAAGAACTTTTCAAATCGGTCGAGTAGTTTTTAAGTTTATTCTTTACATACAAAAATGCAAATCTTTCCTCTTTATTATATTAGTAGATAGATGGTGAACCTATGTTAATTTTGAATTAAATGTTTTGTTTATTGCGTTTTTGTTTTAAAAGAATTTTGAAAATTAAGCAATTTATTTGAGTGAGTGTGATAATTTGATTGTGAACAGGCTTGTTTTATGATTGGGAACTGGCTGTCAATGACCGTTAGGTGCCTGGCGACACATTTCCTGACACCTTGCCTAGGTATCAGGAAAACTATCCCTGAACATTCAAACAAAGTTCTACCTATATAATCATTTTCGATTGTTTTTTGATGTATATTGTGTAGAGCACGATAAGATCGAATATATATAATATATAAATTATTATCAGAATATAACAGTATAACGAATCAAGAATATAACGAAATTACTTCATAGCAATGAAGCACGGGACCAACCTCCGATTGCGATACCTAAAAACTTCTTATAATTGGTATGACTGGACATCTTGGCAAGATAAGGCTTCGAGAGATCTTGGAACGTGACCCGTACGTCGCGCATTTTCTTTCTAAATATCCTTAGTCGTCGGCGGCGGTTATCCATGTAAAACTCCGTTTCTATGCAGAGTGCGGAGTCAGCGAGGTCAGGCAGAGCACGCCACTCAGCGTCAGCGTCGGCATCCCCGGCTCCAGCCCAGCAGGTCACATGCTCTAGCTCGTCCAGCTCGTCCACGGCCACGTCAAAACTCGGTGTGGAGTCATCGTCCGGTGGCACGAAGTAAGGATCCTCCATGTACTCAAGGCTAGCCGGGCCCGCGCTGCTTCTTCCTTCACTCGCCATCATATTGCCACTGCACACCCCGACACTGCCCCGCTGTCCGAGGCGACCCAAGTAACATCTAATACATTTCGATAGAACCAAATATGTTGCAAAACAGACTTATGTCACGAAACGACGGATACTCGCGAGATCGTTTGTTTATTTTATAATAGGATTTAATTCGCTATATTAACCAGTAATTTCCATATTAGGGAGTGTATAATTACTGTCACATAAACATTGTTTTCGTAATAATTTTAACGCGGTGTCCGCTAAGCATAAGTTATAGGCTGGCGCACGACGGAGTAGGTTTCTTCCGGCACGGCCACGTCTCGACTCTCGAGCTCGAATCAAAGCAGCCCGCGCTCGTCGCGCGCCGCTGCCTCATTACTCGTATTCGCCACTTTCACCAATAGCGCTGGCGCAGATCTTGCTAACTTCAAATAATATGTATACAATTGACCTCCACCTCCACAGTATAACGGACGCTTATTTGCAACAGAATCAGTCAGATTATGTAGCTGTGCAGATTTCGAGCGAGCGAGCGACCAACTTGTTCTGATACAAAACAACAAAAATACGTAGCGGCTTAGCTCACCTTGCTAAAGTTTATTGACAGTGCCTGGGGGCAGCCGCGGCGCGAGAGTCCGACCACAAGAAATGTTGCGTCATTTTGTAACTTGTTCAAAGACAGCAAAAAAGCACGATTGCGCAGCGCAGCCGCGCCGTGACTCACTGCTGCTAATACCTACCTAGTCGTGCCGTGCTATCATAGAGAAGCCTTTTGAAAGATCATATTTTAAGATAATGAAATGAAGGGAAAAAACTATTTCTACTTTTATTAATATTTTCATACCCCGCTTTATAGCGTATTTGAAATTTGAAGTAGGTATATGATTCATACATGCAGCAGCCAGCATTACTAGTCATAAATGTTGGATGTGAATGACCTTTTTACAAGTACGTGTAAACATTAATACCTACACCTCTTAGCATCAATGGCAATAGATTTGCCCACTATTCATCACATAACACATCGACAGCCATAACATCGTTTCTCTCATCAGGGGTGGGGCGGATAGGGGTTTGCCATAATCCCCAAGCTTTGCAGGCGTTTCGTAACATTATTATCTGCCATAAACTACCACATGAATAAGGATATTCATGTGCAAGTACTAGCAAAACTATTGATAGCCATATTGAAACAAACTATTGATATGACGAGTTAGATATCCTACACAGGTACATGTAACAAACTTACTGATAAGAATAATGTGAGTAATAAATATTTGACACATTATCTTGATATACAGTCATATAAGTACAATAAATCCCTATTTCACTATCACTGTGGTTTGTTATCTATACTAGTAGGAATCATCATTTCAATACTAAGGATTTCATCAATATATTATGGTGACTAAATAGATAATTTGAAAACATGTGATAACCGCTGTTAAATGTTTTGCAATGCCCACTTTGCTACAGCTGATAGTACCTATTATCAACTGTGACATAGTGGGCTATTTGGGCATATTTGTTCCAAGAATAAGGAAAATAGGTGCCATCTTCCTGCCCATATTCCACTCTTGTGAGGTAGGTATAATATGTCTGCACTAAAAATACAAAGGACAGCAGAATAACATAAATGAAAATGTGTTTACGCAAATAAATAACATCCTGTATGTTGGTTTGTTATGTACAACATGGACATTATAGATAGATAGAAAACACTTTCTATTAATGGATGAATTACTGTCTGAAGCAATGATGGCCGAGCGGTAATAGCTATGGACTGCAGTGTCGCAGTACCCTGGTTCGATCCCCACCGCTGGCTTGAGCTTCACTGCATGGTGGAAGGGCATTTTATCATGTAACATCATATAACGAAATGCATCTGTTATAGGCAGAGGTTAGTCCGCTTAACATCAGGTGGGCCTCGAGATTGTTCCGTCACAATAATATAAAATATATACATATATATATCTCCTTTTATTATGATAAACTACAGGGAACTGATAAATATTAGGTTTAAAGTTTTGGCTTTAGTTTTATGGCTGCCAGCTGCTTTTCTGACCTCCCCTTTGGGAATGCTCTAGTTGGTTGTACATGTAAACATTTTTTTGGTTCAAAATGCTAGTATCAAATGTGTCCCCAAGTCGCAACAAGCATGAAACAAAGTATTTGTCTCTATCATACAAAAATATGTGTTCGGAAACTTAGTTTTTTTTTGAGTTGATAATTTTAATGGACAGGCTTTCATACTCTTGATAGAAAAGATTCACTGTTAGAGTTAAAGATGAAAAGTAAAGATGATCTTGGTTTTAAGTAGTTTAAATTAACCCTCTGAAGCCTAAGCTTGTTTATGTTGAAAACTCTAGACCAAGTTTGTGATAAATATTTAATAAGGGGACCTTTAGCAGAACCACATACACAAAAATAAACACATGCATATCAATCAGGCAAGTCTACAAAGATTCTCTCCACCATGTGATATATAAGATCAAATCGGCACTAGAGAACAAGCAGTCCTGATTAGCTACATTTATTGAGAAATAGGGATGTTAAATGATAAGGGGCTAAGACTATCGTCATCAACATGGTCTCTAAGAGAACAGCAAGAATAGAAACCTCAGGGTCAAATTACAGCCATGTCAAGCGAGGTTGCCCACAGGGGGGAGTTTTCTCACATCTGTTATGGGTATGGAATGAACAGGTTGAACTACTGAACAAAGATGGCATGAATACTGTCAGATATGGGGATGGCCTTGTTATAATGGTCCCTAGACTATTTGAGGCAAACCTATGAGAAAAAATTCAGAGTGCATTTCGCACAGTTGAGACAAGACAGAGTTAGTTATGTTACAAGGAAAACAAAGTTAGCAAATCTTAAACTTCCCACATTGGTTGGAACTAAATTGTCCTTACAAGTCTACAATAAAGAAACTGCTGTAATCACAAAGATTAGCTTGCTCCTGGATCAGTGGCTATATAAAATCATCACCATTAGTTGCCCTTGATATGATCCCAGGCTTGATGCCATAACATATTCATATTAAACCAAGAGGCCATGGTGTCAGCTCTTAAGGTCAAGTGAACAAACAAGTGTATAGGCATGGGATAATTAATAAACTATTATCAAATACTAGACAGGGTCCAAAAATAATACCAGAATCGAGAAATGGTCTAATAAACAAAACAGGTGCAGGCTGTGCCAAAAGCTAAACCAGGGCTCAAGTGACAACCTGCTAAAGCTACACCGGGAGGAATTCCGCTTTATTTTAGGCCTTTTTACTCACTGTCATACATACATTTTGGTCACTGAAACCTAAATTACTATCTGCATAAAACTGGAGCAACATACAGTCCTATATGTAGATACCCCCCTACAGTGTATGAATTAATTAACCGGTTTTCAATAATTCATGATAACTTATTAGGAACCGGCTAGGACCCGCGTTATATTTACCGGAAAGATTCCGACCGCAAAGCGACGGGAGCAGGGGCAAGGAAGCACGGCCCGTGCTCGTCGCTTCGCGCAATCGTGACTCCCAGACGAAGGACTTCAAAACAGTCTGAAACTGGTCGGAATCTTTCCGGTAAATATAACGCGGGTCCTAGCCAGTTCCTAATAAGTTAATTCATGATAAGTTAAATATTTGTTTATTTTACTGTGTGGTTATTAGGTATGTTTGTTTCCCACAGTACACTATATTCTATACATCTAGTCGGGATAATGAAGCACCAACATCCTCAGGAATGTTATAGTGTTTTTTGTATGTGTCCATCAAAAGGTCCGCAGAAGCTATGATGACATCAACACATATACTTCTAAATACAAAGCAATACCTTCACAATAATTCTACACAAAAGGAATTTGAGGATGTGATATCACTAAATATGCATTGGTGCTTCAAAATCATAAGGGTAGTGACCTCAATTATAAAGGCATGAGTGTTAGCTAAAATCTTTCTTTTGTTCTGGCATATGTTTGTAGTTTGTGCAAAATCACATTTAGACTAAATCTATTAGACTGATTAAATTTAAGCAGTTGGTTAGCAGATTTTGGACGGCCGAACAATAAAAAATTAATAAATAAATAATAATCAAATTCTTATAATTTGATTTGATGTTGGCCAAATATAAAACGATGTTTTGTTTGATGTTTGGTAATGATAAAAAAAATTAAATACCTACTTCCGTTATTATTTCTGCATGAAATGAATAATTATTTGCTTGGTATCCTGTGCATACAAATTACTTTCACTGCGACTTTTAAAACAAATTTAGCAATTTATTTTGTTTATGTACTAATTTATTGCTGATCGCCGCACGCTAGACAAGCCGACATATTCATCAAACGATATATTAAATCCATTAAATTGTGTCACTTCAGTAAAGGTAGGTACAATTGGGGAATCCATCCACTTACCAGTCTGTACACCACCGCTCATGATGAATATTTTTATAAAATTGTAAACAACCGGGTGAAGCTTATTCTCTCAATAATTTACTAAAGCACTCTTGAGACGGTGCCTAATTGTTTCGGTAGAATACTGCCTGACTATTATTTTTTCCTAAATTTTTCAATGAAAATGATATGAAAAACGTAGGTACTTAACAGCAACAGCTAGGCATGTAATTTTTAATCGATACATTGAAAAATCGATTATATTTGTCACAAAATTTCTATTAATTCGATCTATATACGATAACGTAGTGGCGCGCTTCATACGATCGAGTCTTGAATCCTGAAATATAAAAAAAGACACGTATTTTATCCCATAGCCCGGTAAATTTCTGTGCAAAACTTTTGTCGACAGTTACGAAATACACCGCATTGCTCGTCTATGGAATTGTTTCCGATAATGATATATGATTGATTATAATGAATTAAAAAAACTATGTAATATAAATGAATTTTATTTGATCAACAATACAGTATAGTTTTTCGTTTTCACTGATGTAAAAAATATTAATCACTTTGAAACACTCTTCCCATAAATCTTTTCGTTTTCTCCTCTGCCAGAATCAAGGCGGACTTACATCATAGTATCACGTTCAAGGGCTAACTAAAAACTAAAAATTGCCTTGCAAACCTTTTAGTATTCTAAGCGTTATCGTTACATGAATTCAGTTGTGTGATGTAAATTTTGATATTTTGGGAAATTTAACAATTTCTCAAAATAAATAATGTTTCGAACGATGTATCAAAAATCGAGTATTTGAGAGTCAAATTTACATATGAATTATTGAAAGCTGGCTATATAGTTAATAAATACACTGTAGGGGACAATCTAGGACTGTCTCAAACGTCCTTTGTGCATAAAGGGTCCGTCACAGCCGACCATGCATTTTCCAAGTTTTTCATCCCTCGACGCACCGTGACGTTTTTTTTTAGGTTTTGTTTGTTTTCCATTAACTAAACATGTCACCCTCATATCCACATACCCCAATATATCACTAATACCATACAAAAATAACATTTTCATCCACATATTTTGTGTAGACCGCACAGCGGAATGTAAATATTTTGAGGTTTTTGTTTTTAAATCGAGTTTATTTCATGCAATCTCCAGCCACCATATACTTTTATTGGAACCAATGCAATCCTCATCATATAGGCTTTACGGAAAAAGAAATGAAAATAGACCTTTTCATGGAAAATTTTATTGGAAAAGGGGTACACACGGCGAAAATGGCGGGAAAAAGTAATTTTATTGCAATTTTTTTCCGAAACTACTTTACCTACAACTTTGATTCTTCTTTTAATATGGTAACTTACTATTGTTCCTTACCCATGAATTATTATAGATTTAAACAACTTTAAACGGTTTAAATCGCGACAAGCAATAAGACAACATTATTAAAGATTTTCAAGCCAAATATTTTTATAGTAGTAACGAGATTAAAACAACTAGATTTTTATTTAAGAATTTTGGCGGGAAAACTAAAACAAGCAATTTTTTTAGGTTACGTAGTTTAGTAGTAGTTACGAGATTATTTAATTTTATTACGCAAGTTAACATCGGTAGTGCGGCAAAATGTATCTAGTAAAAGTTTTTATTTTCATTTCATGATATTAATAACTATCCGTTATTGTGCGTTATTTTGTTGTATAGCCAAGGATACTATCTAACAACGTTTCAATAATAACGATCGGATATATACAAGCTTCACACTAAACCTTATTTTCAGACGACCAGGATCCCGGTCAAGACAGATAAGATGGTCAAAACTAAAAAATAAAAAAAACTTATTTATCATTATCTTTTAAATTTTTTAACACTGTAATTGACTTGTTCCCTATACATATGCAAAAATACAGCTCTCTAAGTACATTACTGTAGAAGTAGTTACGAGATTGTTATTAAATGGCATACCATGTTAGCTTCAAAATGAAATTTGAGCTGGTTTCAGTTTATATAAAAAAATTCAAAATACTTACCGTCATTTATAGAAAAATATGGATTTTTTTCTCGTATAGCCAAGGATGCATAATTTCTAAAACTGTTTGGTTCATGAAAATCGGACTTACAAAGATTTTATGGTAATTTTGTAAATATGACTTTTGACCGCCGACCAGGATCCCGGATTGGACAGAAGACAGACAACCCTTAACAAGCTCGATTCAAATCGATTCTTAAAACGATTTGTTAGAACGAGAATCGACATACCTAGCAACAGCCACTCAATGTAGTGTTATTGGTCTCTGGTCTATAGACTAGTCTTGCTTTGCTATCAGAGACCATACAAAATGTTGCAATGCTTGCTATGTCTGTTTGCCATGGAACTTAGGGTATGTTCCATTTGTCGCTAAGAACGTTAATTTCGATAATTTTGATCACATTCTGCGTCTGTGGTTGTGATCACTGTGATCGTTTGTAACTGTCATCCCCTGTTCCATTTAGGATATAAACGCTAAGAATGCCACTAAAATTTGCCACTTCTGTCACTTTTGACATTAGATGTAGGGAATTCAAACTGTTCCAGTAGCCTCATAGCGTTTATGGCGAAAATAACGCCAAGACCCATGTGGAACAACTTTTTGGGAGTGTGATCGTTTTTAGCGTTTTTAGCGAATCTAACTTCAAATGGTATGCACCCATATTGGCATGGGTCTTACGTAGTATTGTATCCTCATTGCTTATTGGATTGGAACTATTATTTACAGATTATACAAATATTAAGGGTAAACTGGCCGGGCCGTTTTCCATACAAACGTAGTAGGGTGATCACTGCCTTATTTGAGGATATAGGTCCAAAATAAAGCATAATACCGATTGATCTCGTCATTATCTAGGCTTGTATGATGTCGAAATTTTAATTAAATAATTATCTTGAGAATTAGGGGCCACGAAACATTTTCATATAAAGTCTTCGAGGCTCATAACTTACAACTTAATTATCTTTTTAAAATTTTGGCATCATACAAGCCTAGATAATGACGATATCAATCGGTATTATGCTTAAGTCTGGACTTAAAATCTCAAATATAGGAGTGATCACCCTACGACGTTTGTAGGGAGAAGTGACCGGCCAGTTCAACCTTAGTGGATAATTATAAAGGGCGTATTCCAATTAACGGTAATTTCGTTATTTTCGATAATTTTGACCACATCTGCTTCTATGGTTGTAATCACTGTAATCGTTTGTAACTGTTCTCCCCTGTTCCATTTATGTGAACGCTAAGAATGCCACCAAAATTTGCCACTTCTGTCATTTTTGACATGTAGGTAATTCAAACTGTTCCAGTAACTTCATAGCGTTTAAGGCGAAAATAATGCCAATACCCAAGTGGAATAACGTTTTGGGAGTGTGATCGTTTTTATCGTTTTTGGCGAATTTAACTTCAAATGGTACGCACCCTTAGTATGAAATTGAGTCTAATTCGGTCTGCGTTCGCTTTTAATCAAACTATAACTTAATCAAAATTAATTTTCCCTAAAAATAAGCTGAATTATAGTCAAATCGTATTCTATTTTGACCGACGACTAGTGACCATAGTAAAAAAAATGGATTCGAGAAATCATAAATGACCGATTATGTTTAAGATGAGAAATCTACATGATATTAAATAAACATAATAAATATATCTGTATTTAACAAACTGTGTGAAAGCATTTTGTACTGCTTCCTGGGTTCTTCCCAGGAAGCACTTTTTATCACGTAGAAAAATGTCCAAATAATGAAAATAATGATAGTCTGTTGGAGCAAGGTCTGGCAAATATGGAGGGTGACGTATGGTTTCTAATTGCAGTTCCTGTAGAGTTTAATCTGTTTCTCGTGCTGTCTGAAAACTCGCGTTATCATGGAGAAATAATGATGAAGATCGTAGATTCATGAGTCGGGGCTGTTTCACTTCTAGTTTTGTTATAATTGTTCGGAGTTCGGCACAGTAGACATCTGCCGTTATGTCTTGACCAGATTGGAAAAAGCTAGAGTGAACCATGCTGAGACAACCAAACAGTTAGGTACCATTAGCTTACCAATAAAAATATTGGTAAGCTTTGCTTTAGGACACTGTTGCGGCGTTTGACCTGGGGTCAGCCATTGCATTTTTCGCTTACGGTTATTGTAAAGAATCCACTTTTCATCACATGTCACAACTCGATCCAACATTCTTTCATTTCTGTATCAATTCAACAAGGCAACTCAAGTTTCAACACGAATTTCTTTCTGCAGATCAGTCAAATCATGAGGCACCCATTTTTCATATTTTTTATTTTACTGATTTGACGCATATGAGTCAATATTGTTGGTAAGGTGACGTTCAGCCATGCCGCTAATTCCTGGGTAGTTTGTCCCGGATCGGCTTCCAACATCTCTTTGGATTCATTGTTATTCACCTGTGTCTACCACCTGGTTCATTCTTCAAATCAAAGATTCCACCAAGAAAGCATTTAAACCAAAATAGCACCTGTGCGTTCATTAACAGTTACCTCTCCAAACGTCACATTGATGTTCCGAGCAGGGCCACGTTCCAAGCCTCAGAGTGTAGTTGTTTGGTTGTTTTAACTGACTCCAAGGTTTGGAACGAATCGGTTGTTTTAAAACCTCAAATATTGATTGTTGGCGCAGAACTAGAAAAATATATAGACTTTTTAACGATGTTTCAATAGCAGTTAATACCTTTACCTGCAAAACATAAAAGAGTGCCTATAATTCTCTCATCAAGGTCATGTCAGTCAAAGAAGCAATCTTTTAACAACCGATTTTGATAGTTAAAAAGTTGCGCTATACTTGAAGGTTGTGAACAACGACGTAAGACTGTGAAAAGTTGCACTCTGAGGACACTCTTAGCAAGGTTATGAACGGCCTCCCGTTTCTGCCGCGATAGTGCCGCGTCGGAACTCGTATTCAAAAATCACTAGAATTCTTCGAAGTATCCATCTTTCTTGTCTAAGCTGCATAAAATAACAACTGAAAGTCGATAATCAAATGTTGCATATGTATTAAAAGAAGAACCTCATGAGTACGATGTGAAAAAAGTTTCACTCAAAAATCTCAAACCATTAAGGTTCTATGTCAATTCGAATTACCTATTACAATAAAGCGGCAATTTCATTCATTAAACGCTATTATATATAATATTGACGTAATTACATAAAACTCAGTATTAATGGCCTAAGTAGAAAGAGATTGCGAAATATTTGTAACTATATAATTCGCAAAAATTTTGCGATGACGACACAATCTTGACGGCACATGCCACATTTCGCCATTTCATTTGCCAGGTTTTGTGTCTTAGGGATATTGATTTGAAAAAATACATTGATGATTTTTATCGATATTGTATTAAACTATACATTGTATGTTTTTCAAAGCATTTTGATTTATACATGGGCGTTGTCTATACATTGAACACTTTTATGGCCTTTTCGGAATTCCTACTCCCACAGCCAACGTGATGATTTATTGGAACTACATTTATTTTTTTACACAATTTTGAATTGGCTAGCTACTAACTCTCAAGAAATTTATGAGTGCCAGTTCCCTCTCTAGGCTTAACATGGAAAACATCATTACCTACGTCTCTTATCGTAACAAGAGATGAGATAGGGTCCCAATGCTAGCCAATCTGTAATTGAAAAATTATTCAAAGTAAATTGTATTAAAAAAGGTTTAATGTTTGTATCAACATTTTATTGGGAGTTTGTTTATTTATTTTGTCAGTGAAGTATGAGAAACCTCCGGACCAATTAAAAAACTAATATAATTTTCTTGTAGTATTTCAAAAGTTTGTTATCATTTAGCTCCGTAACGACTGTAGGCATTTTTATAAAATTAGGAAACTAGTATTCATATATGTCTTCACTTTATTAAAATATATAATTTACATAATTGCAAAGCAAACTGTTTCGGTCACATGCTTCTGCATAATTGAGCTTGAACTAATAATTAGGTAGTTTTAATAATTTTGTGTTATTATATTACATAAAATATTACAAAATCAAATGGTTAGCTAGTGGAATTTTACACCAGAACTTCTATATTGTTTCTCGGTTGAGTTGTGGCATATTTTCATCGCGCAAATAGATAGATAGATAGATAATTCTTTATTGTACATACCACTAAATTACAATATAATAAAATACGAAGGCTTACAATCAAGTGTTACAATGGGCGGCCTTATCACTAACAGCGATCTCTTCCAGGCAACCTTGGAATGGAGAGGAAATACAGGAATAATATGACGGGGGTGTAACAAACTAATATAAAAAAATGAGGTTAAACTAACTTAAAATTTAAGCAAAAAAATATTTCTGATATTATACAAAAACAAGAAGACCTAAATACGAATAATAATATATATAATTATATACTCTTACATACATACAATAATACTATACACAAATACTATACAATATATACCTAATTATGCTATGTTTACGTATAAGTACATACATTTCGTATACATATCCTACAACTGTGATGATGAAGAGCAAGTGATAAGCAGTTTGGAACAGAACGGGTGTTATTACTCGGACAAGTAAAAATTTTTGACTTGGCTTTTAAACAAGGATAAAGATTGGGCTTGCCTGATAGAAATCGGTAATGAATTCCACAGGCGAACAGCTTTGACTGTAAAAGATAGATCGTAGAATCTTGTGCCATGTTGAGGCATACTGAGGGCGAGGTTTTCTGATGACCTTAAATTGAGAGCATTTGTAGTGTGAAGGAAATCAAAACGTTCCTTAAGATAGCGCGGGGTCAAAGGATTGAACAAAATATTGTAGAGGAGAGAGAGTATATGAGCATTCCGGCGAAGACGTATAGGGAGCCTTTTGAGCTTAGATCGAAATTGAGATATGTGATCAAATTTGCGCAAGCCAAATATAAATCTTATGCAGAAGTTTTGAAGACGCTCAAGCTTATCTAGCTGTTCCTCAGTGAGATCTGGATAGCAGACATCAGCGTAATCGAGAATTGGGAGTAAGAGAGATTGAGCTAGAACAATTTTAGTAGTAACCGAAAGAAAGTTGCGCAGTCTTTTTAAAGCGCCTGCAGTGGCGTACAATTTGCAACTAGTCACTTGGAGCTGAGGAGCCCAACTCAAGCAACGGTCGATAGTCAAGCCAAGATTTTTTACAGTTGCACTATAGGGAACAGGAACTCCATCAAAATAAACAGAAGGAATATTAGACCAGTCTACCCTCGAGATGAACCGTGAACTTCCCAGAATTATCACTTGGGTCTTGCTTGGGTTTATTATAAGTCCAAATTTTTTGCACCATTCAGTAATGCATGTTAAGTCGTCATTTATGGAATTTATGGCGTCAGATATCTTGTCGAGAGGTGCTTGAGAATAGATTTGAAGATCGTTTGCATATAAGTGGTAGGAAGAAGAAAGATTTTGTGCAATTGTGTTGATAAATATTGCGAAAGTAGAGGGGATAGAACGCCGCCCTGTGGGACACCTGCAATTGGAATTTCACACCAGGAAGAGAATTTCTCTTCGTAGCGTACTCGTTGCTGACGCCCAAACAGATAACTATGAAACCAATCGAGTACTGTTGGAGATACGTTAATAGAGCGTAGTATTGCTAAAAGTATGTCAAAATCAACTGTGTTGAAAGCATTACTGAAGTCTAACAATGTGAGTACAGTCATATTTCCATTTTCCATTGTAAAGCGAATGTCATCAGTTATCTTTACTAAAGTACTGACAGTACTATGCCCAGGACGGAAACCAGATTGGAAGGGATTAAGGAGCTCACGACTGGAAAGATATTTGCTAATTTGGCTGTGAACAAGGCGCTCTAAAACTTTAGATAAAAATGGGAGAATGGATATGGGACGGTATTCAGAAAAAGATTTAGGGTTAAAATCATCATATATTTCTTTTACAAGTCATGTATAAATTACGTATCACGTGACTGAGAGCACATAACGTAAACACGTATCACCCATCACTAATACGTAGCTCGTTTATTACGCGTTCAGTAAGTTTCTGTAGGTATATATTTTGTTACATTAGAATAAATTATATTGCAAGAAATATTACATACTACGAGCGTACATAAGTGAGAGCGAAGTGTCTCTGCTTTTAAATAGCATACTCACCTTGGTTGTAGGCCCTAATAAATGCGATCGGAGTGGGGAGGGGTGTGATGGAGGGGAGTAGCACGTACTTACATCAATGAAAAAATGCTAATTACCTATGTGACATCAAATTAATTTCATCATTTTTCAGAATATAACTATGTTTTTATTTATTTTGTGACCTTTTCTCCTCATGAGCGTGCGCAGTGAACCCGTATTCAATTGTAAGGGCAGACTCGTGAGGTTTACATCTCCGAGAGCCACTAGTTTATTAGTACTTGATTAGCGTTTAATTATTTTCTACATAAGACTACATGTTCTGGCCTCACTGTGTACCCCAATACAAGTCTCAAACGGCCACTTGGAGGTGTTATCGCCTGCACGTTGAGAGCTTATGGTTTACAGTCCCACCAACTTATCTGTTCAGGTGGCAGAAAAATGAACTAAAACTTTCCCTCAAATTGTGACAGTTTGTAGTTGATTTCCTTGACCAGTAGCGCCCTCGAAAACTGCACAGTTAAGTTGGTGGTACTATACACCTTGCACGTATAGCGTTCCGCATTGCAAAAGCCCTGAAAAAAAACATTTGTTTTTGATCACAATTTCAAAACTGCATTATAAATCGTTTTCAGAGTTTGTTTTTTAAAAACACGATATCTATACTTCTATACTGTTACTAATTTACTAATAATAATATTATAAAGAGGAAAGGTTTGTATGTAAGTATAATTGTAATGAATTGGCTCAAAAAGTACTGAACCGATTTTTTAAATTCTTTCATTATTTGAATGCTACATTATCACTGATTAATATAGGTTATTTTAACTGCAAGAAAATGATAAGGATTCCTACTAAAACTACAATAATGTTACCTAATGTGTAAAAAATGCCTATAAAATATCTTTCATCGCATGCGCTGCGAAAACTATTGATGAAAGAACAAAATAAATGTTACACAATATTAAAGAACGTATCAATATCTACAAAAAATGTCGCAATGGTATGTATATAATATTATAAAGAAGAAAGGTTTGAATGTAAGTATGTTTATAACGAATTGGCTCAAAAAGTACTGAACCGATTTTTAAAATTCTTTCATTATTTGAATGCTACATTATCACTGAATAATATAGAATATTTTAACTGCAAGAAAATGATAAGGATCCCTGCTAAAACTACAATAATGTTACCTAATGAGTAAAATATGCCTATATAATATCTTTCATCGCATGCGCTGCGAAAACTATTGATGAAAGAACAAAAAAATGTTACACAATATTAAATCACATATCAATATCTACAAAAAATGTCGGAATGGTATGTATCTAACTATTGCAGTTTTGTCACTATAAATACTTTTTAACATTTTAAAATTTAACAGAAATTCCGACCAAAATTATTAAAGCAATTAAATACATTTTAAATATAAGGTACCTAGTATTAGCAGAATGCTATGTGTATATATGTTCACGTATATCTAAAAGGCTTAAGTATATTATATAATGTTTGTTTGATCTGTTTCGGCACAAGCTTATTTGATCTGTATTCATTTTTGATTTATTTATAGCATTTGAACACTGTTTTTATTTTTTTATTTATAGCTTATAGGCTATCCTTCGATCACTAACTCACCTGATGGTAAGTGATAATGTGGTCGAAGAAGTTGTTTAGGCTAGCCTAGAATTACTGGCTCTCAAGGACAGCTGCTGGAACACACCGTTAGGTGCGTGGTGACAGATTTTCTCCTTTAGGATGATAGCTAGACAGGCAGGCATTTGCAAAATGCCCTAACCACCATGCTATAACCACTGCGATCCTTAGACAACAACCGCGTGCCCTCCAAAGTACGTAAGTGCTCAGTAGTAATGTCACTAGCGGTCACCCATTCAAGTCATGACCGCGGCGGACGTTGCTTAACGTAGCTGACCGGTTAAGACGGGAAGGAAGTCTCGAATTCTCATACAAAACGAGAAAACGTTTCTATCCCCGTAAACAATCACCGATTTTGATGATTTTTGGAAATGTTATAGATGTTATTATTATTCAGGTTTATAGGTTTTGATTTTTATCATTAAATTAAAGAAATTTGAATTAATGGGTATTAAAATACCGATATTTTCTCAAAACTTGTATCTCTAGTTTGTGAATTGTTTATATGAAAAATATTGATAAATAAAGAAAAAGGAAAACCTATAAACCTAGTATGTTTTATTTTTTTTTATGCCTGATAGGTTAGCCTTTGACCACTATCTCACCTGATGGTAAGTGATGATGTGGTCGAAGATGTTGTTCAGGCTAACCTAGAAGTACTGGCTCTCAAGGACAGCTGCCGGAACACACCGTTAGGTGCTTGGCGACAGACTTTCTACTTGAGGGTGGTAGCTAGCCAGGCGGGCATTCGCAAAATGCCTACTTACCTACCACCATGACTTTTTTTTTGCATTTTTTATATTTTTTTTAATTTGATTGATATTTACTATAGAAAGAAACGTTTTATCCCAGAACGCAAATTATGCGGAAATTCTAAGTCAAAACTTGAAGAAGCTGCAATTGTCCTTATCGCATAATTCTGTTCCGGGGGCTGGGTTTCTACCCCCTAAACGACACAGAATAAATAATAGTAGAGGTTTTTGCATTAGTGATGTCAATATGCCTTTTCGATATGTTGGATGGTGAGTGATGGGAAAAAATCGATGGTAATAAATATTTCGATTCTAACAATATTAATGTTTTACCGAATATTATATTTTAATTATCGAAACTAAGAAATATATTATATAGGCACATACTCTTATAAAAAAAAACATTTCCACAGATCAGTTTTTACCTTTTAATAATTTTTTTTTCTTTCTATTCCTCTAAGTATAAACCATATAAGGTAATTATACTCCAATCGTATTACTTTAACCATCATAGAGGACGGTGCGCGGCCATCAACTGAAATTTCGGCTATTAATGCCGAGCTCGATTTCCACCTTGGGCATAAAAATTTGTACTCCAATAATATGTAAAATATTTTTTTAATTATTTGTGATTTTGTAATGTATTCCGCATAGCAGGCGTTATTGTAAACCTTACAATATTAAATATATATATATTTTCGCTTCGCACGCGTTAGTGCTTGTAATAAAATTTAGAAAAAACACAGCTTCTACTTTTCATATTAAAATCTTCTTCGTAGTGGTTACACTGTTGGCGATCACCTCAGAGTTCTTAGGCAGTTAGTCTGACGATCTGTTGATATTCCTTTCGTATCACTGCCTGTATTTTTCTCGTGCATTTGTTAACTATAGCAGCCTTGGTTGATCTAATAGATGGGCGATTTGCTTCAAACTTTATTGATTTGATTTTACCATGCACGATGAAGAATGTCACACCATTGTTGCGGCGCGAGACATATCCAAAGAGCGAAGTTAGTGTGAATGTGGGCTGGACGGTGGAATATAGACGCTGTTTGATGCAGAGTATTTTATTTGATCCATTGTACATTAGCATCACTTCCCTCCAGTGGCAAAAATTACTAAATCCTTAGTTTGTTTCTGATGATCGAAATGGTTCATTTCTACTTGTAATCTTGCTGCCACGTTTGTAACTCGTTTTATAGGTAAAATATGAATGAAAAGCACATTAAAACACGAAATTTAGATATTTTCATTACATTACAATACCTTACGTCAGATATTTCACTGTACATTTTCAGTGACAAAACATTCGTAGGTTTTTGACAGACTCAATAGCTAGCTTTCGAGCTTACGTTAAACTAGGTTCGTGCTCGCGTTTTCATACAAAACTTTTAAAATCTCGACACGTTACTATCAAAACCGTTCGTTCTGCCAAAATGTTGTGCCTTTTACGCACTGTTGAGGCGCTGAACAAATCCTATACAATTTTGTGACATTTCGATACGCTAAAGGTACAGTTACACATGCTAGTTAGTAGCACGAAAGCATGCTACTTTTGAGCAATTGCTACTTAGTGGTACGTGTGTCGAAACATTGCTAATAATGAGCATGCTAGTTTCGAATTTGCTCAAAAATCGACGGTCGTGCGATTATTGGGCATGCTACCTGCAGCGCGGGTGGAAGGGGGCGTGCTTATAGCGTGTGTGAACAGGTTTGCTTATTGAGCATGCTAGTATCGATCAGTCGTTAGCGGCAGGTGCGCGTGCACAATTTCGCGCTAAAAATGTCTCGCTGGGGCGATGAAAAAACGTTGAAATTTGTGATTTTATATCGGAACAATGAATGCCTATGGAATCCACGCATACCAGAATACAAAAACAATATTGCAAGAAATAATGCATATCAAGATATATTAACCAACATGGACGATCCTGCTTTGACTTTGAAAATTATAAAAACAAAAATAAAAAACTTGAGGTCTGTTTACCACAGCGAATTAAAAAAAATTGAGAGTTCCAAGCGATCCGGTTCTGGTACCGTTACTGTGTACAACCCATCCACATCCTGGTTTCACGAAATGAATTCTTTTCTTAGAGACACTGGCAAGTACAGGGACCCTATTTCTATGGAATTGGTAAGTTTCGATTTTTAATAAATAAAAATGCACTTAAATGTTAGTAAAACATAGTTATTTAATATCATAGAATAAGTACAGCATTTTCTATTCATTCATTTGTATCATATAGGCAGAACAATGAAATGATGATGGTGAATTTATATCATATGACATTGCCACGGTACTGCCTCTGTAGTTTCAAAGAGCTGCGCGTAGGTGTCTCTTATTGCTTCTGCCAGTCGAGAAGCGTGGTTACTGTAGCGTGTAGGTGGTAAGCCTTCTAAAGTTCTTTGCAGTTGTGCCCTCCATGATCCTGGTACCACAACACGTTGTTGTATATCTTCAAAGTCGACGCATCTTTGTGTGATGTACATATCAGATGTTTTACGAAGCCAATTGTGTAAAGAGCAGGCAGCTAATGTAATTCTATCAACATTTTTGGGGGCCATATCTATGGCATCCTTAAGAACTCGAAATCTTGTTACTAAAATACCAAACGCATTTTCAACGATTCGTCTGGCTCTCGATAAACGGTAGTTAAAATTTTTTTTTTGAAGCGTTGGAGTTGTTCGATAGGGTTTCATAAGATATGACTTTAGAGGGAAAGCAGCGTCTGCCACAACAACTGATTGGCCTGGTAAATTGAGAGTATTATTTTCCAAAGCTTGTGCTAAATTTGATTTTTGATAAACACCTCCGTCAGAAGCTCTACCATTAGTCCCAACATTTACGTATGAAAAACAATAGTCATCATCAACTAATGCCAGAAGTATAATGCTATGGGCGCCCTTGTAGTTATAGTAGTCAGAAGTATCATCAGGAGCGAGTATATTTATATGTTTACCGTCCATCGTCCCAACACAACCAGTAAAGTTCCATTTAGTTCTAAATCCGTGTTCAATGCGTTTCCAATCTCCATGACCGGGAATCTGTAAAACAAAAAACAATAAATATGTGAAGATGATATTTTATAAACTTAGTTTTTTTTACAGATACAGGACAGAGAAGAGTCATCGGAAGATTCACAACTAAGTCATGCTGTTTCATATTCAAACTCGTTGACACCGCAGTCGGTGAACTTGCTATCACCCTCCCCTCCTCCAACTACAGAAGATCGATCACAATCCCGTTCATCTAATAACAGCTCGTCAACACGACGTAGAAAGAGAAGCTTACAAGAAGAACCCATTACCTGTGCGCTCGCTCGTTTGGAAAATATTTCTTCTGCTATAAATACACAGTCTAATTACGATGAATTCCATTATTTTGCTCAAAATGTTGCAGCTCAATTGCGAGCCCTACCATTGTACGAGGCATTAGATGTACAAAATGAGATCCAAAAAATTCTGACTGCAGCAAGACGCCGATACCAGTACCCAAATTTGTCTCCCTTTACACCTGTCACTTACACACCTCCTGCTACAAATATACAAACAATGACTTTCATACCCCCACCTACTACAAATACACAAACTTTCATACCTTCCAATACAATCACAAACTCAGTCACTTATACACCTCCTACTACAAATACACAAACAATGACTTTCATACCTTCCAGTACAAACACAAACACAGTCACTTACACATTTCCTTACTCGTTATCCCAATCAGATTCTACCGTCCCCGAAGAAGATTTGTTGAACAAAGCATGGAAAACGTGTTAAAGCTAAGAATATAAATTTTGTTAAAACAAACAATAAATACTTGATCTTACTAATAATTACTGGTTTACTTTACTTACCCGCATATAATCCTTCAGAGCATTATATATTGCATCGCACACTTCAGGTAAAAATAGAGCTATCGTAGATCTTGCAACTCGGTGAAGTGCTTCTAATGTGTATAACGAATCTCCAGTTGCTAGATATCTCAATGTCACTTCCAATTTCACTTTTGGTGGAATAGCATTTCGCATGTGTGTATCTTGTTTCTTTATAGCGCTTTCAATTTTAGATAGTAACCAGTCAAACTGATGCGGTAACATGCGCAAATGATTTTTGTAACCATTAATATCTTCTTCTCGCATTTCGACTAACAATCGAGTACTTGCTCCAAGTTTTTCTCTTCTACTTAGCCAATCACGGACCCAAATCTTCCTATTCCTTGTTTTTTTCTTTCTATCTGAGAGAAGTTTTTGGACGCATTGCAACGCTACCAAAAGAATAATTCTATTCAACTCCATACGAATGGCTGTTTGATTGTCCATGGTTTTGTTTGAACTGACAGTAAGCACGTATAAAATGTCATGTGTACCGGAGTGTTTGCTTTGAGCATGCTCTTTCAGAAGCATACTTAAAACTAGCATGCTTATATCTAGCAAATGTAGACAAGTGCAGAGCATGCTCGAAACAAGTATGCCAATGAGCATACTAAAAAGCATGCTACTAACTAGCATGTGTAACTGTACCTTAACGAAATTTTCGCAAGTTATTCGTGCAAGTGCTACTGTACCCGAATCGAGAACGAATTTTACCCAATTTCTGGAAAAGAGTTGGCAACACTGCGGGAGTGATATTCATTTTTGACTTTGGTGGAATTGGACCAAAGATTACAAAAGTCTCCACTCAAGTTTTTTCTTTGATTTGATTGAACTTCTAATTTCATTTAGCTAGAAAAAAAACGCAATATCTCAGCACAATCCAAATCAAACTTAGCCTTAGAAAGTCACTGAAAAGATTCACCGTTCTTATCAGCAAAATGACGGCTACTGCGTTGTTTGGGAATACTTCCGCCCTTGGTGGCAGTTCCGGAGGAAATAAGCACCTGGTAGAATTTCGGGCTGGCAGGATGATTTTGAAAGGACGCATGGTGCACCCAGATAAGAGGAAGGGTCTCTTATACGTTTACCAAGGTGAAGACTCATTGATGCATTTCTGCTGGAAAGATCGTACCACGGGTGAAGTTGAGGATGACTTGCTGATATTTCCAGATGATTGTGAATTTGTACGAGTCAATGAATGCACTACGGGCAGGGTATATGTTCTAAAATTCAAATCATTTTCGAAGAAATATTTCTTTTGGATGCAGGTAATGATATCATCTTTGTTCTATTAGCTTTGATGTGATAGTATCCATAGCATTTGTTTGTTAACTGTGTTTTTAAACAACGCATATTTGAAATAAGCAAGATTTACCAGTGTTTGGTGAATTATTACCCCACTTGCCGCACTTGTCAGCCTTTGATTATAGATATACATATAGCAAGACTTTAAAATTAATTAAATATTTTTGTATCAGGAGCCAAAGACTGATAAGGATGATGAGCTCTGTCGACGTATTAATGAAGCTTTGAACAACCCTCCAACATCTGGAGGCCGTAGTGGTGGAACCAGTGGTACCCAAGAAGGAGAGTTACAAAATTTACTGAACAACATGTCCCAACAACAGCTGATGCAGCTTTTCGGAGGGGTTGGCCAGATAGGTGGACTGTCTTCTCTATTAGGAACCATGGGGTAAGAATATAACATTGTTTGGATTTGGTAAAGGTGTCTATTTTTGATGAGAATGTTCTCTCAGTATGGGAGATGAGTTGAACTCATCAACTTTAGAATATATTTTATACCATACATAATTTTAAACTTGATTATTCAATAATGATGCCTTCCATGTGGTTACATCTTCTAAGATATACCTTTAAGATGGTCCCATTAAAATTTCATGAACTTCTGTCAATAGTAATGTTTCAGTTACACTCGGTTAACTGAAAAAAGGTTAAAATTATGACGATAAATATGTTATCGTCATAATTTTGCTGAGATCTAAAGCAACACTGAATGTGCTTTCAGAAGAATTAATATTTTCTAGTCTATCATTATAGAGCTGTTTAAATAAAGATTTTGCTATGTTATAGATATCCTTTTGTACTCATATTTATAGGGACCTTAATATAATAGTCTATAGAGACTGTTTTAGGCAAAAAATATATTAAATAAAACTTCTTCTAATGGAACATTTGGCATTACCTACTATAAAATTAAGAAAGTAAATATATTGTTTTTAATAATTTGAAGTAAAGTAAAAGTGTAAACTATTATTTATATTCATGCTACATAATATTCACTAATGATAGTAAAAAAAAATAGTTAAATAGGTACAATGTTTGTTATTTTATTTTATAAAATTTACTCTTTTTATGAACCAACTAGGATATTTCAAATATTAAAACTATAATTATACGTAGTAAAATAAAATGAAAAAAACCCTGCAGAATATTTATAAAAAAAAAACAACAATTAATCAATTATGACCGAATGCTCCTTGCAAAGAACATTTAACTTTCATATGAAATTAATCTCAACAAACTGCATCAAATTGCTTGCTTGTTAAGCGGTTATTTAACTTTAACTATACTGGCTTAATCAACAATTAAACTATGTTAACATGAAAAAATATTAACAATTCATTCACCACATCTGCTTCTCCGAACCATCTTGGCAGATAAAAATGGCAATGTCACATATGACATTACGTTTTTGTAGGTACCAAGTTAGGATACACAAATTTCGATAGTGAAAGTGACGGACTATGACATTTCTTTTTCACTTAGTGCGATTTTTTTCATTCAAAGTAATCTCTAAAGTTTTAGTTCCTCTGGGTGTACATCCGGCGTTACTTCCAACTTGCGTTCCAAAATATCTCAGTTTTAATGAGTACTAAGTTTTAGATCCTTCATAGGTACATGAGGGCTTACGAGGATATTGTATTGCATTTTTTAAATCTTTTTCTTATAAGAGTCTGTACCATGCTGATAAAAAATGGGTGCTTCAAAAAAGTGGTACATTTTTTTATTTTACTTTAAACTGTGTTAAATCCATGCAAAAAAAACCACAATGATACAAAAATTACTTAATTTGGTGGTTTATGTAAAAATTAGGCCACAAACATTTAATTTTATTATTGGTTTGCAAAAGCTTGCTATCATAGTGAAGCCTGCAACTGCTGCAACTTCATGAGTTCTTGGATTTATTATAGTTGAGTAGCAGATATTAGCACAAATAATGACTCTCGCGGCATTAGGCGGGTATCAATTTTCCTTACAAAAGCTTTAGTTTTATAGACATATTCACAGATTAGGTTGAAAGTAGTGATTTTCTGAGCACATTTTTAAGGATAGTGAGACAAATTTCTTAGCATTCCATGGATTCTACGTGCGGGAGCCGGGTCCATAGCATTGCAGAGGAAGAGGCTAGAGGGACTTGCAACCCAGGAGTATATGTTTATTTATACTTTAATAACACATTTTGGTCACCATATTCCATAAAAATCAATTAAATGAGATGAGTTACGCACATGTGTCAATAAAAACAAATTTCTTAACTCTTCATATGGAAGCTAATTGCTGGCAAAAATATGACAAATCGGCATTTAATTATTTGAGAAACAAATCTTATCTACAAAGCGCCTCAGCCTCCCGCCCGACCCCCTTGTCCGCACACCGGACCTAGCCAGCGCGGCAGCGCCTGCCCCTGTCCATACCACAAGCGCCGCCCGACCTGTGGCTTCCCCCGCAATGCCCCTGATAGCAGGCCTCGACGCCTCAGTGCAATAGGACATAAACGTACCGCTCCCTCCACATTCGAGCACATCACGTACCTCCTTGAGCACGCTAACCTTAGCGCTCTTCAGCTTCTCCCCCAGTACACCCACAATGGGTAGTACAACCTTACAAGTTGATCCACTCTTAGTTAGCGTTTTCTGGAATTGTGGTACCATTAACCCTAACGGTAGTATACTAGAAAGCCTACTCGCAAACTTGAACTTTGACATTATCGCCCCTAACGAGCTCACCCACTATTAGACATGGCTCTCTTAAGAGGTGTATCTCCAGTTACACTGTATAAGTGTGCTACATGAATTATTTTCTGACCACTGCCCTTAATACTGCGAATACGCCTGACGACATTCAGACTAAAGATGACGTATCCCTTGCAATCAATTCGTTCAATAATCACCGTAGGCCACCGTAGTAGGTGCATCCTCAAAGGAAGTCATTGTGCCGGATGCCCGCCGTATTATACTTCCGGTGGATGCGAGAAGATTACTGACTTGTATGGCGAAGGCACTGGCGCATGGGACCGCGTTAATGAATCATGATTCAACCATTTTGCCGTACAAAATCGTTTGTACACAATCGCAGCGTATCACTACAAAAACTCCTCCTGGTGATACCACTGTGGAGGTATAAAAATCTTGTGCTAAGGAATGGAATATATATCAAACGTATATTCATGGCATTGAATGTGTATGTGAGAGTGAAATGGTAGTATATCTCCAAACAGCAATAGCAGTAGCACCCGTCCGTCGGGCGGTAGTGGCGCGTCGTCCCGCGGCGGCAGCGCACCGCGTAGCACGGCGCCCGCGCCGGCTGCCACGCCCGCGCCTGCAGCCGCCACGCCCGCGACTCCCGCCACGCCAGCGCCTGCTGTTGCTACTCCAGCGCCAGCTACCGCCACGCCCACGCCAGCGCCCACACCCGCCGATACCAGCGCCGCCACGCGTGCGCCGACCCGCCCGCGTGACCCTCCGCCTGCCACCGCCACTCCACCCAACACGGCTACTGCCACGCAGCCACGCAGTAAGTAAAACTAATCTAACCACTATATTTATACTACTCATATGTACATGTAGCGATTTCACCATGCATCCTAAACGCATTTAACTGAACCAAGTTCAGCTCAAATTCCGGTTTACGTAAGAACGATATCACCTGCAATATTTTGATCGTGTTTACTTTCCATGGCAACAAATATTTTAGTTAGCGCAATATTATGGATCCCACGATGCGATTGCCTATGATTTGTAGATGACAGTGAAAGCTCTTGAACGCATTTAGGTGAGTTATGGTATCATTTCGGAAATCAAGCGTTTAGAAGTTATTTTTGGTTTAGCTGGAATGTGGTTGAAGTTGGAACTAGTTCTCTGGACACAGTCAAATGCTTGCTCCGTGATTGCATTCAGATTCCACAGTTAAGTCCGCCCTAAGGCTTCAGACCCATTTTGCCAATAGTATGCGGGTGATTGTCAGCTAGCTGACTATGAGCTGCAAATTGAATGAACACTTAAAATAATGATGCAACCCCTACCAACAAACTGTCCATAGTATCAGTATGCTTGCGAGACTCTTAGAGCTCCATTGTAAGTTTGAACTCTGTTTCATCAAATTATTATTTAATGCTTTCAGGGTTTATATATTTTTAAACTACGAATAAATATGAAAAGAAATGTAATTCAAGCTCAAAAACAACAGAACGAAAACTATACCGCGGCGGGCGTGGTTTAAAAAGTGTACCGTGCGGTGCTGTCAGTTCGCCGCGTGGGCTCGTGCCATGAGGTTGAACCGCGGGAATTTTCAACTTAATTTATCAATGTTCTTCTGCGTTATTTAATTCTGCAAAAATACAATAGTGTGTTCTAAAATGGTGGAGAAGCCATACGGATATGAAAAATTCAGGAATAACTTTTATAAACGAGTAAATAACACTATTTTGGAAAGCCATACTTGACTACCCTGGATAGTTTTATGCAACATGAACTTTACATAAAGTCAAACAGAACTTCGGAACATTGTTAGTCTTAGAACACTTTGTATGAAAGCAATTTGCATTTTTTTTTGTATTTTTAATTGATGTCAGATATGTTAGAAATGTCATAAAAATTACTTTGAAAGTCATTAATTCTAATTTAGTATTTGTGCTACAAATGACATAAAAATATCCTAGAAGTAGGGCTTAGGTCGGACAGCTGTCAAAGTGACAGTTGTTATGGTATATTAATTTTGATATTAGATTTGAGCTACAAATGACATAAAAAGTATTAAAAAATAGGGGTCTGCTGTACAAACGACGGTTGATGTCGTATTTTTCAGTTTTGATTTCATTTTTGGGATACAAATTACATGCTGTCATAGGTAAGACTAACTTCTAGGTCATTTATATATGAAATTGAAACGGAAAAATATGAAAACAACTGTACTTTGAAGCTTGTCATGCTTGTGATCTATTTCTAGATAACTATTATATCATTTGTAGCAAATATATAAAATAAAACAGATAAAATACGAAATCAACTGTCATAGTTGATAATGTTACACCTATGGCTGCGGTATTGGTTATGTGCTAAAGGTAACCAATACCGCAGGTTGAATAAATGCTTTCACTGTAGTAGCTGAAGTATTTATTAAAGTTGGCAGAATTTTGTGAAAATACATAGGTACCGCCAACAAAAACTTGATGTAGGTACTAATAACTGTAACACAGCAATAAGACATGTTTAAAAGTCAAATTGAATTCTAAGTGTATCTATACCAACATAGTGTACAATAAAGAGTTATCTATCTATCTATTAACTTCAATAAAAAAAAACTTTAAATCCCTTTTTTTTCGGCACATTATATTTACCGACCTTGAATTTAATAGAATATTATTTCCAAGAAAGTATTTCCAATCTACTGAAAAAAATTGCATAAAAAATCATAAATCTATTTTATAGAAAAACATGTAATAGAAAATGAATACTTAACAAGCTAAAATATTGTGGCATAACACCATCCACGCGTCTCTAAAGCTGGGACCGCACTACGGAGGCGCAGCGGGGTGCGGTATATTCATTTATTCATGTAAGTGATTACAGACAGTTATAAATGTCTAAGGCTAGTAATAATTATGTACTCTGTAAGGGCATTGCAAGCTGAAGTATAAATAATTAAGTAACGCATTCCTTTGTAAAAATAACCATCTGGGTTAATTTAGTATCATAAATATTACTTACTCATAAGGTTAATTATTATAATTATTAGCGTCAAATTAAAATATTTCGTCTTTAAATTACATTTCAATTGTCTCTTACAGTTATTAGAATGACAAAGTCAATAAATACATTTTTATATCATAATTACACATATTTGTTACACGTGACTGAGCACGAGTCAATCTCACGAGTACAAGCGCATTACACTAAGCACCGAGTAGTCATATTTCACATCATTGAATCATTTTCGTAATAGTACATTGTACATCGAGGGGAGAAAACGATCTATTTCTGTTCGAGAGTTTGTTTAAGCCCGACGCGTAGCGGAGGGCTTAAAGGCAACTCGAGAACAGAAATAGAACTTTCTCCCGAGTGATACATAGTGCTTTATACTACACCTACGAGGAAAATAAAATCATTATACGTTTTCTCGTACTTAACTCGAGATTTCTCAGGCAGTAAGTTCTTCATGATTTCTTGAGCTGCATTTCTTATTTCTGGTGGCGTCATCATTATAAAATCGTCACTTTCACTATCAGATGACATTGTGGAAAATTATTTAGAATAATTAAAAGCGTACTGTAACGTACGTAATTTAATAAAAAACTAAATTAAACCAAACAACAAATTGCCGCGCTTTTTTTCTCGTAGTGCTAAAGGTTGCCAACCTCCTTTCATTGAAAATCGAGTACAAATAAAAATCACACCTCTTTTTTCTAATTATTTGACATAAAACCTTTTTGAGATTATTATTTTTTTATGTAAGCAGCTAAAAACAAAAGAACGCTACCAGGGCAGGTATGGATTTTCATACAACATTCCTTCACTGCTACGGAGTGAAGGAATGAAAATTCATATAACTTTCCACGCCGTACATTTATAACGGAGAAATGACGAACTTTATAACATGTTTTTGAACGAGTAATGAGACCTTTTCTGAGTGGGTGTGGTATAAAATATCTTATTGAGTAGCTGAGCGACCGACACAACGTAACGCATATACAGAGTAGTGCTGCAACAAAGTGGCGCGACTCTTTCGTCGCAATAGCAATGCGGCATAGCAGAATGGTTCTTCCAACTTATGGCAAAAATTCGAAAGGGATGAAATCAACGAAGGAGAAATAATAGTGGTGTCTTTCGAAGAGTTAGATAGTGCTGAAAAAATAATTAGCGTTCTATTTCGGTGAAACTAATACCAAATTCACGTTTAAAAAAAAACTAACTCTTTCCCACTCGACAGAAATCGATTATTATATCTGAAGAGTCGTGACTCTTCAGATATAATAATCGATTTCACACATATTTTAGAATGTAAAAAGAGGTTCTATGAATTGTTGAAACATGGGTAGAAAATTAACTGACTGGATAATTTACTGCGCCACATCTCTCCGGTGCCACCGCAACGCGCCACTGCATTATGTGCGTTTTACATCTTTATAGTGCGGTTTACGCCGTTGATAAATCCATACAATTCAATATTTCTCGAGCCGCGCCGCGCCGCTTCGCTGGCGCGCTGTGCTACAGTAGTGTGGTTTGGCCTTAAGGCATTGACGGCAGTGACAAAATCATCTTGACGTGACCCATCAGGTGCGATCATTTCTAAGCGCCAAATCAATTAACCAATCCAATTGAGTTTTGATAAATTGTGCGTGTTTTGTTACTTGTGAACGATGAGTCCGAAATCAAAGCGGTCACCTACGAATAAATAATAAGTCAAGAAATATACATAACTGCATAAAAAAAATTACCCAACAAAAGTCGTGTCCAAGTAGGCGGGTCTTAAAAGTCGTGTCCAGCGCGTCATCAGTCGGACATGTTTCTAGCAAGCGAGCACACGTTAAATATTCGCGTACGTTTTCGTTTTTATCAATGTGAAATACAGTGGTGAATCATCATGCCAGCATGTGTTGTGAACTAGTGCAGAAGCCATACAAGATTAAAACGTCCAGGGATCACTTTTCACTTATAAGTAACCAAAATAATCAATGATGTTCAGATACGTTATCAAAGCGAGATTGTCAATACCATGCAAGATGAAGTCAGTAAATTTTTCATCTAGCAGGTTTTTTTTTCCTTCATGATGAAATTTTGAATTGTAAAACGATTAAATTAATATATTTTAATAACGTTAATGTATTTTGCTTATATCTTTTTGTTACCCTGCCGATACAAGTCAGCAAAATAAGTGGATAGCTGCAGTTCAGCTAGAAAGACATGACTGTGGATGCCTTTGAAAACCATAAGAGTATGCTCCATGCATTTTGACGAAAACGATATTAAGAAATCTTCGATCAAGAATACCTATATATGGTATTTTTTATCGAAGTAAGAAATCATTAAAATAAGGTATAAGCTTCCATGTTACACAAAACTGCAGCTCCAATTTGTACAGTAACTACATAGTTTTATTATTCAAAACATATTAAATCTGAAATTAACTGCTTTTTCAACCAGATGATTCATCACGGAAAACGTCAACCTTTTTAAGAGATACTATAGAAAATGAATAAAGAAAGAACGATAAAAATTGGTATGTTATACAGGTTTGGCTTTTTGGCTCATGAAATAACTATACCATTGAAACAGTTTCTTGTTTGGTCTAATTAAAGCACTAAAAACTTTACAGGCTAAGGAAAATTTACCCACTGCTAATTTTGAAGTGTGTGATTTACCTGAGTTGTCAATAAAACAAATACTGCAGACTCCCAAGCGCATAAGGCGAAAAACATAAATTGCTGAGGTTTAACTATATTATTTTTCACTTAATCTTGAGGTATTTTTGTGTTTTCGTAGATCTGAAACTGATTTACAATGTTATTTTCAGGAGAATAATACAAACGCTAAATGTACGAACAGCCAAGAAAAACAAAATTTAAAAATTATTTTGTTTCAACAAGTACTGCATAGCACGAATGAAAAACTGAAAAACAGTCACCAAACGATTAACAGCCATAATTTTATGTAATCGTTGAATTTCTCAGAATCTGTCTTTACTACATTGGAAGAAAGATTCTTGTTTGACCGGATTAAGCGTTTATTGAGTTGAAAAAGTAGCCAAAAAAATTATTAAAAAACATTATATAATATAATAACTGTTTTATTATTGACTTGTTCCGGACCACTTATTGCATAACTCTGTCCAATTTGCAGTAACTCAGCTGCTTCAAGTATCTAAGTTACTATGGATACTCGAAGCTCAGCTGTCATTACAGACATTGCAGCACACTGTCGAACCAATCGCTGCTTTTGTTATGAATTTAAACTAATCACCGAGCATGTCTATTTGTAAGCTAGGAATTGATTCATTCTTTAACCATACGTCGTTTTGGTTTGAAGTAGGGCCACTTTTTGTGTGGAGTTTGTTCTGAATTACATTCCCTGACTTATTATTTATTCGTAGGCTGTATGAGAGTTACACTTCTTTACATTATTTATTCGTAGTTTTTAAATAGAATAATGTCCTCCTTTTATAAAACCATCATAGAAAAGGATCATTATGTTTCATGTTTAAAATGATCTTGAGATATGTAGAAGATATGCGTTGTCCCCCTTGCACTGTTCTGGGCTATGATGTTATGATTTGTGTAATGAAACGGTGTAACGACGTTGTATCTGCTGCACAAGAGCTTTCTGTAACTTATTTTAGTTTTAAATTAGTATGTTTAGTACATGTACCGTTGGTCCAGTAATATAGTAGATACACAAGGAGACCATACTTAAAAGTGGTCAAAGTTAAGTTGCAGTCATGTAGAAGTCTTGCCAAATAGTCACAGACATGTTTAAGTAAGGTAGTGGATACAATAATTACTAATGCGTCATAGGGATAGGGTGAGAACACCGAAAGTAGCATTTCTTAACACTCATAATTTGTGAGTGAATAAATAAGTTAAGTTGTAATTAAGTAGCGCTAAACATTGGTTAGCGAACGGAAACTACAAACAAATCAAACTATGATTTCATATTTTAGAGTTTGATTTGTTTTGTAAATTTCGTATTATAGTCTGTTTTTTTTAACAAACGAGTACTGACTATTTCTCTCGCACATTTCCGATCTTGACAGAGTGAGATGGGTCATTGCCGTCATTGGTCAATGCCTTTGTTCTTGTCATGAAATTGTTAAGGCACGTTCATATTGAATACTTCTAAAATGTACTGTAGAGAAAATTAAATTTTCTTTTCGCGTTATACGATATAAAACAATATTGTAATACTATTAGTATTGTTATATTATGCACTAGAACATATAAATCAAATAATTCTGTTACAATTCTTGTAATCTTAAAAATTATTGTCATCCTTCTGATGAACTTTCTGCAGATACGTCAATAATAAATTGCTCTAACATATTTTGTACATGATTGTCGACTCCATACATTTTTGTTTTTATCTTGGTTATCACATGATTGATACATGACCACTATTTTTATCTATCCACTTAAGCAACTCCTTGTAACAAAAGAGTTCAAACTTCATCAACTTTTGTTATTTCAAACGACTTCAATTGGGTTGAGCTCACAGAGATACATCGGCAAAAGTATGACGAGACGATTTGTTGACATAGCTACAAATATTTTTTCAAAACGATCTTTGTTTTGCTTACCCTAATTCAAAAGGTGCAACTTTAGTATTGCTTCGTTAAAAACAATATTTTTCGACGCGCAGGTAGTCGAAGTCTTAACTGAATGTTGATGTTAATGTTGATTCAACATGTAACTACAGATTTCGTGTGGAACGGACTTTATGTTGATTACGTGGGCCAATAGCAAAGCAGTCAATATTTTCGGTACTCGTTTGTTAAAAAAAACAGACTAGAGTCTGCCATCCAGAATTATATAACATAATGATTTTACGTTACTTAGCCTTAATAATTCTGAAGCATTTATTTTTAAGATTTATATAAAAACAAATACTTATTTTACAAATTAATTTAAACTATTTTCGAGCCGATGTCGACTGTTTCCATTACCGTTCGTAAGCTAGCTTTATTGTCCTGAAGGTATAACATTTTGCAGTTAGAATAAGTTATTACTAACCAACAACAGGTATATTTAATTGATGATTCTTAATGTGATATTTACAGGTGGACAGATCTTTTTGTCTGATTTGCAACGTTACTTCTCCGGGCTGGGCACCGCACCGCCGGGGCTGGAGTCGGGCGCGGGCGCGGCGGAAGGAGCCGAGGGAGGGGCAGGGACTGGTGGCGGAGCGCAGCAGAAGATAGACCTGGGTGCGGCGCTGGGCTCGGCCGAGGTGGCGGAGCTGGCGAGCCAGCCGGCGCACGCAGCCCGTCTCGCACCACACTTGCCGCCCGCGCCTCCCTCCGTGCCGCAGGACGATGTAAGGACCACCCTGCTCTCACCGCAGTTCGCGCAGGTGAACCCTCAACCTTAGCGCACCTCACCCGCCTAATTCTGGGCTTGCACGCGTGCCCGCTCCCTTAATCCCTACCACTCCACTTGACATTTCTTTCACTCTCTCCCCACTATTCATAAACTTTCCCTTCCACTCCATACTTCTCTCACTCCTTCTATCTCCTTATCCTTCTAGTCCACACTCCTCTCACACTTATTATCCTCTTATCCTTCTACTCCACACTCCTCTGACTCCTGCTCTCCCCACACTCCACTCACTCCCGCTCTCCCCACGCTCCACAAACTCTCCCAGCGATTATTCATACATTGGGCTTTGACATTGATTATATTCGCTTCGGACGTCTATTTGACAGATTCATGAAAAAATATTCATGGCCCAAGAAAAAGACATCTTCCAGCCGTCTCTGTTTGTAAAAATAATTATTGCGTAGGAGCACTCGACATATTGCACAGTCCAGAATTGATTGTGTACAGAATACATAAGAGTTGCTCAATGACTAACCTGATGCGTGAACATTCAGTGTTTTTAAATAAAACAAGTAGCACTTACAGATATAACATCAAATAATTTTAATCTTCCGAGTTATTGTTTCAACTAATTTTAAATAAAAAATATATTCTTAATTAAATAATGAATACAAACTAATTAGGAGTCTAGAATTTCTGTATAAGATGTATTTTATTTAAATAACAAACACTGAAAACACCGGTTCACAATTTAGTTTTTAAGTTGTAATCAAAAACACGAAACAGATTGTCAAATTCCAAGTTGGGCAAATAAAGCACTAAGCAAAACTATATATGACTCGCACTTGGCTGATTTTATTGGCTATTGGTAACAGATGTCCAAGGGGAGTGCTTTCGCTAATTCATTGGTATATTTTTCAATATAATCGCTCGCTATATCTGTAATTTCAAAACTAAAATATTTGGTTTTTCTTTTCCATTGTACTAACATGCCAGGTAAGATGCATTCATCCTCTGCATGCTTTTGGTTATTTTTGCTTTGTTTAATTTATTTTAATTATTTCTCCTATAATGTAAAATTATTTCGCCTGATGTGGTTGATGAAAATGCTAACGAGGTATTTTGTATTCCAGGCGGCTAACCAGTTTTCATCAGCGTTGACGTCAGGTCAGATGGGTCCGGTGATATCGCAGTTCGGACTGCCGTCGGAGGTGGCCGCCGCGGCCAACTCGGGAGACATGCAAGCCTTCTTCAAGGCACTCGAGAACACTGCATCGGGTGGCTCCACTGACGCGTCCAATTCTTCTGACAACAAGAAGAAGGAAGATAAGCCAAAAGACGGAAACGACAAAAAGGATGATGATGCTGAAATGTCATTGGATTAAACAAGTTATTCCGAGTGCAAATGAATTTGCTTTAGATTTTATCACATTTAACGTTTTGAAATAACTCTGTATTTGCACTAATAATGATTAGTAAATAAAACCATTGTCAAGAATTGTTTCGTTTTACTAATTTTTTTTTTATTAAGATTCAGTGTCTCTAATTAAACTTATTTGAGAAAAGCACATGGTTACATTTGTCAAAATGTAACCTGGAGGCTAATATTAGTAAAGATTTTTCTATTATGCTACCTATATAATAAATACTTTGATAATATACATGGTTCATATCTTTAAAAGAAAAACATTGATATCTCTTCTTTTTCTATTAGACAAAACTTATTAGTCATCAGTTATTAAAGCGTTTTCACCATCTTGATGAAAATGTAATAAAAGGGTATGCATGTGATTTCAATTTAGCTCAAGTGGTGCACATTGGGACATAATTTAATAAGTTGGTCGTATCTGCCCCCACTGGGGCCACGAAAAAAACGTAATAGGATCGCCACGCTCAGCGAGACTAGGAAAATGAAAAGAATCTACTGGAGATTTTTTTCTTCTTATATCGCTCGTCTTCCTCGCACATATCTGGTTGATATGCAGCCTTAGTGGGGGCCGTTGAGAATAAACTGTATATTTTTGTTATAACTGTGTTCCTGTCAAAGAATTACTTTTTACTAGATCACGTTGTATCATAAAACAAAGTTTTAAATTTGGTTTCAAAATTCAAGCGTTTAAAATGTTACAATACGGTCAGGCAGACACTGCTCGGTTCATATTTAAAATACGGGAATGTGCACCATAGATCAGATAAATATTCACTGCTTGAGGCCTTGCCAACATGTTCAGTATTTACGTACGCCTGATTTAAATATAATTATACTTAATTGGCTTTCCGGTCTCTCTTAAACGCTGTTTTTTACTGCTAAAAGGTAAGCCTTTGTTCACAATGTCACCTGATGCTAAGTGATAATGTGGTCGAAGATATTGACAGGCTAGCTCTCAAGGACAGCTGCCGGAACACACCGTTAGGTGCTTGGCGATAGATTTTCTACTTGAGGGTGGTCGCTAGCCAGGCGGGCATTGGCAAAATGTCCTTCCACCATGCGGTGAAGCTCAAGCCCGCGGCGGGATTCGAACTATTGACCTGCTGCGTGGCAGTCCATAGCCAATGCCTCTGAGCCGTCACTGCTCCGTGGTTCTCAAATATTTGGCATGCCAGACTATAATATCATGCCTTTCAGTTAGCGTTTTTGTTTAGAGACATGCGTTTATTTATTGTATGTCTATTAGACCGGGAGGCCCCCATGACATAATCATTTGAGTACTAGCATGACATAATCATTGTAAGGATACAGGCAAAAATCGCTGCACACATACATATTTAAATAATCACGTTTAGTGGAGGGGCGTGTACTGAAAGATCTCTACCAACATTACACTTTTTTTATACTCTAAGACTCGATGAGTAGAAAAATATAGTCAGTCGCGCCCCATCTTGGCAACTTGTTCTGTCCCACTGATTTTAGGGTAGTGCACTCGAATACACGCGTAATTCCATGTATTTTATTTGTGATTTTTCGAAGGATTTTTCAGAATGAGAATCCTAAACCACGATAAGTTGTTTTTACGTCTGTTTCAATCTATGATAAATCTACTGCAAGTTATGGGTGCAGTTACATTTGCCAGACTGAAAATCAAAAGTTATTGCAACTATTTTGAAATTACTAAGGTTTTTGTACGAAGTATGAAAATGCTAGTGATGTAGCAGTGAAATTCCTATGTCGGTAAATATTTCATTGATAGTACCTACTATCCTTATTAATTCTAAATTATGAAGAACTGCAGGGTGCTGCCTATGTCATCTGTCGTTACAGTCAAATAAGTGTGACAAACATACAAAGTCCGGTTCACTTGAGCTATAAGTAAATAATAATGACGTGTTTTAGTGTAACGCAGTAGAATATTTAGTTTCATGTTATCTTTAAATATAATAAGTTAAAATAAAATAAATGATTAAGGGGGCTCCCATACAATAAAAGAGGTTTTCGCCGTACCTACCCAGCTCAATCGGACACTGCGAAAAGTGTTTGTGACTTACAAGATTAGGTTACAGATAATGGTACGGAACCCTTCGTGCACGAGTCCCACTCGCACTTGGTCGGTTTTTTAATACCTTATTTTATTTTGTAGATGGCAAATCTAAAATTGAGAATATATTAGGTCCTTACATATGAAATTGGCGTTTTGTATGGGAGGAACAAAAAGTCGAATATTTTTTAATATAATATATTTAATTAATCAAAGTATGAACCATTATTTTCTATGCACTTTTGCCATCTCATAGGTAGTTCATTGATCCCTTTACTAAAAAAACCAGTCGGACGGGAATCAATAAAATCTTTGAAGGCGATTTGGACTGCCCCATCGGAGTTGAATTTTTTCCCTTGCAAGAAGTTATCCAAATTTCGAAAAAAATGGTAATCTGTTGGAGCAAGGTCCGGGGAGTACGGAGGATGTCTTAGACTTTCCAATTGAAGCTCTTCTAATTTAGTAGCCGTCTGTAGCGCAGTGTGTGGTCTAGCGTTGTCGTGAAGCAGCAGTGGTGTGGAGCGATTGACCAGCCTAGGTTGTTTAGCCGCTAGCTTTTCCATCATGGTTTGCAATTCCTGACAATAGACATCAGCCGTAATAGTCCGGCCAGATTTGAAAAAACTGTAATGAACAATACCGGCACTAGTCCACCAAACGCTTACAAGTAACTTTTTTGGGGTTAATTTTCGCTTGGGGCAGGATTTGGCTGGCTGGCCAGGATCTAACCATTGCGCTGAGCGCTTCCGATTATCGTAAAGAACCCATTTTTCATCACAGGTAATGATTCGGTTTAAAATACCTTCATTATTGTGCCGGTTTAGTAATGTAACGCAGCAGTCGACGCGCGTTTGCCGGTTTGTTTCAGTCAATTCGTGAGGTACCCACCTTTCAAGCTTTTTAATCTTCCCAATTTGCTTCAAGTGAATTAAAACAGTTTTATCACTAACATTGCAGCCTGCAGCTAACTCGGACGTGGTTTGCGATGGATCCGCTTCCACAATAGCCTTCAACTCTTCATTATCAACTTGAGTCTCAGGCCGTCCACGGGGCTTGTTCTGCAGGTCGAAATTTCCAGAACGAAAACGTTGGAACCAAAAACGAACTGTGTTTTCTTTTGCAACACGACCGCCATACACATCATTCACCCTTCGAGTTGTTTCCGCAGCACTAGTGCCACGGCGGAACTCGTACTCGTAAATAATGCGATATTTAAGGTTTTCCATTTTGTAAAATGAGTGACGCAAACAGAAAAAAACAGAAGAAAAAAAACAAATGAATGACGATCATCGAAGCACAAATACATGAGTCTATAGCTGTACAAATTTGAATTTGGAATTCCTTACCAAAGAGGAGAAATTCGTGATTAAAGTGGCCAGTACGAAAAACGCCAATTTCATATGTAAGGACCTAATATTTTCTTTATGTGATACAAATGGAAGCAGTCGAAAATGTATGTTAAAAAAGTTACGACGCGTCCGTAAAATACGAAATCCCAAGATCAACTATTATTCACTGTCTATAATGGACCACGCGGTGCTAAACAGCTAACGCCTGGCAGAATGGAAGAGTGGGAAACTAGAGTAGATTCTCATCTCCATCTGATGGAAAATGTGGGTACCCCTAAGGAAGTAAAATTGATATCTAATTATATTCAGGAACGGAATTGGAACACGTTTCAAAGATGATTATTCAGTAAAACAATGGTTGAGGGTATTTAAAAGATGACACAAATATATATATTTGGACGAAACCAAGTTTTGTAGCGACCCCATAAAAAACTAAAGTTGACTGATGGGGTTCCCCTCTACTTGATCAACTGGCTCTCCCAGAAGGAACTTAGATAGAAATGCGAAAAGCTCGGTGAAAAGATCCCCCTTGATAATATTCCAGGAAACACTTATGGACCGAGTGGCTCTTTAAAAAGAAAAATGATTAAACAACGTACGCTGTAAGTCCAAAAGGGTGGATGGAGACCAAAATCTTAAAAAAATACCTCAAATGTGTTTTCTTGCCAGCTATCGTAGCCGAACGACCAATCTTATTGGCCTAATTCGACGAATGTAGATCGATGCATTGTAGAGCTTACTGATAATATTACAGGAAACACTTATGGACCGCGTGGCTCTTTAAAAAGGAAAATGTTAAAACAGCGTACGTTGTAAGTCCAAAGCGGTGGATGGACACCACAAACATTAAAACAATACCTCAAATCTGTTTCCTTTCTAGCTATCCGAGCGAAACTACCAATCTGCATCAACGACGCATGTAGATCGAAGTATTATAGAGCTTATAACAGATAACATTTCTTAAACTGCCGGTTACTCATCCCACATTCTGCAGTCTCTACTGATTGATTTGATTTTTGAAGTTCTTTATTGACATAAGTAGGAACATGTCATGTACAACTCAGCGCTAGAAACTAAGTTACAACTATCGTTATAATTGTTTATTTTACAGGCTAGGATCGCCTCTTAAAACTTATAAAACAAAATGTTAACATTTAACTAGTTCTCATTAAATCTTGAGTTATAGAGGGTAGTTACAAATAAAGAGACATGGACTATCTTACGTGTTACTGTGTCTTTTGGTACGTTTATATCATAGCAATAAAAGGTTTTTTTTTATTTCATAATAATATGTTAAGTTAAACTTCCCTAGTAGGAACTGGTCGATGACCGAAAATTAGTACCTATAACCTACAGATACAAAAACATATTTGCTTACGATGATGAATTACTTAAGTTTACACATAAAAGTATCTTTACAGTAGGTATACCTGTAACACATGAAAAGTATCATATTATAAATAATTTATATCAATATAAATAATACATTGAGCATATGCCTACTCATATATAATGTATATACTTACTTGTACTAAATTAACAGGCTTTCGTAGGAAATAGTTAAAACTCAACATCTTAATTAAGTTCCATAAGTTGTAACTTATAATATAACCTTTGTTTATAAATTTCTTGAGAGGAAGGGCATAACGGGTTGTCCCGTTCTAAATTCGGAGTAGCCCGACTGGGGAAGTACCTCCACCTTACAGAAGATCGCAGCCAAATAACGCTGCTTTAATGTGGCGTTGTGTTCCTGCGGTGAGTAAGGTCGCCAGAGCTCCATGAGGAAACGCTGTGCTGGCAGTGTTTGGGGACCAGCGGTGGCGCACCACAGTTGTGTTCTGCAGGCGCGGTGTTTTATTGCGGCGGTCAGGGAGACCCGGTGAAACAGCTGCCCGCAGGTTTTAGGGGTCCCGAGCCCAGGGATCACTTAATCTCCGCCCTGGGAGGCTGACTCGCCGCCTCGCGCATAATCCATGGTATAGTTGGTCGTGCCGGAGGAGGAGACCGGAGTGGACCCGGCCGACTGTATCATGGGGGGACCGGGGGCCCTTCTGGCCGCACCAACAAACCGCATCACCTGTCCAGCACTCTCGGCTAAGAACACTGCACTTTGTCCCTCTTACTGCTGGCACAGCGATTCCTCTTAATCTCTTATCAATATCTTTTTGTAACATCAGGAGACTTTGCGCTAATGTCAATGCAGTACACCAACACCTTGAGACTGCACAGCCGACCCTGCTTATTCTAACGGAGACGCAAATATCCTGCCCTGACGATACATCGTATTTACACTACCCCGGGTACAAACTGGAGCACAACTTTGTGCGCCGCGCCGGGGTATGTATGTACGTAAGGGAGGAAGATATTTGCTGTCGCCGTCTCCAAGGCCTAGAAGACCGGGACCTGTCGATTTTGTGGGCGCGCGTAGATCACGGTGGCCACACCAAAGTTTACGCGTGCCTTTATAGGTCCCACAGCGGTGATGCGGACACAATCCGGTAATTTGAGCACCTGCAATTGACGACTGACAAAGTAATGGAGCAGTACCCCTCCGCAGAGGTAGTGATATTAGGAGACTTCAACGCTCACCACGTTGAGTGGCTTGGTTCTCGGTCCACTGACTTCGTGGGGAGGACTGCTCACAACTTTGCCCTGGCCTATGGCTTTTCACAACTGGTTGTTTCTCCTACGAGAATCCCAGATATTGAGAGCCATACAAGTTCCTAACTGGACCTTCTGCTGACTACGCAACCGGACAACTATGCAGTGACAGTGGATGCGCCACTTGGGTCATCGGACCACTGTCTCGTCCGGACACAAGTGCCATGCGCCCGACATGATCCGTTCCGGCCTCCCGGAAGGCGACGTGTATGGCACTACAAGTCAGCAGATTGGGATGGATTGCGAGATTTCTACGCATCGTACCCGTGGAGACAGCTTTGCTTCGCATCAGATGATCCTGAAACTTGTGCAGCCGTGCTATTCAGAAAATTGCCAAACTCACGGCGAGTTTCACTCAGCGAATCACGCTCACTTCACCTAAAGAATTCACATCACTTGAATTGGTATTCGGGAATATGACGTCAGTCCAAGTGATGTGAAGTGATCACGTTCGCGAGCGTGAGTTTCGAGGGCAGCGCTGTAGATGGGTTTTGTGAATCGGTATTTACCGGTCTTTCATATTTTTGTTGATAAGTGCATTTTTATGCATCAGAATGTAATAAAATTGTGTGATACGCAGTTAGTTAATACCGTATAATTAATGAATATATACAATTACATGAAATATGACAAAAAATGCCTAGACACGGCAATAAATCTCTCTCTGCCGTCGCTGAGGCGATACTAGCGGGAATGGAATGTTATATTCCAAACCCACTAGTGGCAGCAGGGGTGAAGAAGCGACCGTGGTTTTATCGGCCCTGCAAAGATGCTAGACAAAATTAGCAAACTTTGTATGAGGCTTGGACCACGGCCCGAACTAATCAGGACCCTAACATCTCTGATGCGATACGCAAATTTAACGCTGCTTCCAGATTCAGTAAGCGAATGATTGCCAGGGCTAAGTTTGATTTCGTCGGCAGGTTTGGTGAGAGGCCGACTAGCCTTCCCTCTGGAAGCCGTGCTTTCTGGTCTCTTGCCAAAGCTGCTGAAGGAAACTTTTGCCAGTCGTCCTTGCCACCACTCCGTAAGCCGGACGGAAACTTGGCCCATAGTGCAAAGGAGAAAGCTGATCTTTTGGGCTGTCTCTTTGCCTCGAACTCTACTTTGGATGACGGGGGCGCCACACCGCCTACAATCCCGCAGTGTGCTAGCTCCATGCCGGAGATAAGCATTACCCAACGGGAGGTCCGGCGGAAACTGCTTTCTCTGGACATCCACAAGTCGAGTGGGCCAGACGGCATACCGGCAGTGGTACTGAAGCTGTGTGCTTCTGAATTGTGTCCAGTATTGACGCGTCTCTTCGCACTTCCAAAAAGGAAGTACCGTCTTCGTGAAAGACTGCCCAAGTGCACCCAGTGCCCAAAAAGGGCGACAGATCAGACCCGTCGAATTACAGGCCTATCGCCATCACCTCCCTTCTCTAGTCATGGAGCGTGTGATCAACACGCAGCTTTTGAGATACCTGGAGGATCACGAGTTGTTGAGCGACCGACAATATGGCTTCCGCCACACTCTCTTAGCTGGTGACCTCCTAGTGTATCTCACGCACCGTTGGTCACTTGCCATCGAGAGTCAAGGTGAGGCATTAGCAGTGAGCCTAGATGTAGCGAAGGCGTTCGATCGGGTCTGGCACAAGGGTCTTCTAACGAAGTTACCATCATACGGTCTTCCCGAGGGATTATGCAAATGGGTTGCTAGCTTTCTGTCCGGCAGATGCATAAGAGCTGTCGTTGACGGTAGCTGCTCTGATAGCATGGACATAAATGCTGGCGTCCCGCAAGGCTCTGTGCTGTCCCCAACACTGTTCCTACTGCATACCAATGATATGCTGTCTATTGACGGCATTCATTGCTATGCGGATGACAGTACAGGGGACACCCATTACACGGCCCGTGCAAATATCCCTCGTTCCGAGGTGGAGGAAAGCCGCGAACGGCTGGTGTTTGAAATCGAGAGAACACTAACTTGTGTCTCCGATTGGGGTCGACTAAACCTAGTCCATTTCAACCCCACTAACACTCAAGCCTGCGCGTTCACCGCTAAGAAAACCCCATGGTCTGTGGCTCCACAATTCCAGAACACTCTTTTAAACTTCAGTCAAAGCGTCGGGATCCTTGGCGTGGACATTTCCAGCGACGTTTTGTTCCGGAGTCACTTGGAGGATAAGGTGAAGCTGGCTTCCAAAAAGCTTGGAGTGCTCAACAGAGCGAGGCAGTACTTCACATCGGGGCAAAGGCTGCAACTTTATAAGTCGCAGGTCCGGCCTCATATGTAGTATTGCTGTCATCTGTGGGCGGGAGCACCTGGATACCAGCTTGGGCCTTTAGACTCGGTTCAGCGACGTGCCAAAAGAATTGTTGACGATCCCGAGCTCACAAGCGGTTTAGAACCCCTTAGTCTGAGGAGAGACTTTGCCTCCTTATGTGTGTTCTACCGTTTGTATAACGGAGAGTGTTCTAAGGAATTGTTTGACTTGATGCCCACGGCTACCTTCCACCATCGCAACTCTCGCCATCGACGGGGAGTCCAACCCCACACATTGAAACCAGAAGTGTTTCGTACTGTGCGGGCTCAAAGGAGCTTCCTTCCGCGGACGCTCAGATTATGGAATGAGCTCCCCGCCGTGGTTTTCCCGATGGAGTACAGCATGGGGTTCTTCAAAAGGGGCGTGAAGAGATTTCTTCTGGGCCGGCAACGCGCGAGTGATACCCCTGGTGTTGCAAGCGTCCATAGGCTACGGTAACTGCTTACCATCAGGCGGGCCGTATGATTGTTTGCCACCTTTGTGGTATAAAATAAAAAAAACCTAAAACATTTACCAAAACTTAATTTTATAACTGGTAAAGTTTATCTAAATATATAAGTTTGTAAATAAATATTCAATAGATATGTGTTGCGTCCAGTTTATTTTACTATCTAAGGTTACACCTAGGTGTTTCGCATTAGAACTCCAATCAATAGGGTAGTCGTTTATGTCTAACCGTCTGCGTGGCAATGAACGAGATCTTGTAAATAAAATGGCTTCCGTTTTAGTTACGTTTTAGTTTTAGCTTCCAATTTATGAAAAAGTATTGTAATACAGTCATGGATAGTTTGTACATGTAGGATAGCGAACTGATGAAATGGCAAATACTCTATGTTGGAGCGAAACTCCCAAAATAAGAATTTGCCAGGATTATATCTATGATAACGGTTGATTTGATGATGACGACAACTATGATATGGGATGATTAAACGAATGTTATAAATCAAAATGGCTTTAGGAAAACAGGCATAGGTATATACCTTGAATGGAGATGCAATTCCATAAGAAAAAATAAACTATCTAGTGCGGTCAAGGTGGGAGAAACATCTCCAACAGCAAAACGAACAGTTTCTTGAAAAAAATGATCAGAACACTAATCTTAGAAGTGAGTTACATGCAGAAAGATAACAATCGGAAAGAAAAGAATGTAGCAAGACAGATAAGTGTCTGCCTGAAAACAATTAACAAAGAAGTATGCCTACTGCCAGATGAAAACAATTCGGCTGTTGCAAACAATTTACAGAACATGAAGGATAGAAACATACCGATGGAAAAAGAAAACGATACAAAGCCTACAAACACTTCAAAAGAATGGTTCTACCCAAGCGCAAAGGTACCCGAACGTTTCAAAACTAAGAGACCCTAAAACTTTAATACTTTTACTTCCTAAGAATACCAATGTGAACAATAATTGCTCTTGTAACGTGAAAATATCGGACAATATAGTAATAAACTTAACAGAAGATAAAAACAAGAAAGAAAAACGAGTTTTATATGAAGAACTAGTATTAAAAACTATGGCACGAAACGACTTACCTAATACTTCATGAAAACGGATATCAAAGATCTGAAATACTAACTTACAAATGTGCACTGCATTGTATGAAAAAAGAGAAAGAAGGAAAAGGCGGAAGGAACTAAACGGCTACACAAACTGTAAAAAGTAATAATAAGAACAAAAAACCACAAATAATTAGACAAAAGCAAACAAAAATAAAAATAAATTAGAATCAGATAGTTAGAGTGACAGCGATTGTTCATATACTTCAATTAATTCTTCATAAGACCAAGATCTTGATGGTTATCTTCAAAATGTTTCGGAAGAAAGCATTAACGAAGATTTGTAGTCTTTACCGTCCACTTCCAGAGGACAAGAACAAAATATACCTAATACCAAAAGAGTATATGAAATATATAAAAAAAAAAAAATTTAAACTGAAGGAAGTAAGTGATATAAGATATTGTTATAACCTCAGAACAATTAAGCAAGAAAGTCTAATGAAAATGAAAAGTGAAGCATACAATTTTAATTTTATGTAAGACACAACTCACTCACACAAACGTATCCAAATTCTGTCAATTTTGTCCTTATTTAGATAGACGCACATTATGCACGTCACCCATAACGAAATAAATAACTTAAAAACACACGTATGTATTGAATTTAATGTACTTTCTGTATTATTATACAACGCAATTTTGGTTGTAATTTCGAATAGAAATGTAAACAGTGCAATCATAAATTGTTGCCAGACATACATTTTAGATTGTTTCCAAAGTATGCGGTTTGCGTAGCACTAACGTTATGTACTTTTATTAAACACGGGTATGTTTATTAGGGAAATCTAAGAGGCTATTGTATCTTATAGCGGAAATAACTAGTAAAGAATTTTACACTTAAAAAAAAACACCAGTCGAGTAGGTACGTAAACAAACAATTTTTTGAGGTCGGTGACAGGCCTTAAACTATTATCAATAAGTCCTATACAGACACAGATCTCAAAATTAGTTTTGTAGAGCGTGGTTGAATCGCTTATATTTTAAAATTAAAATAGTCCATATCTTGAAAACAACAGAACCAATTTTGATAAAAAATACAGTGACTCCTAAGTTGAGAGGTACTTTATTCATTAAATAAGAACTTGTGCAATACAATTTCTAATTTCTGCGCTATACGTAGATATACTAACACACAAACATACATACAATTATGAAATTTGGCACACACGTTTAAAAGCTTGACTTGACTTCTTATGGCCTCTGTGGCGTATTGTCATTGTCACATTTCTGACAATGACCGTACGCTAGTGTATACGCATAAATCATGTGAGAAGTGTTTAATATTTAAGAGAACGGTTGGTGGATCCACCAGATGTTTTCCAACCATGATGATTATTTTATCTAAAACAAAAGAGACACCACAACTAAGACAAATACATGTTAGTGGAACACATAATCAAAATTACAGTAGAGACATACTTATATCAAAAGAATATGTTAATAATAAGTTTATATTTATAATTTTATATTTTAATAAATTTACATAATATAGGTATAACTTGTTTAGAAAAAGTTAAGGATAACAGACATTTAAAGGAAGTTGGACGGGGGATATAGAGTAGGAGGATATCATATACGGAACAATGCAGTTTAGGGCAATTAAAAAATATGTGGTCCAAATTTCCCTCGTCCAGGCCACACACACACATTGAGTGATCCCTGATCCGTAATTTGGCTAAATGAACAGGAGTACATGAATACATTTTGAAGCAGGAGTACATTTTGAAGCAGTGATGGCTCAGTGGCATTGGCTATGGACTGCCGCGCAGTAGGTCCATGGTTCGAATCCCGCCCAGAGCTTGAGCTTCACCGCATGGTGGAAGGGCATTTTGCGAATGCCCGCCTGGCTAGCGACCACCCTCAAGTAGAAAATCTGTCGCCAAGCACCTAACGGTGTGTTCCGGCAGCAGTCCTTGAGAGCCAGTGAAATAACAGGCAAAATGAGACTTAACAGATATGTCTCAAGGTGATGGGCGCAGTGCAGTTCGTCACTAGTGATGAAATGCATCTGTTATAGAGGATACCGCTGAACATCAGGTGGGCCTCGCGCTTGTTCCATCACAATAACATAAAAAAAAAAAAAAAAAATATGACTCAACCGAAGACGATATATTGTTACTACCAATTCATGTAAAAAAAATAAGTCATTATAATACGACTCGTAACTACAAAGGATTAAAATAACTAAACAAATGCATATAATTACACGAATGAATGCTAAAATTATATATATTTTCTGATATTTAGTACTGGGGATAATGTATAAAACTATATTTACATTGAAATATATGTATACTAATTTTAAAAAGAAAGGGAAGATTTGTATTTTTGTATACAACGAATAAACTTAAAAACTACTGGACCTTTGGATGAAATTTGGTATGGAAATAGTTTGATAACCGGGGAAGGACATAGGATAGTTTTTACCCAACTGCGCAAAAAGAGGTTAAGCAAGATAACCGAAATACGCGCGGGCGGAGCCGCGGCCGGAAAGCTAGTCATAAATACATCGATAAATACCATTCATAGCAGCCATACGCTCAGTCATCTTTTGCAGATCGATAATAAGGTTTTACGCTGCTGTCTCATGTTGATGAAACTGAATAATATCTTGTGGAACTGTATTTACTCAGATTTAGGCATTTTTTCATAGAAACATCACAATAAATAATACCCATATTCCAACAAAACAACACGAACTTATGATAGCTGCTAATTATGTCATTTTTTAGATGGAAGAAACGGATTGTCATTTAAAATTCGTAATGATAGTTCTCCTGTTGGACAAATCATCTGTAATTTTGAACTGACTCTTACCCTTTTAAGACGCAGACAAACGCTGAATATCCATCACTAGTATACTATGATGATAGACACTATGATGACAGACCTCCTGAGTGTTGCTGCGCTGCCTTAGAATAGTTTTGAATATTTAAATCGAGGTATTGACTCTGCGAGCGCACGATCGCGAAATCGATCGTGCGCTCGAAGAGTCAAGTCCTCCTGAGGATGCTTCGTGTAGAAGCAAAACGCGTCGAAAACTCTTCCGGTTTGGCTGCGTGGCGTTTGTGACGTCATGTCGGCTTAACAGGTAAATTAGGCAGAATTGTCACTAGATATATTTTTTATATTTATTTAAGTGTTTTATTAAAATATTAATTTCATGTTTTCTTCAAATATTTAAAAAAATATTTGTTATTATTAAATATTTTTTGTGTTTGTTTATGTGTATTTGACGGAATAAGCATGAGGACCACCTGATGTTGAAAGTCTCTTGTAATTTAATACATATTATTTATTACTTAGCTATGGTTACCGAAGAAAATATTCACGGTATATATCATCACATCTTAATATTCTTTCATACTCGTAGGTAAGTAACACGTAAAGCATGTACTTGCCTACGAGTATAGTAGATACATAGGAACTAATTTTTGAAGCAATGATAGCCAAGCAGAAATCACTGTGGACTGCCGTGCCGCATGTCCATAGTTCGATCCCCACCGCCGCCGGCCGGCTTGATTCCACCGCATGGTGGAAGGGTATATTGCGTATGTTCACCTGGCTAGTTACCGTGCTGACTGCTGCAGGTGAAGCTACTGTCGACATAAAAATAAAAATACATACATTTCCATGTAATCGTAATAGCGTTTTTAATTCCACATGTAGTTGCTCGTTTTTGGCTCGTGTTAACAATAACAAATACCTCGGGGTATGGATTGATGATAAACTAAATTGGATTACACACATAAATAACCTAGCTTCGCGATTACGGAAACATATATATACAGGCTGACTGGTGAGATACCTTCAATATTTAAGGAGAGTACTTGGTACATGATTCTCGTTACAATGATATAATAAAATTAGGTGCTTAACTTTTGACCAAATTTCTCTAAAAATACGTGAAATGTGGATACACTCCCGACGCACGCCGCGCTGTTTGATTACGTTGATCTAGTCACGTGCGGCGGCACGCGCTTACATACGACAATAAAGAAACGCCGCCGCCACCCCCCAGCAAGCCCACCCCTCAAGCAGAAAATCTGTCGCCATGCGTCTAACAGTGTCTTGTGACGAAATACATATGTTTTAGGCAGAGGCTGCCGCTAAAAATCAGGTGGCCCTCGAGGTTTGTTCAATCCCACAAAAAAAATTGGGTCCGATTATTTAACTAAGTAATTGTCAGTAACCCGTTTTGGCTTCATTTTCAACAGCCGTCAGATGTTGGCATCCCAAAACTGGTGGTTTTTGGGGTATATGAGGCTTTACTATAACTCAGATTCTTATAAAACAAACGTCAATATTAAGTTGACAAATGTGTCTTTATTAAAAAAATCTTACCCATCTGCGACAGGAAGCATTTCAAATCATTACAGGCAAATAACAGGGAATGTCACAATATTAAATATTTTTTTGTATTTTTATAGAATAATATCTTTGCCTATAGTATTTTAAATTCTAATCATTCGAATTTAAAAAAAGTTAACAGGTGGTGTAAAAATGCAGTTTTGTTTATGGCTAAAATTAAAAGAACTGCGAATGTCCATGACATAACGGCAAAGAGCAAGGATTGTCACATCTGACAGTTATTTTTTTTTAATTTTTTTTTTTTGTGCCTGATAGGTTTGACCACTATCTCACCTGATGGTAAGTGATGATGTGGTCGAAGATGTTGTTCAGGCTAACCTAGAAGTACTGGCTCTCAAGGACAGCTGCCGGAACACACCGTCAGGTGCTTGGCGACAGATTTTCTACTTGAGGGTGGTAGCTAGCCAGGCGGGCATTCGCAAAGTGCCCTACCACCATGCTATAACGACTGCCATCCTAAGACAACAACCGGGACCGACGGCTTAACGTGCCCTCCGAAGCACGGAAACGCTCAGTAGTAATGTCACTAGCGGTCACCCATCCAACTCATGACCGCGCGCGACGTTGTTTAACTTTGCTGATCGGTTGAGAACAGCTCAGTAAACTTCGCTACGAGCGCTTCAAAAGTTATAATTTTAAGGTTAGAATTTTTGATAAATTGCAAGGTACCTACTTCCGTAGAAACAACGAGGAGTGATGGTATCTAAAGATGGTCTTGTCATACTGCATAGATAAAATTATAATGGACCTTGGGAGAAGACAAACATTTTAAATAATATGTTTACGAGTGATGAAACTCATTTAGTAAAGCTTGCTGATTTTTTATATCAATATATTTTGCCAATAAGCGTATTAAAATATAAAGATTTTTAATGTTTATTGCCATTTTGTACCAGATAAGCCCAATATTTATATGAATCAACAAAATATTATCCAAGTACCAAATATTCAGATTACTGAAATTCGACATTCCTTGTTTATGTTTATGTTGATTTGGACATACCTTGTTTTTGTTTGTAAAAAAAGTTTAATTTTGTTGTGATAGGATTTATTTATTTTTATAAAGGATAATACGTCTATTTAACATTAAAATAATATTACTTATTAATTTATTTAGTAAGTTCAAAGCAAAAGTTATTGCTTGCGTTGATCTCAATAAAAATAATATACTTTTAAACTTTCAAATTGATTTTTCTATAAAATATTTAATTAGAACATTCCCTGTTATTTGCCTGTGCCCTTCATATATAGTATTTCAAATCAATAAAACAAAAAAGGCGTGAACAAAACAAAATACGAGGTATACGTTTGGTGCGAAAACGGGAAATCAGGTATACCTTTAACAAGAAATCTTAGTATCTACTTACTTTGTATTTTTTTTATATAGTTAAGCGGTAAATAATACTAAAACAACAAACAAAATTGCAGGAATAACTATTTTGAAATAAAAATTACAAGCTGTTAAAGTATCGCCTGCGGTTCCTGTGGTTAACGTCATGTTTTCGAAGTATTTTTTCAGTAGGTAAGATTTTGTATGAGTAATTTTTGTATTGTTGCACAGCTTGAATGATCAGGATTATAACATAATAATGTTAAAAAGCCATAAGTATATTCTATGACCATTCTATTTATAACATATACATCCGATTATCCTGAAAATTCGTCGTGAAATCGTAAAATTTTAATAATGTGTAGTATATACCTGAATTAAACAAAAACATATATTACCTATGAACTGTAACGACAATTTCATGAATAGTTACTGGATAAATACTTAGATTACATTTAAAAGTAATAAAAATAAATCCTGCCTGTATCCGGTCCGGAAGTCGCGAAACTTGCCGATCGTGAGCAAGTGACACTTATTATATGTACGACACTTTCGCAAGTCCTTGAAGGGGCGCGCTCACGGCTTAGGGACATGGCATGCACTACATGCTAGTAAAAAATGAATAAATTATGTATTCTGTTCTGCTAGCCAGGCAAAAGAGAAATAAAAATCAGCCATACTTTTTTTTATATCAATGATAAATCCTTTTTATATTGTTGACTCGTAAAGTACTCATTACGTCTAGTGACATAGCATTAAAATCTCTCAGATAAGCCGTAATTCCATGTTATCAGGATGAGTTGACACTGTTTGGCTTGATAAACTGAACTTTAACATTTGACAAATATTTGAAGTTGTTTTGTATGGCGCCATCACATTATTATTATGGCAACTACGCATGCCCCCGTTTCAAGAGTACGCAACTAGATGTCGCTACAACGCGGTTGTTCTGAATGATGGCTATCTTGTACTATTTTAAACAATCGGCAAAATGTAGACAGGACTAAACAATCAATAATATAGTTGGATTAAATTCTTTGATTCAATAACGAAAACACTATACCAAAACAAAATATCTGTGTACTCGTAATTAGCAAATATAATTTTGCATTCGGAAGATTAAATGAAATACCCACTTATCTACGTCTTTAATTACAATGAATGGGATATGGATACAGATAATATATTAAGTTAGCCAATCTGAATACATAAACATCTGTCCAGCTAGGCCGATGTAGTATTGTATGTAATACTTTCAATTCGGTAGTAATATATTCATTCCCCGTCTGCGTTCAGCTCGGAGCGCGCGTATCCGTGTGTTGTTTTATTATTATGTAAATAAGTTTCACATTTTTTTGTACATAGAGTTACTGAATGAGTGTACTGAGTGAAAATAGTGTTGTGTCTTATAATGATGTAAACAATCGTTTTAAAAGGTCGATGTGGAATGGATTCGAGTTTAGCGAGATGTATGAGTAACCAATGACCGCAGGGCATTCCCGCGCGCCGCGGGCGGGGGGCGAGGGAGACCAGGTCGCTGGCGCTGCTTGCTACGTCGTCATCGCCACGGGCTCTAGCCTCCTCTCGCACTCGATACAACACATATGACGAGTGAGTATACAAACATTATCTTATATCTTACCACATACCTACGCAATGGGTTATATGTTTCCTTGTATAGCAATTTCAAAATCTTATTTTCACAATACTCCTTAGACTTTATTCGGAACCGAAGCTGATAATGATAACTATGTGATACCTTATCAAGATTCGCGAAATTTTGCCAGGATCTTATCTGCATACCTATAATAGGTACTAGTTTATCTGACACAATATCTATCGATGTGATATTATACTCATTGTCGGATTTTCATTCGTAGTGTACGGTGAATTATTATTCTTTTCAATTTCTCAACTTATCTCGTTTCTACGAACGTGCATTGTTTACAAGGAGTTATCGGAAGTTGACAGGTATAGTAAACGCTTGCTATTATTCCAGATTACAAAAAATTAAGTCTCGCACTTATTATTATTGAGTACTTTATAATTTTCTGACTTTTTATTAAGGGGAATACCTATACAATAATATGTATATCACATATTATGTGACTGCTGCGGCGCGGAGTAAACTTAACATTCTTGGATGTTAAAAATCCTGGATCCTGAAAATCTACTTTATTTTTTAAGATTTGAAAAGGTCCCATGAGGCATATAGGTATAGAAAATATTTGGTTTCTGAAATTGGCAACACAAAATATTTTGCGTGGAGTGGATGAAGATACTAACTTGGCAAGAATGCGAAGTCCGTTTTAAATGTGGAAATAGTTTTTTGAATAAATTTGTGGTTGGGTAGGAGAGTAGGAGTATTTAGCGAGAGGCTGCAGCAGAGCAATACAAAACACGGGGCGCTCTGTGACCTCGAGTGTCAGGGCGCGGGTGGCGGGGCGAGGGGCGCTGGGGAATCCTTCTGGCGCCAGACCGGCGGCATCGGCGTCTGCCCGCGCCCCGCCCTCCCGCACCGGCCAACTCGAAATAGATGCACGGTGATTTACGCCTCGGGCGTATGAGTAAATATGTTGCTTGCCTGCCTGCCTTGGCACGTCCGCCCGCCCCCGCCGCCGCATGCCGATCCGACCGATCTCACATCATACCGCCATCGCTATCGATGTTATTATAGCACAAGCGACATTCATTTTGCAATGTAATGGTAGCCATTCAGTTAAGTTCCTTATCTACGTTTCAACAAATTAATCTCCGGTCAGAAACGAAGCGACCGTATCATGCGCTGTATCTATTCAGTGATGATAACAGATAAAGCACGCGTTGTGGATACAAGCTTCCCCAGCGGCTTCACCCACAGTATACCTTTGAGGCCCACCGTATTAAAAAAATTAAAACTTGTTACACATACCTACCTAAAGTCAAGAAGTTTTTTTATTAATAACTTCTTGCCATAGTATGTTGTTGAACCAAGCGGAACTTAAAACTAAACTTAAACTCTTCTAAACGAAAACAAATCAGAGTAGGGTCCTGCTAATCTAGGCCAGCTAATTAATGTTTCTTCAGTAAACTTTTGTATTGTTGCATGGTGGTAGGGCATTTTGCGAATGCCCGCCTGGCTAGCTACCACCCTCAAGTAGAAAATCTGTCGCCAAGCAACTAACGGTGTGTTCCGGCAGCTGTCCTTGAGAGCCAGTACTTCTAGGTTAGCCTGAACAACATCTTCGACCACATCATCACTTACCATCAGGTGAGATAATGGTCAAAGGCTAACCTATCAGGCATAAAAAAAAAAAAAAAAAAATATTGAAGGATATATAAATAGCTTGTTATTTTACTTCTAGACCTGAACATTGTAATAATAATGTTATCAAAATATCTATTTGTGCGAAAAATGTTTGTGGTGATCGGCCTCGTTAGCATCGTCGGTCCACAACCGATCTAGGAGAAGAAAAATCAAAATCAAATCCGGTTTCAATGTCGGTTCACAAAGTGGGGTCCTACCAGAAGTATAATGTGGCAGGCTTCTATCAAGGAAAAGGAAAACTTCTAATATAAAACTTCCAATCCAAGCTGTTAACTGAATCTTACTTGTTGATGCGTGGCTAGAGGGCGAAAGGCGACTCGAGTTGAGCCGTCTTGCCACATTGAATGTAAGGAGAGTTGCCATATCATGGATATTAACTGATTCATTGTGTGAGACAAGTAAAGCTGAAAGAGTGTAACACCACCAAACACGGCTGATACAGTGTGGTACTCTATTACCGACAGAGAGTTGCACTTTCCGACCATATAAATGAGTGTGTAAATGCCAGAATATTGTGAGTTAACCCGTATTTTCGTTACTGAGGTCTATGCTCCCATGATCAGATTACTTATGCAATCTGTGAAGAGCCCCAGGGCTCTTCAGAGGGAAAGGGAAGAAATAGAGGAGTTTTGAGAGAGTGATTAAGAGAGGTTCTAATAATTTGCAAGGACAATGAATGAGATAGTAATAATGTTGGTTGATTTTAATGCCTGGATGGAAAGCATGACGTATTTGATTTGGAGATTAAAGGATGTGAAGTGAATTTGAGTAGAAAAAGTTTGCTTGACAAATGCATAGAGTAGCGTCACAAATACTATGTTGGACATAGATACACTTGTGCACTCGAGAGGTGACGAATGTGAGTATGATTGATTTTGTACTTGTACCAGTATAATATGAATGATTGAGAAAGAATGTTTAGGGTACTAGAGCATATTAAGTACTCTGTTGGTTGATACTGACGACTTCGTAAACGTAAGCAGAATATGAGGAAATAATTAAAGTAGAAAATCTGAAATCCGGAAGTCATATTTTATAAGTCTGCAAGAACAAATGACCTGGACCTGGGATAACTATGAATTTGAGGAATTATTTGAAGTAATTTCAAGAAGATGCATTGGTTGTATGTGATACAAGTAAAAAGTAATAAGGTGAAAGATGTTTAGTGTGCTAAATATATATTCCAGGTGGAATGAGATAATAAAAAAGCGTGATTGGATTGATTAGCTGCTAGAACAAACCTGATAATACAAAAAGCCAAATAAGTGAAAGTTTGTAAAAGGAATGATTGAAGAAAATAGGTGAGCTTGGCAAAACGTTATCTGAGTATTTCTGGACGAACAAAGTTTTTCTGAAAATACGGTCGTTTATCCACAGGTAATATTCAAAGCTCTTGAGTTGAAATTAATCAAAGATTAGAACGGACGTGTAGTGAATAGAGAAGAGAGTATATACTTATGAAAGGAATTGTAGAGTACTTTTGAAGGTTTAGAAAGGGATTATGAGCGTGATAAGAAAGCAGTTTATGATCAGGTACCTAATACTTGTTTCGTAGTAGCATGAGTGAAAAGTTAATGTGAGTAAAACGAAGGAATATTTATGAAAAGGGTGAATGTATGGCACCATGTAAATAATATGATGATGGATAGAAAAAGGTTTACAAGTGAAAGAGTTTGTATTTTGGATACCCGGGAAGTTTATTTATGATGGACTGAACCCATGACAGACACTTGAAAAGGAAACAGGACCAGAATTGAACAGTATCGGTCCGATAAGAAAGCAGTGTCAAGATACATAGTTACGTTAGTTATGAAAGGTATGCTGAAATTTTTTGACATGTAGAGAGTACCTACGGCAAGAAATAATGAAACCTTCGGAAGAGGAAAATCTCGGTGAATGTACTCTGGCCAGATTGGAGTTAATAAAATTTGCTTAGTATAAGATTGTATAGATTTGTAAATATTTTTTTTAAACAAAAATTAACTTATCGTCATAAATGTACGAATTCTTTTTTAGATGGATCCTTGAAATCTAAATAAGACTAAGTAGGTAATCAGTTCAAGGACCTACATAAAAGGCCGGTCATTTGATTCACCAAAAATTAAAGGACTATGTGTCTTGAATACATCAAACACTGAATTATATAATCTAAAATTTTGTGAACGAAAAACACGATTGGGGATTAAATTTCCAGAATAGAATTAATTTATAGAGTTGGCTCTATTGTAAAAAAAATGGGGATAAATTTGATAGTGTAGTTGGATTATGGTCATTTGCTAAATAGAACTATGGTCAACTGCGTGCCTGGCAATTCGTGATTGAAAAACTAGTCACCTGCGTATCAGGTAATTTGCGTTTCTGGCACTATGCGTCGAAATCCTCTTTTCTAGTTGATTTTTTGCACACAAGAACATTTATATGATATAATTCCTTTTTGGTTATTTTTTAGAAATTATTTCTTATTTCGGCCCATACGCCGTTTGAGATAAAAAAAAAAAGTTATAATGACGGAACAAGCTCGAGGCCCCACTGATGTTAAGCGGACTAACCTCTGCCTAGAACAGATGCATTTTTTTCATCACAAGCGACGAATTGCACAGCGCCCGTCACCTTGAGACATAGTTGTTAAGTCTCATGTGCCTGTAATTTCACTGGCTCTCAAGGACTGCTGCCGGAACACACCGTTAGGTGCTTGGCGACAGATTTTCTATGTGAGGGTGGCAGCTAGCCAGGCGGGCATTCGCAAAATGCCCTTTCACCATGCGATTAATGCTCGGTAGCTATCACTTTATTCACGTTGGAAGTTATTGACGCTATCACTCTCACACGGCAGCCATGAGGTGAGCTTGCCCCGACAAGTCGTCTCGAATGCGCTGCATGTCAGCTAGGCGGAAATTCGCAAAATGCCTTTCCACCATGCGATCTTCATTTATTTATAGGCAACCTGCTCCAAATGTTTGAGATGTGATTCTTCCTTTAACATCTGATAATATATGCACAGAACCTGCACGAAATCCTTGAGCTTGTAATTTCACTGAGCAACTAAATAGGTACACAAAAGAACCCTACTCTTGTCATATCTAAAAAAAATACAAGAGTCGCAATCGGCACTCGCCTGTTGACCGGTCGTACTGGTTCTCTACTGCAGCCTGCAGTCGGAACGTCCGCCAGCCGCCGCCGCGGGCCGCGCCGCCATATGCCTCCACCACCACTATCCATTCATTCATCAGCCAAAATGAATTTAGATACAAAAATTGTGTTTTGCTGTGTTTTATAAATCTCCGATATTCTCTTTCTTCGGACCTAATCCAATACCAAGTTTCTAATACTTAACAGATCATGAGCCGCGTTCCTTAACGTTATTAACATCCTAACAAATAAAGATGACCATTTTTTTTATTCCTGATGGTCGAAGATGTTGTTCAGGCTAACCTACCATTTTTAAATCCACGTGTATATACATTTATTTGATAATATGAAAACGCATAACTTTTTTCTGTTACTAGTACTTTAATCATCCGACTTAGTGATACCGAATTGGGCTTGTCCCGACGGGCTACCGAGTAGAACGTCTACTACCGCCAGGCAATTAACGTTACCTTCCGGCAGTTGTCCTTGGATAAGTAAGTTTAGGTTTAGCCTGAACTGAACATGAACCAGTTAAGTAACTGGTACACCTTCGACCACATCATCACCTACCATCAGGTTAGGTTGCGGTCAAAAGCTACCGTAACTGTCAACTATTCTAGGTTAGCCTGAACAACATCTTCGACCACATCATCACTTACCATCAGGTGAGATAGTGGTCAAAGGCTAACGTATCAAGCATAAAAAATAAAAATAATAACATTTTGTTTGGATAGAGTACTTAAATATAGCGTTCGTTCAATTTAAATTTCGTCTAAAGTTTAATGACAATGGTATCTGTAAATATGCCGACCTAGGTTTCTAATGATTGCGGAAGTATGAATGTCTGCAAGTGGCGAAATAAGCGCAGACCTGGATAGAAGAAAACCTTCCAGATACTTCTAATAGACCTTTACCTCGACGAACGAATGATTGGGACTATTTCTGATGTCGTATAATGATCCTACTAGAACTTATTATTTCTTCGTAGCCTACTAGGTATCCTCCTCACAGGTATACATATAAATTAATTAAAAAAGTAAAAAACCCGACTGCAAATAATTTATTTTCGTTAAACTTTTTATCGTTCCATTGAAATTAAAACTACAAGTTATATATACTTATGGAATCGTTTTTTAATGTTCTTCATTTTGATACCCCACTCGATGGGTTTGGAAGAAACATCTAAAATCCGCCTGATAATTTTTCTTTTATTTTGTACCTAGTATCACTTGCGTTGTCAAGATGAATCTAACGATATCTCTGACATAAAAATCGGTTAAGCCGTTTATAAGTTATGGTATAATAAAGAAAATTTGGAATATTTATACATGGCCGATATGGATCTGTTGACGTATGAAGGTGTTTGAAAGCGAAGTGGCACACTTTATTCTTTGTTATGTTGTTGTAAGAGGAGACAATTTCAAGCTGCTCATCCTTAAAAACAAGATACAAGATTACATTTGATGTAAGTTGCATTTTTGACGTCGAACCTAAGTGTTAGCGAAAACTACTAATTCGATCTTGTCACCACTTAATAATAATATAGGTATTTTAACAAAGTGGTGCTGTCTCGCCGCTAAACGCCCGAACAGAATAGTGCGATAAGGACAATTGCAGCTTCTTTAAGTTTTGACTTAGAATTTCTTACTCAGGGGTGTCTAAACACTCAAGTATCCATCACAAAATGGTAGAAAGATTTTGATGATTTTACGCTCTTACTCTTACGGCTTACGTGACATCAAAGCCCGACTATCTGGGAAAATAGATAGATAGATAGATAGAAACACTTTATTGAAACACCTTAAATATAAAAAAATAGTTAAAACAGAAACACAATGCAAAATAAGGTAACAATTGGCGGTCTTATCGCTGAAAGCGATCTCTTCCAGACAACCATTTGAGGAAGAGACATAACTGAAGAGAACCAAGGGATGGTGTTTATATAGATTATAAAATAGTACTCACAATGACACATAATTTCTAAAATACTACACACATTAAAATAGATAAAATAATATATATAGGTATATAAATATATCTAATATATACACGTATACAACATATATACATATAAGTATACACATTAATAATAATAAATACATAAGCATATAAAATATTATATATATAATAAACATACATAATTACATACAACTTAATCAATAAACATAATATATAAATAATGAATGATGTTATCAGTAGTATAAGACTAATATTAACAATGGAACAACGAATTTCAAAATTAAAATAAATAAATTATAGGGAGCTAACGAGTTTCAAGATAAAAGGCTTTCACACGCTCTTTAAAAACAGCTAGTGACTGAGCACGCTTAATTTCAAGAGGCAGTGCAAAATACCAGATCATGAGTAGTAACACACGGGAGTTTATGAAGAATATGATAAAATTGAACGAGAAACATAAGCTAAGATCATATCAAGTAGATATCCGTGGTCCTTGCCTACCCCTCCAGGTAACAGGCGTGACTTTATGTAAGTACCTATGCTAAGGCGTCAAAAATAAGTTAATGTTATTCTTCCATATTCAAATAGCTACTGTACTACTAGGCACGCCAACATCGTAGTAAGTAAAAATGGTCACCGCCTACCCAGAACACGCGTGACGTCAAGTACATAGTTACATAAATACAGATATTCAATACTTTTTTACTTTTGCCCATGTCATATATATTTGAACATGCAATAAATTAACCATTTCAAATTATTCCGCGTGTGAGTCGTATGATAGCTACATGGAGGTAACTATTAACATTTACGTAAAGACTTCAGTAACAACAAGTAATTAATTATGTAAGTGTCGCAGAGGTCATCAGAATCACAATGAGCGGGTTACAAACGTTGAATTTATTTTCTATCAAAACGTAGGCATCAATAGTGTAGTAAGTAAAATCTATACTTGAATCTATTAACTGGAAATCAACCGCTCGACTTTATTTCCAAAGGGCATTCGGGATTGTAATATTGCCTTCATTTGTGTGGTTGAAATTCCGCGAACTTTCAGTTGCTCTTTACGTTTTTTCCTAATTAGGACAGATAATGATGCGCAACACACTATACTTTTTCGCACTAGTTTCAGTTGAATTGTGGTTAACACAATTTCTCGGTACTCATCAGTTGGGTTCAGAAAATATAAGTTGTTTAGTTTTTAGCCTCATTTACTCGGAATCGGAACTAAACGAAACATTACAACGCCCCTGCAAATTGAAAATAACTTGTAATAGTAGAGGGAAACGATGAGTTTCTTAGAAATATTGGAATAATAATGTGAAAAGGCTTGGTGGATTTATTTTACCCGACCAGTTAGTCGAGAGTCGCGGCGCGAGCTTCGGGGTATTCTAGGAACTGCACACCACACTGATTGGACACGTCAGTTATTATATTGATTGCCTTGCCACGTATTTTAATTAAAGTTTTGCTCATATTGTAGTTTCAAAGACGTTGTTGGTATAAAAAACAAAAATACAGAGCAAATAAATTAACACTATTGCAGTTACCGACTTAATAAATACAACTAAAGCACAAAAAGAAGGTAGGTAAGAGCTGAAGTCCGAGTTGTTTCTCTTAAAATGTTCGGTTTTAAGAGGGATCGATGCGTGTGAGCATTAGGAAGAAAGTTCCCGAAATTGACGTTTCTGTTTCCCCTCAAGCAACGACAAATCTATAATTTTTTGACGTTAAAATTTTAAGGCAGAGTATATCTATCATTTTCATTTATATAAAAATCTTTCTAAATTTGTCTGGTGGTCTTCTCACTCATCATCTTGGCGGCAAAACGGACATTTCTCAAAAGAGGCCTTATCCAGGAAGAAAATAGAAGAATACATTTGTATGGAGCATCGCACGCCGCCTTCTCTACTTTTGCATCGAATACTATGTTTACATGTTACACGCACGCAAAATTGGCAGTATATTGTAGATGATACTGCAAATTTTAATATTGCGCGTGGTGTATGTTGGGATTACAGGTCACAGGACACAGATGACACGTCTTAGCTCCACATATTAAGTCAATATTATTCTTCTATGTGGTCTTGCGAATCCCGTCAAGTGTATATAAATATTGCGGGAGCCAGAAATCGCCGGAGTTCCTTGGTGAAGAAAACCCTACAGTACCCTTATAGGGTTATCTCTTGCCAGGGGAGATAGGCGACCAAGGCGAACTGGCTCCATAGCGAACCGAAGAAGAAGCGATACTCAAGAGCGAGTGTCTACACTTGAGTTGGTAAAGTTAGGTTCGAACAACATTCATAATAGTTTTATGATATATATCCGCGTGCGGGAGTGGTAAAGAGAGTGATCCTTACATGTAATTAGCAGCAATGATTATAAATATCAAAGTGCCATCAAGCTCTAGCTTTTTCACTAGCGCGGTTTTCATGCAATTGGAGCTTTCTTGCACTCGCCGCACCAGCCAAGTACCTACCTCTCATGCGCATTGTTGTGTTGAAGTTATTTACGCTCTTTTGCAAAATAGTTGACACGATACAAAAGCATGCTATTATTATTACGTATAGGCACGTGTATATTGAGATTCACTGAGTTTATAAGTACTTAAGATCTAAAGAGTTAAAACCTTTCTTCGAGTTTTAATACTAGCCAGAATCGAATTATATCATCTGAATTTTAAAGAAATAATCAACGAAAGGAAAAATTTTAACCACGTGATTCAAATTTGATCAATGGTATCTATCAATGCCACCGATGTCTTTTTTGTCACCGGTGAGTTCGAAATCATCGATGACATTAAAAAATCGCAACCCTGGTCATTCCGTTTCGTTTATGCAGATACCTTTTAGTAGAAATATTAGTATTTACTAAACTATGGAGAAACTGATTTTATTTTTGGGCAATACAGAGCACTGTTTTTTTTAAATAAAAACGCAATGTAAGCCGGATTTGGTGGCGCTCTTGGAATTTTTTTTGTTACCAAGATAGGTAGAAGTCATTGGAGTATAACATGGCGATTATTCAGATGGTTAATTTCTGACTCAAAGAAACAATTCACGACTATCTAATTAGTGTGTGCGGTTCCAGGCGAATTCCTCGTTTTACAAAGAGCCTCAAATAAGCGAATAATGTTTAATCGAGCTTAACTACACAGTCTTAATTCGCAAGCTGATTCTCTTGAAAATTAAGTCAATTAAAGATTGCTTGAAATCCTTCGAAAATCGCGTATACGTTTAGTGTTTTTTTTATGGAGCATATACTGTATTGTACATACTATGTTACGACTCGTCAAACTGTTATCAGGGCATTATTATTAATTAATTACCTCTATCCACTGTTTCCATTTCTTTAAGGTCCTATTCCTTTAACCCTATTTCCTTCTACCACCGAGGTGTTCCACTAACTAACAGACTAGGAAGACTCGTTACGCAACCCGACGAAAACAGACATATAGATATGCTAGATGTAATAATAGATGAGTTGTTCCCGGTATGGACCGTTTCTATTATGGCTGCCATACCAGTACCACACATTTTTTTTATAATTTCTACGCGCAATGTGCTTCTTTGATCTCTGCTAAAATAATCAGCATCTTACAAACCCCAAAATATGGTTCTCGTACTAGCTCGCATTTTGGCTACCAATTTATCTATACTTCTATACTAATATTATAAAGACGAAAGATTTGTATTTTTGTATGTAACGAATAAACTTAAAAACTGGACCGATTTGAAAAAATCATTATTAGACTACTACACTATCCCTGATGAACATAGGCTATAAAATATTTTCAAAAACTTAGGGATCCGTATGAAAACATCGATGATGTTAAACGTTTGGTTAAATGTGTGAAAAAAAATACCAAAAAAAAATCATTATATCGCGTACGCTGCAGAAATTGTTGACAATAGACCAAAGTACTACAATTTTACAGAGGACATCCTACAAAAAATCCCCAATACCAAAAGTCTAACTATTAAAGTTATGTCACAAGAACTACTTTTTATGTGTTTCAATTTATGTTTTTTGCTAAATCGGGCCGCTAGTTTATCATACTAATTTTACATAGAGCCTTTTCGCCACTACTAGCTGGGGTTAATTTTTATATCAATAATATAAACCAATCATTATATATAAATAATACGTATTATTTCTTTTACATTCGCTTGCCAAAAAATGTATTACGTATTATACTCGATAGATGTAGAGAATGCACGTCGGAAGTGGGAACACCTTTCGGACCGTTTGGCTCCTGTCCAAAAGATGATTCCGACTCCCGTTAGTCCCTCCACCACGAGTACCGTCTTTGCGTAATTGCGGTAGCGGGGATACGCTGTTCTATTTTGAGCTTCGGGCAAAAGTACAGTTTATTTTTGATTCGAATACCCACAAATAAATTAAGAAAAACGAGTTGATACAGTATAACGAATTGGGATTTTTGTATATCGAGCGAACCACATTTACAATAATATTTATGATTTCAAGCACTATCGCATGCTAAGCCAATTTAAAATTTTAATTGGATTCTAATGGTGAAAGATTTTTTCAACTCGGTCCACTAGTTTTTAAGTTTATTCGTTACATACAAAAATATAAAATTTTAAATATCATTTTTTTTCGTCATACTTTTAAGTAATAATTATTATTTATTTTTTATTGTTTTAAAAAATATTTTTTCATTTTAGTCCTCGTATGATACAATACTCGCATTTCATTCCAATCTATAGTGTGCCCGATGAGTAAAACACGGGTCCATTTCCCGCCCGATATGAACATTATTTGCTCAAAATATTTTCAAATGTATTAACGTAATCGTAATAGTTTCAATTCAAATACAAAGTTATCACTTGATATAACATCAACTAGTTAACATTCAGTATCGCTTACATTATGAGGATTCGGTACGCTTATTAGGAGAAGACACGGTGAAAGTATCGCGGCCGTTCAACAATTCGGCACAGACGTAACTTCTACAAATATAAACACGGATGTAGTTATACACATTTTATATAAAGACGTTAAGGGGGTGACACTGGCGAAATGGTTATTTTTACGTGATTTACTTGTTGAATCATTCGGTTTCTTAGAGACAAAAATTTTACTCTAACCCTTTGTTTGTCAGAAACAAATTGTATTGTTTATAATTCTTATATATTCGTTTTTGATTTCATCTTATGTATTTGTTTTGTATAAATAACTCGAACTAAACCTTAAATTAAAAATTGACTCAGAAACTACTGAATAAAATCACTACATTATAATAAAACATTTATGGCCATTTTACATTGTTTAGTTTGTTTTTATTCTCAGCGCATCTATATGAAATGTCTCTCTTGCTTTCTCAAAATTTCGCGCATTTCTGACGAGGAATATGACATTTCCGCCACGTTAATCGACAAGCACTTAGTTTTTGTGATTTTCAAAGTCACCGCCCAGGAGCTGCTAATTTTGCAATTATTACCACCTTCACATGGTTAGAAATTTCTTTTTCGCCAAGATTCCTCCCCTAAAGGTTAGAAATTAGATCCTAGAATTTCTAAGGATATAATGGTTTTTGCAATAGATCCTGAGAACCTTATATATTATTACGATAAAACTATAAATTTAAAAAGAGTCATGATATCATCGTCGATAATGCTGCCTATTATTTTGTTCTACGTAAGTGTAAAATAAAAACGTAAATTACAATTGATGAGCGTCATAGAGGAAAGACTTGCGAGCGGTGTGAATAGTTGTTTATTTGGTCAAGTGGTACCCAGCGTCGTCTGACTCACGAATATTATTGTCACATTCATATATATGGCGTATTTTAGTCGTTGATATGCCAACGCCGGAATTCGCAGAGAATGACGCCATTCTCCTGATGCCAGTACTTGCTTATACGAACATTGCGATTTGCGACAGTCTTTATATTTTATGCAACGGAATATTAAGTAGGAAGGTGTTATATACATTTTATTTAAAGTTACATCAAGGTGTAGGTTTATTTGTTGTATAGTTGTATTTTGTTGTTGCGTTATCAGGTCATTTATGCACGGTTGCCAAGTATTGGTTAAAGTATACTATCGTGTGACATTATAAATGATCTTTTTATACACAGACTTAAAAAAAACGAAGCTTATCTAGTCGCCACATTTTTTTATGAATGACCTCTAATTGCTTTTTACTGGATCTTGATGATTTTATTTTTGGTCGTGGAGAGTATATATTATTCCTCCAAGTTGATCCAACATCAGTCAAGTAGTTTGTCAGTTATATTATATATATCAAAGTCTATAAATACTTAATTATTCATGTTTAATTTAAGGTCATATAACTTGTCAGTCTTGCTGATTTATTTTTATTCATGTTCAGTCATGCTACGTAAGTAGCAATTGTAACTCAAAATTCGGAGGGTGTTAGCTTTCCCGACCGTGGGATTATAGAGATTGCCCTAGGGAGAGATAAGTAAATTTTAAAACTAATTAGGCTCCTTGATGTACTTAATATTCAAACAAATATGTTTCTTCTAACTACCCTCTCAAGTAATGGATAAAATATACTTTATAAATCCATGCAAATATAGAAAATGAAATAATATATTATATTTATATATATATAATTTTATAACAATCGACAGGCCGGTATGACGCGATATATCGTAAAAAACAAACGTGGCGTCATTATTAATGTATTATTTTACAAAATTTGCGAATGTGCATAATAAAGGCGGATTATTAACCGTTAAATGTTCGTGAACGTGCACGTGTGTAGTCAAAGAGTACAGTACTAAACATTATGTTATTACTCATTCTCCATATGATGTTTTAGTACCTAATAATAATAATAAATGTAGTATCCACCACCCCGACAACTTGAAAAAGAAACCATTGTGTAGTGTACATACGTAATAAGTTAGGTAAGGTCCGACCTGACCGGCTGAGAAACAAGACATTACCTTTCGACTTACACAAATTTGGTGCTGCATCAAACTCTACCTACTTCGGAAATTTGGAGGGCCGCCCGTGCCCCACCCTTCTATTATCATAACTTTGAGAGTAAAATTTTCTTTTAATACCTATTATTGTTTGCAAAACTGTACAAACATATGTACACCTTTTTTGAACGGTATGGAATGAAAGTCACCGAAGAGCCGAGTTTATAGATAAATTAATAATAATTTTTAACTTTGTTTAACAAGATCATACCTAATATGCATTGATTGGTCTTGTCATATCTTGATGATTTATTCGGAAAATACCCCAGCGTATTACGCAGCTTGCAATCTCATTATAAAGATAATGTTTATCAGACTTATAAAGCGACTGTTTAGAATATGATTCAAAATTTCAAATTGAAACCAGGAGATGTACAATATGTTATAATAATATTAATAAGTATAATGCAATTATAAATATCATAAATTGCACTCGTTTTTGACGTAGGTACATAATAGGGGTAAACAGTATGACATTGCCGATTTGTAACTGAAAATTTGAAATTAGTTTTTTTTTAATTTTAACATATTTATTTTATGAAAATAATTACCAAGGATGGCCATTTATGCCTTTGCGATAGAACTCGGGTGATCTAGATTCGAGGAACTGTGTGAAAGCATTTTGTACTGCCTTGTGGGAAGAAAACTTTTTATACGTAGGTTTGGCCGTAGAAAATGGTCCAAATCACGAAAAAAATTGTAGTCCGTTGGAGCAAGGTCTGGCAAATACGGAGGGTGACGAATGGTTTCTAATTTCAGTTCCTGTAGAGTTAAAACGGTTTCTCGTGCTCTGTATGAGGTCCATGGGGTATCATGGAGCAATAATGGTGAAAATCGATTCATGAGTCGGGGCTGTTTCACTGCTAGTTTTGCTATCATTGTTCGGAGTTCGGCACAGTAGACATCTGGCGTTATTGCTTGACCAGATCGGAGAAAGCTATACTGAATAACACCTTGCTGAGACCACAAAACAGTTACCATTACCTTTTTATTGGTAAGCTTTGCTTTATAACATTGTTGCATCGTTTGACCTGGGGTCAAGCGCTGCTTAAATAGGCAAATAGGCTCCTCCCTCTAACATGGGACTAAAACATATCTGTAGTACGGTGGAAGCACCACGATTTTCAGTAAAATGGAAGTGATATGAACGGGCTTAATTTTATAGTTCACAGCTGCGTTGATCATAAACAATTTTTAACTATCATATACATTCTCATTCTGTACATAATTGAATTTAATTGATTCTCTTTTCTATCCTTTTTACAAACATTTCTATAAACAACGCTCTGTAGATATATTAAAAAAATAACATACTTAAAAACAATAAACAATTTTAATTTCTATACGTGTGCTTGTTCCGATCCGTCGTGGTCTAGTGGTCTTGATGCAAATAGTTGCCTACCTAGAGCACCTATAGCTCGTTTTTATTACTTTCACAAAAATAAACGTTCTTCTCGCAATTAATGTTACTCGTATGGCATGTGCAAATTATAAGAGTATAATACTAGTTACGTTTAATTTGAACCTTTCTTTGTTAGAGTATCACGATTCAAAATAATTTGGACGAAAGACAAATGGAAAATGTATAATGATTATCCGAGCGGGGTGGGTGCGGTTCGTTTTGCCGCCGCCGCGCCGAGGCGGCAATGCGGCGCGCGGTGCGGTGGCGGGAATGGCGAAGCGGTCGAGCCAGTCTGGCAGGCGATGACCTGCTTCCAAGGGAAGCCCAAGCAAGGTGGCAGTTATTATAATACAACAAAACAAGTAACCGTGCAATATAACAACTATAGTAGATTATTTTAAGAATCGGAAGGTTTCATAAAACAACAATTCTTTTTGGACAGTTGTGTAGATATAAAATGAAAACTTTGGTCGATTATTACAGGATTTTTACGAACCCTTTCTGATCTATAATATAAGTTGTTAAGTATATTATGGTAAGTAGGTTTTTCTTGTGTTTTTTTAATGTTATAAACTGACGAGTCACGCTTGATGATAAACATCACGCTTTGTTGATTACAGTTGCCACCATTCTCGTTCTGCATGACACTAAACTGCACTCGTCACTCCAAGGCGTTAGTTCATATGTCTCGTTTGCCCAGTAACTAATTTTACTTGCCCCAGTGCCCTTCACATGTGACCCTTCAACAGAAGTGTTTGCACACTACCGCTTCGAGGCAGAATATCTTTCACTGCGGTAGTACCTACCAAGGCTCTTGATGCAACTAACCTGCCACCTAGTATGTAGGTACATAATATACTCGTACCAGATCAAATTGATTGCAACAAGTTGCTGTATGTAAGTCGCTAACAATATTCATAAATGTTGTTAGGACATATTGTACCGACCCTATAGGAATGGAATAAGATTAGGAGGGCGATCTTTCAATATAATATGTCCATGCCCATCCCAAAAAAAGTTCTGTATTAAGTATTGACTAATTTTCATCATTTTATTGGTATACCTTCTATATAAACAAAAAAATATTTCTGTTCCATATGTCATGCATGTGTTAATCATGATCTTCCTAATTTCCTCGATGTAATATTGAAAATGAAATGTTCACTTGTGAAATGAAAATTCATATGCATGTAATCTGTTTTGTTTTTTTTTAAGTCCGATTTTTTATATATAAAGTTTTATTACTTCATTTTATAAGCTATAATTTAAAAAACAATAAATAATCCTATTTTTCTCTTCAAAAAAATAATTTGCACATAGTACCTATCTTATATATTATTAAATAAATATTATAGAAGCGAAGAATAAAGATGATAAATGTCCCACATGTACAGTGGGGAAATTACTAAGTAGGTAGACAAAATTAAGGTTTGATTATTTCCACAAAACTATTATTGGCGAGCACCTATTCCCAAAAATAAATGAAACATGAACATATTAAACATCATCTTCCTGTCATTCTCCTACCTTTGAGGACGTATGCTGTCTTCCGACGACTTAAAATGCAACGTATGCTTTGGTATTTAAAAGAAATTTTGTTATAAGTAGCTTTGTATGGTTTTCTTTCAATCGGGACCAAAATTTACATTAGTATTGTTGTTTAGCCATTTTACTGAAACCCACTAGGTGTAAACATTAATGATAAATATGATCATATTTGATTCCGTTTGCTCTGCTACTGTGCACCGATCTATCCAGTGCTTAGCGGCTGAACAATTAAATAAAAAGTTATGATACCTCGACATATTCAAGGGATACAATCAAAGTAATTGAAATTATATGTAGCCAGTACATTTATCCTGAATAATCCCGATGACTAAAATAGCAATCTTATAGGAAAGTCATATCAATATGCAAATTACGTAGATGCAGAATGTTATAGCTTTCGTCATTAAATTTTTAAAGTTTAATATGCTGTACACGTCCATCTGGATAATGAACGTTTGATATAGTTTGGTGCTAAGACTGGTTTCATGGATTCCCGCCCACGCGACATCGTGGCGCCCGACCGCGCGGACCGTCATAATTATTCTTTAGCAGCGTTGCCAAATGTTTCAGTTTGGATGAATACAAATTCCAATTACATATAGGTGCTATTCTATCCAATACATCCATAATCCGTCCTCATTATAAGCTAACGCTTTACGCCTGACTCATCAAACTTCTTAGCCGAAAATTTATTTTATGCTAATTTGGATTGCGGAATCTACATGAATGATCTCAGATGCAGGAGACATGAGAGTAGGTAAGCGACTGACACTCCCCGAGCCGCCGCGTGGCTCAAGGCCGTAGAGTGACGTCGTCGGCAACAGGCGGTAACTACGCCAACTCAACCAAACAACGCAACAAGTGCCCCGCGCCCGCGCCCCCGCCCCCTCCTCTCACATACCATTCGCGAAACACCAGCTGTCATACCATCGCTTGCTGCCATTTGCTGCCTCTAACGACGTTTAACTTGCACTGTTTGCTTTAAGAATACTAAATTAAAACTTAAAAAACAAAAATCTTAGATATTGCTGCGTCTATCGTTTATAAGTTTACGATTTTAATTTATTTCTTTCTACACATTATGAGATTTGCTTAAAGATCCTATAGGAATTATTTTATCATCTAAGTAGATTTTAATCTGATTAATCTTTTTTATTTATAATTATGTATATTAATGTGTTTAATAATTTTAATAAAACTGTAAGTCTCATTGGTATCGTATGTTAATATAAATTAAGCATCATGATGCGCAGGGCTGTCATTGTCAGAGAATTACGCCACACTCGCAGTGTGTTTATTATTATTAGTAAACACAATATTTGATAGCATTCATTCTGAGATAAAATCTTGAGTCAATAAATATGTTATAATTGATATCTGGTCATTTGTCATATTATCTAGAACATGCAGCCAGGCCCCATTCAAACAGCAAACTTGAACATCCTCGAATGAAACGCGTGCGTCATCGCCTCCGCACTACTGATAACCCAACAATTATCATTGCAAATAATGTGTTTATATTATTACATTCATAATGTCTATCTTTGGTGCTGTGGAGTTTCGCTATCAGCAGTGAACTGAGCAACTGGGATATATTAATATTACGCCAGGCTTATTTGTATGTAGGTAACTTTATAAATATAAGATAAATAGGTCTTTCTGATAATTAGTTCACGAGATAAGTTAAATATAGGAAAATGCCATGAATATATTAATTGGTCTATAGGTTGTTATTCATCTTAGTTTGAAGTACCCTGGTTCGATCCCAACCGCCGGATTGAGCTTCACCGCATGGTGGAACGGCATTTTGCGATTGCCCGCCTGGCTAGCTACCACCCTGAAGTAGAAAATCTATCGCCAAGCACCTCACGGTGTGTCCCGGCAGCAGTCCTTGAGAGCCAATGAAATAACAGGCACATGAGACTTACAACTATTGTCTCAAAGTGACGGGCGCAGTGCAATTCGTGACTTGTGATGAAATGCATCTGTTATAGGCAGAGGTTAGTCCGCTTAGCATCAGATGTGCTTCGAGCTTGTTCCGTCACAATATAATAAAAAAAACTTGTAATATTTGGAAGTAATATCATGAAATAAGTATTATTAACGAATATAAATTTTACTTCCTCCACTTGCTGTGAATTTCGCCCTTGCTTTAGTTAGCACAGCACTTGTTTTGATTTAAAAAAAACGAGCAACTTTATTTCCAATTTTATTGACAATTATAATTTTTTTCATTTGGAATCCTAGTGTTTTATTTTATAGATTAAAGAATATAATAAGATATTTCTTTACATAAGTACCATGCCATTTGTTACCAATATGTGTACATGTTTTAAGTTTCTGACTTCCAAACAAGGTTCTCAAGCCGACTGCATGTTTTTTTTTATTGTTACGCGATTACTGCGCCAATGACGAACTGATTTCGCTGATTATTTTTGGTTGGGTAAAGTATATCTCTAAGTTGGTTCCATGCAAATTTCATCAACGTCCGTAGAGCCTGTGAGTGCAATGACTCGTAGGTTGTCTAAATGCTTTTATTATAGTAACTGTAGTGTTGTATATAGTTCGTAGTATTTTGTTAATTAAGGCATATCGTCGGTAGAGTAGTTTTTAAGTAATAGTCAATTAACTGAATAAAATATTTGGATACCTGGATGATTTAAGGGTAATTGCAAATCTTTTTGGTGAACAGTATTCTAGGCGAGTGAATGATTTTCTAAGCAGCATGCGTCACTAAAAAGAATGAAATAACTCGTGGAACTCGGACCTTGATAATGTGAGGTCATTGTTTTGAACCATCTTGATTCAATTTCGAAGTTATTTCATACTTTTAAATATGGGAAGACGGTATTGTTTTTTACACGACTGCCCAAATAAGGAGTTTAATGTTTTCAGTTTCTTTATTCCACCATAACTTCTAAACGGCTTAACTGATTTTTATGTAATAATTTTATCATAAGATTTGTCTTGATAACCCCAGTGACGCTAGGTACCTACATAAAAAAACAAACGGCGGATTTTAGACGCTGTATTGCTAGAAAATAAAAATAAAAAATATTTTCAAACCAATCAAGTCAGGTATCAAAACGAAGGGCTTTCAAAAGCGATATCATAAATATATATAACTTGCAGTTTTAATTCCAATGGAACGATAAAACACTTTAAAAAAAATGCAGTCGTGTTTTTTTACGTATTAAACTTGCTAGTGTAGAGCTCTGGCATGGTTGACCGGAGGATTAATATTTTCAATGCCGAAAATACTTCGTTTTAAAAAGTATCAACGTTTCTTTGCCCGAAATGGTGAGGATCCTCACAGAAATAACATTATCAGATGAAAAATAAACAAAGGTTAACAAAGAAAGCATTCTATTAACAAATTGAGAATATTGGTGGAGTGGCGCCCGGGCGGATGAAGTCGGACTGTGGCACACAAACCGATACCCGTTCTTGTCTAGCGCAACCGTTACGAAATCAGTGCTGCATGAAAATTACGCTATTGCCTCAATAGCTTGTGATGCCAATAATAAAGGAAATTGAGGGTTAGTTATAGCGTAGTGTGTGTAATGAAAAAATCGAAATAAATATCATTTGGTATCAGACATATCAACGAAGCTTAAGATAACATTGATAAAATTATGAAAGTACCAACTTAGGTAGGGAGGGACGTTAATTTATTTGTCATAAGTTTATCACCAGATGTTTGATAAAGATGACGGAAGGCATTCATGTATTCGGTATAAAAGCTCGAAATTGGTTTGTATTTTATAATAAGGGCTTTTGAACGAGGATATGATTGTCCCCGGTGATGTTAGTCTAACCGTTTAGGTGAGCAGGTTAAAGTCCGTGCATATTAAATGTAGATGCCTACATATAAATAGATTACGAAGAATAACCGATCCGGTTGCGGCGAAGGAGGGAGATAGATAAAACACAACATGAATCACTACTTACAGCGAGCGCAGAGTCAGTGCGCGGTGCGGTTAGGGTGGCGGGGGACGCGGGGACCGCCGCGCCGCGCCGCACCCCCACCCGCCGCCCGCCGCCCGCCGCGCCGCTCTTAACTGAACGGAATGAAACGAACAAACCAACGACATTACAAACAGTTGAACACTCATCCGCGGCGCGACGCTACCTTGCGCTATTCAGCGCTGCACCAAATCGAATGTACACGACCACCCAGGATACATAATATTTACATAATACACTAATATTCGGTAGATAACAGTAAAGATACTCTTCTAATTGTAGTTTTTTGTAAAAGAAAGTGCTGTGATTGAGAATTTGAGTGCAAGTGAGTGACGATAACACAGGTGTGTTTGTGTGTGTGCGGAGTGGCGTGGAGTGGATCGTCGTCGTCGCGCAATTATTAACGATGATTCACTTGCGCGCGGGTGAAATGCTACCTATCGGATTTGTTGACATTCGTTCTGGAGGCGTCAACAAATGATATCACTAAAACCAAATTATAATGGTGGACTGATTTATTTGACCGCGGTACGTATCAGTCGACTTCTCGTTATCTATTACCTAATTATTTTACATGTTAGCTTATTGTAATGTCATGAAATTCATGAATATTAGATACCTGTACAGTTATCTACAGAAATAATACTAGGCATTTTACGAAATCTGACTAGATTTTATCTACATGATTGATTATAAATGATAGTGCAGGTTAGTTAGGTTAGGTCTATAGTCTATAATCCTTTGAAAAAGTGTATTACATTTCAATATCTAGTAGCTAACTACTTTTGTGAACTAGGCAGGTAATTAAGAGTTACTAACACCTACGTAATAGCAATAACCAATGATGACTACTTATTTTCATACTGTGTATTTTTCAATTAAGATGTTATCTAGGTGCTCTACAATATTGAGATAAGGACATATGATTGGACAAAATTGTTTTGCTAAACAGTTAGTAATATTTACCTACTAGGTATAATTTCATAGTTTTGACCAATGGCATGAGAGTCACCTAAAAACTATGAGGTCCCATATTTACATCGCACCTAATACCTAACATCTTGAATATGCAAGTAAACAAACCTCTTTGTAACTTTCCAAAAAAATATATGTTCGTACCCTGTATGTGTACCTACGTAATAGCAGGACCTACATAGTATCTTCACAAACTGTGACTAACTAACCTAAGCAAATTAATAATTTAGTCAAGACAAGACACATCTTGAGGAAATACCCATGCCAGTGTGATAAGTATAAAATAACTTAGAGAGAATGATTGCGAATCGCGATGGAAAGCGCAGTTACATTTGACATGATTGTATAAACTCGGTACCTGATTAAGGTTAATGTAGTGCCGCTTGTAGAAGCTAGAAGATGGGATAGGTAAGCAATGAAAGTTGGCGGCGTGCTGGCGGCAAAACAGGCGACGACGCCAGGGCCGCTTGGCTAGGCGCCAGGCCGGCGGGCGGCGGCTCGTCGACGGGATTCCTTTGTCTCATTACAACACTCCGGAGCGATCGTCACTTCATTTATTTACTCCTGTAAAATAATAACAACTTTCAAATGAAACTACTATGAACTAGACTGACAGGATTGCTTCGTTAAATGTCCCAGTGTCACTTAGGAATCCCGAGGTATTGGGTTCGATCAACAGGTCGGACAGTTTCTGACTAAAAACAGGCAGTAGGTATCAGTCTTGAACTGTGCCCAGTGAGTAGTAAGTCTAATTGTTTCCCTATTACTTGGGGCAAAACATATCGATGAAATGTGGTTGTGACCACCTTTGTATACAACTACGGAGATATAAAGTGTTATGATATTATATTCAAATAAAAATGTTTATGGCCAAAATTGGTATTATTCAAAGCGGTAGGAACACAATCAAACAAGTTGCTAAATAATTTGCATTAATTTCCAATCATCTGCAAGTACTTTGGACACTGCACTGCTCTACCTACATAATGATACCTCTACGCATACACGCCAAGAAACAGTGAACTGAACATGAGTGAACGACACGAACACTGGTAACCGAGGTATTATAATCTAACTAGTCGTAGTGTGTGTGCCAAGTGCGTACCTACTGAACTTATTTGTTCGCGCCAGCACCGGCTAGCCTGTCTCCGATTCTCAGAAATTGTAACGCCTTCTCGGAACGGAACGCACTAACATCGTTGTCGTCCACGAATGGCTCAACTTTGAGTAAGCGTAAAGCGAGGTCACTCTGCCGCTCGCCAATGGTTACCTACACACATAACCAGAAAATATATTTTTATTCTATATCAGGTACAATCAGATCCGTAAAGTGCATAATTTGATAGTAAAGAAATATATAACGATACTAAAACTCATACCTAAATAGTAAAAGTAAAGCTTGCTAATAAAGTTATTTACACATACTTATGTAATAATGGTCAACGCTACTCTAGTAAGGTTTAAGAAAGTATTAAGATACAGGCTTCCTCGTCGTATTTGTATACGTAGTACAGCTGGCGAGGCGACTGGGGACATCCTCGCCTCGTCTAATAGGACCTACGTCATGATGATGTCACACACCAATAGAAACGGTTCGGCGTGGCGCGCGGCGGTGGCACATGCGCGCTGTGTTGCGTCAACACGCTCAACCTAACGCGACGCTCTGTGGCGGTGTGGTGACTGCATCTCTAATACAATATGGTCATTGTATATATACAATGACCATATATCCCAAAATTTTAAGTCTGCCTTGCCTATAAGTTGGGGTATTTATCCGTTCGCACATTGTATACGCAGTAGCAATTTTGTAATATAGAGCAACCCACACTTTTATAATAATCAGTGTGTTAGAAATATCCAACCAATCAGAACATAATACAGTAATTATGCGTTTCAATGTAACAAATAAGATTGGATAGTTCCTCGTGAACTATATACACACAGCTTCTTAAAGATAAACGATACTAAATATAGAGTTGGTTTATAATATGTATCTAGTATATATTAGGAAAACGTTTCCATTAAATATATACTTATATGTACCTACTTGTACTTATCTATTAAATATTTTAACCCAGTATTAATTACACACAACTTCTTAAAGATAAACGATACCACAGACGATACTTAGTATAGTTGGTTTATAATCTGTATCTGGTCTCTCTTAGAAAAAAGCTTCCTTTTTATAAGAAATTGTGGTATATAAGTACCTGTACTTACTTATTTATAAGTTATTTTGACCCAGTATTTATATATAGCGGTACCAAATATGGTAATCCAATTAGTGTGGCATTCGTAGCTACGCAAGAAACATATTAATGAATCACTAATACAAGCAAAATATTCTAAAAATGTCGAATCATTTAGTAGTGAAATGATTCATTCGTGATAGTATTTTTATTGTAAAGTTAGAAATTTGAGGTTTAATACTATTTTTAGGGTTCCAAGTATTTAAAACATTTAAATACTTGGAACCCTTTCCTTTACATTTTTGGGATATCTACCAAGCACCTAAAATCAAATACTTAAGAGGTCTTTTACATTTTGCAGCCCTCTCACTCGCACTTTTAAAGATTATTTCAAATAGCAACAATATGGTTTATATTTTTTAAAATGTAGTCAATCATTATTTCGCTGCATGCAACTATAGATGTTCTCAACATATTTTTACTTTGTTACATGTTGAGTCCAATTAGAATTAGAGGCCCAAAATTTTAAATAACTAAATTACGCGTTTTGGATCCCCCATAACAGATATCAAAATGAAAATTAGTAGAGAACATCTATAGTTGCATGCAGCAAAATAATGATTGACCACATTTTAAAAAATATAAACCATATTGTTGCTATTTGAAATTATCTTTAAAAGTGCGAGTGAGAAGGCTGCAAAATGTAAAAGGGCTCTTAAAGGATTATTTTTTACATTTATCACTTCTGAAAATTATAAATATGTAATACCATTCTTAAATATAAATATAAAAAATAGTAGTAGATAATTTAGAAGAAAGTAAACTAATATGCAGGACAAAATTGCTAGGAGAAGAGTAGGTATAGAATAAATGAAATATTACACTTTGGTGTAAAGTGTAATATTTTATTTAACGATTATTACACTTAATTGAAATTTCAAATAATACATTAAATACATGATATTCACATCATTAAAATACTGTTAAGTGGTTTTATTTTCAATAAGGGGTTCATCGCGTAATCCCTTTCGTTCACAGGATAGCTTTATTTTTCTGACTGATTGCTCGTAGTTTATGTAGGTACCTAACCTAACTATCATTTCATACTAATCTATCTTTAAAACGCGATCACGATATTTTTATAAGATCAGAATAGGTACTTAAGTTAAATTTAAACTGCTGCTGCTGCATAATTAGTAACTAGGAACTAGAAATTTTCTCTGACATATAATAAAGCACGAAGTCGACCAGCTTATTTAGGCATATTCGAAGAAGGGTCAGTCAATATGATAAACAGTAGTAAGGCATCAACTTTTACTTTTGGTTCTTATCTGTCGTTGTAATAAGATAATACATTTAATTGTTAAATATGATGATAAACTTTCCAGAATATTTATGTCAATATGTTTTTTTATATATATATATATATATTTTTATCTTTCCAGGTACTGAACTCGCGGGTAAGATGCCGCTCACACAAGAAAAGCGCTTGGACGCTAATTTTTCCAACAACAATGACCACAGTTACCTGCATAAAAAGTTCAAGAAAATGGCAACTACTATTACAGTTTTTCCCCCAAATTTACCTAAGAGTGGGGAAAGTAGACAAAAGGAAGCCAACTTGACAAACAGTACATGCAGTGTTTCAATTCCTAACGGAAGTATAGCCGCAGCTCACCCCGAGGTAGAGAAAATAAAAGAAGATCGACAACACCTGCTTGTGCAGGATGTAGAGAAAAATGTACAAATTAATTATAGCGATGAAAATAGTAGAATAAGTAGCGTTAATAATATTGTTCAAGTATCTGGTCAAACCAGTTTTACTGAAGATTTTTCAAATAAGACTGAGAACCTTGAAAATGATTTTATCAGGGATAGCTACAATGGAAGTGTAGGCGGACGTTATATATGTCCTTATTGTAAATTATCTTGTGCCAAGCCTTCAGTACTTCAGAAACATATCAGAGCTCATACGAATGAACGACCTTATCCCTGCGTTCCTTGTGGATTTGCTTTTAAAACGAAATCAAACCTCTATAAGCATCGAAGATCGCGAACTCACGCTCTACGATTGCAGGGCGCTGACATTCCCGTGACTATGAACGATGATGACTTGTCCGGTGGCTCGGAAAGCGATACATCCATTCCGCCAACGTCTTTGTCGGAAACGGGTTCTGACTCATCCAATATGCGAGTCGATAATTTCGAATTCAGAAGATTTTCTCCCAGTGTGTCACCGGAATCTATGAATGAAAATGTTATATCGTCTATGAACATGAATTTAACTTCAACTATGAATGATAAAAAATCAAAAACAATATATAAACCTAAATTTAGAGGAGCATTTTATCAAGATGTTGATGACAAGGATAAGTTAAAGAAATCGATTTCGCCTCATGCAAATTTTCTTACGGAACATATCTCTAAAATAATATCAGATAATGAAGCCATTGTCGATGTAATAGAAACACCACTTCAAAAAAAATATGGCAAAATTAAACAAATTGCAGAAAGTAAACAGTTAATCAATGAATCTATAGAAATGAAATTGGATTCATCACCGCTTAATTTGACGAAAAATAATCACGAAGCCGAACATACGTTTAGAAAAAGATCTCATTCAGAAAGTTTTTCTATTATTGATTATCAGAAACATCCTTTAAATCCAGAAGGTTCGATAATCAAAGACCTTCTGCTGAAAACTAAAGCGAATGGCTTAGCTTCTCTAACTGGGGAATTAATAGAGGGATCTTTGTATGTTTGTCCGTTGTGTCAGATTATTTTCCGCAGTGCTGACAATTTAGAAACACACAGAATGTATTATTGCGGTAAAGGCAACGTCGCAAATACACACAAGGAGATAAAAAATATAAGGCCAGAAAATGTATTTGTTAGAAGTAACTCTATTAATGTTCGTTTTCCGGAATCGCAAACATATTCAAAGTCAAATAATTCTCCACCTATAAAAATCAAACCAGAAAATCTCGTTATCCCGAAACAAGAATCAAATGACGTCATTGCGCCTTTACCGTCTCCAGGACCTTTGTTGGGAAACACGAGGCTTGTAGATACTAGAGTTCCTTCTGATTATACGAGAAAAAATGAGTACATAAAATCAAAACCTACGGCGAGCCCAAAAAGAAGATTAGACAGCAGATCAGACACTTACAGTCCTAGACTAGTGGAAAATATTTCTCCCAGATCAGCAGATTTTAACATTCAACCAAAAATGCGGTGCATTGACGCAAATTCTGCATCGTTACGCGCAGTAGAAGAGATGACGCAACATAATATGAGGCATAACTCTACGTCTCTTCATATGTTTGGGGGTGAGGTGAAAATTGTTGATCACTCTGGTGGGACAACTACTTTACGTATTGAACCAAATAAAAACCAACTCTCGCCTATTTTAATACATCAGAATCTTTCACCTTCTAAACTTGCACATGACGCTGAGGCAAGCAGTGTTGTAGTCAGATCAAGTTTGCAGTCTGGTGGAACTATAGTACATAATCCGCCGACACCTAAAGAAACTATGGGAACACCACAGCCGCAAACTCCAAGAATAACGATATCTACGCCCGGGACCTCAAGTTCAAATTTACCAAATATTCACGAAAGAACGCATTTTCAGTTCCCACCACTAAGTGCAATTACAGCGTATAATCCGCTGACATTGCCTCCACTTAGCCCATCATCATCTCCCAATGGAGCAACAACAATTTTTCATGGAGGAAAACTTATTCCACATGTCCCAGGAATACCTGGACCAAATACACCAGGAATGTACGTAGGCCATCAAAATGTACCACCGAAAAACTTAGTCAGCATTGATTTTAATAAAAGATCAACCGCATCATTTCGTGAGGATATTCACGGAAATTTATTGCAAATAAGTGTCCAACCGACAAAAGGATCATTATTATCAAAGTATGAAACACAACAATTACGTAACACGAGAAGCCCTCATTTAAAATTTACCCATAATGACGTCGAAAAAGTAATTCAGAGCCAAAATAATTTTAATAAGGATGGACAGCAACATGTGTCTGCTACAATTCCCGTTATAAAAGTAAACAACGCAGACGAATCTAGCTCATATCAAAAAATAGTCACATCAGGTAATCTTAGACCTGTACCAAGACAAGAGGGTGCATTAAAAAGAAGTGTAGACGGAATGCCTCGGACCCTAGTTTTGAAAGAGAATAATATGCATTATGCCATATGTAAACCTAAAAACCGTGACAAAGTAAACAGTGCATTGCTTAAAACTATTGATATTAAGTCAGAAAAAGATAGCAGGAACTTTAATTTTGAGAATTTGATAACTAAGGCAGAAATTTTCAATAATAATCAAATTCCAAGTTCATCTGAAGTACAAAAAAACACAAACGCTCAAGAGACTCCTACATCTATTCCAAATGAGAGATCAGAAACCCTATATTTCCAAAAGAATGTATTGGTTAAACCGAATTCAGAAGAAAGAAAACCAAAATTTTTAAGGCCATCGACATTGCCTCTGAAACCTGGCACTTATACGCCGAAAAGACATCATGGAATAACACCTAACGCAAATACAATGCCCTTAGTATCACCAGAAACACCACGACCAGCTAAGGCTTACGGACAATTATATTTGAATGGCAATGCATATACTTATCTAGGACTAAAATGCTCAACGAAAGTCTTTTACTGCACTATCAATCGGCCACAACCAACTTATGTGCCCAATCAACATTTTCTGTCCATGTACAGTAATTGGCAGGTAATTACAAATAAACAATACAAGTACATAGTATCACAGTGACACAATAAATGAATGTATGATAAATGTGTGAATATGTTTACAGTTATTATCCGAGCTGACGCCAGACCCACTGGGGCTGTCAGCATCGTCTGCTATGTCTCTATATGACTCACGTCATCGACCGCAAAACGTGTCCCGCGCTGTGATTAAACAGGATCTCATATTGACTCATTCATCACAGTGGAATACAAATTTTAAGGATAATAAACAGGTATAAAACTCTAAATGTTGCTTCTTATGAACATGCACAAAAATATTGTGATTACTACTTATTGCTCCATTTTAGAAATTGTTTTGTTTAAACATACATTTATAACTGTTTCAGACCATACAAAGTCCAGATGCTAAGAAACTGGAAAATGGCAAAGGTCAGCTATCCGATAGCACAATGACACCTAAAAAAGAATTAGCAGGAGGATTTGAAAGTAACGAAGAATACACGTATGTCCGCGGTCGAGGGAGGGGGCGGTATGTTTGCTCCGAGTGTGGAATTCGCTGCAAGAAACCGTCAATGCTCAAGAAACACATTCGCACTCATACGGATGTACGGCCATATACGTGTGTTCATTGTGCGTTCAGGTATGAGTACGTTATCTATTATATATACTACTTTAAATAAAAGGTAAATTAACCATCTCAGTAGAAATGACGTTATGTATCTTATTTTTCAGTTTTAAAACAAAAGGTAACTTAACGAAACATATGAAGAGCAAGGCACACTATAAAAAGTGCTGTGAGTTGGGAATAAATCCAAATGAAGGCAATGATGCGGATAATGGAGAAATGGCCCCGTGTTCTGGTGAATCTGGTGACGATACGGACTCTGATGGGGATGAAGGCAACGAAGGGGAAACAGAGTCAAGTGGTGAGATTTTTTTTGCTTACTTAAAACCTTACATTAACCGAATCATTTATTTATTTTAATAACCAACGTCGTTAAAATATAGCCCCTTAAAATTGCAAAGAAGTAGAATAATTTGTTAAACTCTAGACTCGCGTGTGATTCAAGCTGTATTTTCTTTGTCGTAGACGTGATGCGTATTCACGGTGCGAGTGTGGATGCAATAAAATGTATGTTCTCCCCGAAAGATATTATATTATTTATAAGTCTTTGTTCGTCATAGGCACAAGTACACCTATCGGGAAACACCGCGAATATTTCATGAATGCGAAACCATCTAGTCGGGTTTCGCGCCTTTCCTAGGCTTTCACGCCGAAAGTGTAGTAGGCCCGTAGGCACAAATATTTCACCACGTAAAAGCCTCTAATCAGACTGCCGTTATTTTGACCAGCAGGGCTGGTATAACCTTCGAGTTCGCGAAGCTTCTTACAGGATAGGTACTGGATATAGTTCACAAAATTAAAACGATGGGGAAAAAATAACTAGGAGCACGATACGAACCTGCGACCATCTATCCCTATAGCTGGGCATGCTCTACCAACTGACCTATCGTGTGAGTGCATCGTAGCTCAAATTTATCCCTTTTTTATAACGTTTAACCTTAAGGGGGCAGATGGTGTGGAAGAAAAGAAAAATACCTTCGTTGTAATTTTGTAAGTTTATTGGATTAGGAGGCGTAAATGCAAAAAATAGTATTATTAGAATTGAATATATAGATTTTTGTTTACTTGTGGAGTTCTTAACTCCACAAGTAAACAAAAAGCCCCGAAAGATTATTATATTATTTACCTGTATATTTTACAATTACTCCTATTACTTAATATATGTACATACTTAATAAGTCCATATTAAAAATTTAAAGGTGCATGGTTTTTTACGTATCTATAAATAGGTAATTAATTCTTGAACAATTGTTCATAGTCAATTAAACTTGATGTTACATTTTCCGAGTAATAAAGTAGCAGTCACGGCGATCATACGAAGTATTTACACAATTCTATAGAAAGTTTATTGGCGCGTGTATTTTCACGGTTCGTGAGTGATCAATTATACGGTAGATGGTGTAATTATTACGAGTTAAATTATTTACCTTCAAACTAGAGTTATTACTTTATTATCTGTAGTCAGCAAATAAGCTGCAAATACTGCCCTTATCATGAATATAAAAATATATTTTTTTATCTTTCAGATACAGAAGCTTGCAAATCACGTTTGCCAGAACACGAAGCAGCGCATTGTTTATTGTCCCTTGGCAGTTCTAGACCGACAACATCAGCAGCACCAGGTCTAATAACCAGTGCCAGACCTACAACTTATCCATATACGCCTACGGGGTTAGAAATTGCCACATCAGAAATACCTGAAAGGCTCACCTTAACGCCGGATTATCCAGATGAATCTAGAACAGATGCTGAAAATGAACCAATGGATTTAAGCAAAAGTGATGTAAAAACACCTACTACCAACATTCCCGAAATACCCACTGCAAGAGAATCTAGCGTACTCGCGTCTCTAGCATCAAATACAGCCAAATTACCGCAGCAACAGACTCAGTGGGCAAACGGAGAACCTATGTTACATACGTACTTGACTGAAAGGGCCCTTTTAGACTCAAAAATTAAACAAAGCCAATTGACATGTAACTTCAGCAAATTAAGGAAAGTCGATATGGAAACGTCTACATTTCCGGAAAAAATAAAAAAAGAAGACTGTTTAAAAACTGTTAAGCAAACTAATAATAACCTTGTTAACTTGCCAACTTCCTCGCCTCAATCAAATGTCGCTACCGAAGACAAAGTATCAGTAAAAGAAAGCGATACACAAAACTCGGTCGGTGTCTTATCACGAGAAGAAAGTATCTCCACTGTAAAAGACACTTCAAATTTAAATACTGCTCAAGAATTAAAACGTCATGTTGTTCAAAATAACAGCAACACAGAAAATGCGAAACACGTCGTTTCAGAATATTTAAAACATGCTCGAATTAACCAAATCAAAACCCAAGAAGATAAACCATTAAATTTAAACGATAGCACAGGTGAAGACAATAGCGTTAACAACATTGGTGTTGAAGAAAATACGAAAGTTGAAGAGATGAACTTTTCTGATTCAGATTCAATAAAGTTGCCTTCCCTAGAACATGACCCTATAGCCAGAAAAGTTGTGATCGGGGTAGGCGGCGTAGCTTTTAAGGTAGCAAAAGGGAAAGAATATGATAATGCGTCATATCCACCGGGAAGACTTATGGAGGATGGCCGTAGAGTGTGCGATTTTTGCAATAAAACATTTACTAAACCATCACAGTTAAGATTGCACCTGAATATTCATTACATGGAGAGGCCGTTCAGGTGTAGTGTTTGTGCTGTTAGTTTCCGTACTCGCGGTCATTTGCAAAAACATGAGCGCTCTGGTTCTCATCACAATAAGGTTTCGATGACATCAACATTCGGTGCTGCAACTTCGGTTAACCCAAGACCATTTCGGTGTTCAGATTGTAATATAGCATTTAGGATACACGGTCATTTGGCTAAACACCTCAGGAGTAAAATGCATGTAATGCGACTTGAATGTTTATTTAAATTACCGTTTGGTACATTTACTGAAATCGAACGTGCAGGTGTCAGCTTGACTGACATAGACACAACTGATTGTGCAAGCTCTCTGGCTAGCTTACAAACACTCGCGAGAAAGCTTCACGAGAAGGATCCAACTAAGCTGGAGTATAGAGAGCCCGGAAGCACAATAGAGACTCCCGCTGGCAGGGAATGCTCTGACGATGAGGAAACTTCTCTTAATTATGAAAATATGAGTGAAAGTGACAAAGACATTGAATCGAAAACTATTGATAATAGTGATGGACACAATGAATCAAGAGTTAATTATAGTGCCACAGATATTTAGTGCCAAAATTACTTTAAGTAGTTATAATGTGCAATTGTTTTGTTATTAATTTTTAAGGTGTAATAAGTTGTTCATGCTGGGTCAGAAAAAGTAGAAAAACAAAATGATGCGCTTTAATCATACGATGTATAGTTTGTACGTAATTCGTAAGTAATTTAAGTTATAAATATTGTAAAATGTACATATTGATAATGATAATTTAACATTGTTAAATTTGCTTCCATTGTAAAGCTTATTCGTTATTTGTAACTCTAAACTAGAATACGAAATATTGACAAGTTGTTTGGGAAATCTAATTGAAATGCTATTTTATGCTTTCAATTATGGTCACTGTATTCTTCCAGAAACATTTTGTGGTCCATATTGTAAAATACGTTTCAAAATATATCAATGAGACATATTTAAAAGTAGTCAAGTACATAAAATTCAGTAGTTTGTATATATTTTTATAAAATATATATGAAATATTTACAATCTCAAAAATCTACTTCCAAATTTATAATGTAGAAAGTTTGGCATATCAACCTCCAGAAAATTTAGATATGTAAATAATAAAAATAATCCTTGAAGAGTCTTCCATATCAAAAATAGTGTTTTTGTGCTAGTACTGTTTTAATGAAACAAATTCTTCAAATGAATATACGTACTTTATAAACGAGAGTAATTTCTAGGTACATACATTTTAACACCTACCAACTTTTACAAATAAGAAATTTGCCTACTTGCTAGCAAGTAATTAATGAATTACCCATATTTTAATAACTTTACTAGTTATTATAATAGTAAAATCCATTTTTGAGAATGTGTGTATTTTACTGTTTTGTAACATTTATTTGTACATAATAAAATGTATCACTTTAGCTATCCATATCAAGGAATGTATTAAATAAATTAATATCAATATACCTAATATGCTATTTGAAATATCGATTATATGAATGCGTAAGTAATATTGAAGTAAACTTTTCATTAGACGCATTGATTGCGTTCATTTATCGTGTAATTTTTCTAAATATGTAATTATGTAATCAAGCACAATGAAAGCTCGAAAAATGTGGTTTACTTGCGATTATTCTAAAATTTTAAGGTTATAAATTTTCTGATGTTTACTATATGAAAGGGATATAAATTTTACAAAATTGTTGGCAAAGCTATGTAATGAAAAGTTACATAAATTAAATACATTGAGTTATATAAATATATTGTTTGCTTTGTGTCATTAACTATCATACTTGACCAACCCTACGATTGTGGACGAAACAGTATCATTAATTGATTATAAATTCAAAATCACAGATCTAAATCCTTAACGTTAACAAAAATATATAAATGTTCGAAAAAATCTTCAACCGACGCCACCCCCGTAGACTTATATGTATATTTGATGCAATAAATTCCAGTCACATATAAATAACATAATAATATAATACGAGTGAACGCGCATTTCGAAGATTAGCAGGTTCTTCCAGTTTTCTCGCCCACCTAGCTTTTAGATTTTTAAGCCAATATCTTTTATATGATTCATGATGCAAAATCAAAATTTAAAGTATTTATCTCTGAGATCCTATTCTATCTAGTGGAATTCCTACGATTGCTATAATAAAACTGAAATTGAGAATGAGATGTATGTTTAAAGTACGTAAACATTTACTGCGATGACAGCTGATAAGAGATAGAGGAAGGTTTTAGAAAAATTATACTGTGCCGATCCCACCTGTATATGGCGAAAGACGAACATGGTTAAAAAGGCAGTGAGAACTTCTGCGCGTACTTTGGTTTATTAAGAAAGGATTTTTTTATTTACAAACAAAACAATGGGATATAACCAGACCTATTTCAAACGAGGAACTATACAGTATTATAAAGAATCTTACCACTTAGCGATATAGTTAGACAATGAAATTAAGAAGCTACAATTTTCTTTTTTTCGATTGCACTGTGTTTTCACTGTCTATCAGATGAGTAGTGGTCAAAGGCTAGCCTTTCAGCAATAAAAAAAGGTAGACAACGATTTTAAAAATAATGATACGCCTTAGTTAAGAAATTGTAGAGCAAATTATCTTTGATTAGTCAACCCCATCTCTTGGATTTCACGGTAACTATGTTCAGAGTCAGTAACGTATCAGTACAAGAAATCGTACGACTTGTGACAATTTTCTAATATGTGGTACGAAGCACCTCTGTTTCAAACCATTCCGGACCCAAGGCACCCTGGGGGTGTCACGGGAACATGGATTCGGACCCGCGGCACCCCCAGGCCATATAAAGCAGTGCTTTTGAATGTATATACTTGGTAACTATACCACCCTACTAACATATGATTTCATAATTTTGAAATTTCTGTAATTTATGCTGGCAGATTATACACGTAGGTATACTAGTTTTTTGTTCAAAAGAATCCCGAAAGATTAAATTCCGAACATTAAAGAATATTTCGCTGATGGTACCTTTCACAGTTGTCCGAGTCCATTTGTCCAGATGTATAGTTTTCACGGAAATATGAACAGTACCATTACATATACTAAGGCGAAGCCTTTAATTTTCCTTAATTTTCTTTAATGAAGCAATTAGACTTTTGAAGCAGTGATGGCTCAGTGGCATTGGCTATGGACTGCCGCGCAGCAGGTCCATGGTTCGAATCCCGCCCAGAGCTTGAGCTTCACCGCATGGTGGAAGGGCATTTTGCGAATGCCCGCCTGGCTAGCGACCACCCTCAAGTAGAAAATCTGTCGCCAAGCACCTAACGGTGTGTTCCGGCAGCAGTCCTTGAGAGCCAGTGAAATAACAGGCAAAATGAGACTTAACAGGTATGTCTCAAGGTGATGGGCGCAGTGCAGTTCGTCACTTGTGATGAAATGCATCTGTTATAGGCAGAGGATACCGCTTAACATCAGGTGGACCTCGCACTTGTCCCTATATCCCTATGTATGCTTAAATCTTTTAAACTATGCAATGGATTTTGATGCGGTTTTTTTAATAGATAGAGTGATTGAATTGGAATCTTTACATGTATAATAATAATATAAGCTTTTTATTTTCTTACACTCTACTTAAATAACATTGTTCTAACTTTTCTTAATTCTCCGCTTTGAGCGGTGAAAGCCTCCTCCATCTGCCTCCATCTCTCCCTATCTCTCGCTGCCCGGCTCCAAGTTACACCGGCTGTTTTGGCGATGTCATCGCACCACCTTTTGCACGGTCTTCCTGGTCGTCTCTTTTTATCCATGGGGTGCCTGTTAGTTGTCGTTTGCGACCACCTTTCGTCTGTTACTCGTTGTAAGTGTCCCGCCCATTTCCATTTCAGCTGCAGGACTTTTTTTACTACGTCTTTTGCTTGCGTCTTCTTCCTTATAGTGCTGTTTTTTATTTTATCTTTAACCTTGTGGCCCGTGTATCTACTCTCGATTCCTCTTTGACACACTCTTATTTGATCGAGAGTCTTCTTCGTGAGTGGCCATGTCTGGCATGCGTATGTGAGGCATGGTAACAAACATATTTCCATTGCTTTCGTTTTAAATTTTATTGGTAAGTTGTTTTTGAGAATATCTCTCTCATACTCCAGTATTTATTCCACGTGGTTTTTGTTCTTCGCAAAATCTCTTTTTCAGTGCAGGTTTTGAAGGTGATCAGATGTCCTAAGTATATATAGTCCTCTACAAATTCCAAATATGTTTTTTGAATTTCTATGGGTACCTTTTGTCTGTTGGTCATTATTTTTGTCTTATCTTCGTTGACTTCTAGTCCTACTTTCTTGCTTCCTTCACAGAGCGACTCTAGCATGGTTTGTAGTTCTTGTGGGTCTTCTGAAAGCAACACAATGTCGTCAGCGAAGCGTAAATGTGATAAGTACTTTCCGTGTATTTTTAAGTCTTTTCTCTCCCGCTCTACTTTCCTGATGACTTGTTCAAGTACAGCTATGAAAAGCTTTGGAGAGAGGGGGTCCACGTTTTTCTAAAGAAATTTGTGAGGTGCTGTTCTTGTAAATTTCTTTTACCAGGTCTAAGTAATCTTTATTTACTCCCTGTGTTGATTAGGCTTCCCATATAGAGTCGTGATATACTGAGTCAAAAGCTTTCCGATAATCGATAAATATGATATATAAAGGTTTATCACATTCATTATATCTTTCTATTATCATTTTCAGGGTATGAATGTGCTCTACTGTTGAAAAGTATTTCACAAATCCAGCCTGCTCTACCGGTTGGTTTTCATATATATGATTTTTGTCAGGCGTCTCAGAAGAGTTGTAGAGAACACTTTATACAAGCATGATGTTAGGCTTATTGGCCTGTAGTTCAAAATTTGCGTCACCTTTCTTGTAGAGTAGTACTATGTGTGAGTTAGTCCATTGCTTTGGTATTTGTTTTGTAATAAGTATCTGATTAAAGAGGTTGGCTAGCGGTGCTACCAGGATGTCTTTACCTGCTATAACCATTTCATTTGTTATGCCGTCCGGCCCTGGGCTTTTTTCAGTCTTCAGTTTCTTGATTGATTGTAATATTTCGTTTTCATGGAATTCTGGTACATATTCATAATTTTCAGGGACTAAATTAATATGTCGATTGTGAAGTATGGGATCTTCCATCGAAAGTTTTCTGTAAAAATCAGTTGCTATTTTCATTATCCCTTCTCTGTTTGTGATAATTTCTCCTGCTGTATTTTTGAGTTGCCCCATCAACTGTTTTGAGTTGTTTGGATGTTTATAGGCTCTTTTAACAGCATCAGTGTTCTAGATACTTTTCTATAGTATTCATTCTATATTTCTTAGTATTATATATTTATTAATCTTTCCGTATAATTTACTCAGTCGATCTTTTTCATCTTTTGTTTTATTTTGTTTCATTTGCAGTTTGTGTTTTTCTTCTTTCAGTTCTATGATTTTGTCTGTGATTATTTCCAGGTTTTTAATACTTTTCTGTGATATGCGGGCAGAGCTACAGCTTTGAATAATGTTTTTTTCTATATACTGTCATAAAAATCTTGTACCGGTTTGTGTTCTACATTGCCATAGTCGCCTTTATGTAATTCCGTGTTGTATTTTTGGGTATCTATATTCTTCTGAGGTTTTGATGAGTAGTGGTAAGCTCTCGTATGATTTTTGCTTTTTATATTCAGTGTTGCTCTTACCATGCGGTGGTCACTTGGATGCTTCAGATTACTGATGACACAACAGTCTTCTAATAATCTTGGGATATTGGTGGCAATGTAGTCCATCTCATTCATTACTTTACCATCAGGTGACCTCCACGTCCATCTTTGCTTAGGACTTTTCTTAAACATTGTGTTCGCTATTTTGAGATTTTTTTGGAGGCATAACTGTACGAACTGTTCCGCTCTTTTATTTATCTTTCCATAGCCATATTTCCCAAGTGCTCTGTTTTCTTCTTCCTTCGGATCTCCTATTTTTGCATTCATGTCTCCTACATGTATAATAGCATCCAAATAGTAGAGAAATACTGTTATTTTTGAGGTTTCTAATGTGATGTCGTAAATAATTATTTTTTTCCGCTTACATTGCAAACGCAGGCTGAACCCTACGAGATTTATCATAATAATGTAGTAAGTATTGTACACATTGAAAAGGTCTACAGAAAACTCAGCTACGGTATATGTCTATTTCTTATGGATATCCCACAATAAAAAAAATGTCATTTACTTTTTACTACAAGTAATGGCTAACTATCGAAGCGATTTTAACCAATACAGCATTAATCCTTATCTAAGTTAATACTTTAAATACATTGCTGATTTAATATAGATCTATATGGCGCTTTACAGCATATGATTTAAATGAATATGTTCGAAGATATTACAGATTTAAAAATTGCGGGACGCAGCGTTTGCGGCGGTTCCGGCCGGCCCGGGCGGGAGCGTGTAGTAGTGTAAAAATGTAAAAAGTAAATAAGTTAAAATGTAATGTATGAATTTAGATTTTTGACAGAGACATTCCAAAGATGCAGGAAATCTTCATGGTTTAGGGAAAGAAGAATTGTTTTACTCTAAATATAACGCGTGCGGGCCACGGGCAGTAATGAATAAATCAAAACTATTGGATCGATTTTAAATATTTTTTTCAGGGAATGACATAGGCAGTATTAGGCAGTGACAGTGAATGACATAATGACATATATTTTATACCCGTGCGAAGCCGGAGCGGGCAGCTAGTAGAACATATAATAATACTACGTATAGAATGGACACTCCTCACCCCCCACGAAAACGAGTCTTCCTCACCCCGCCACCGATTCTGAGCTGTCGCTGAGCTGACTTGAGTACGGGACGCGCAACTCGCGCACCATGACTTGACGACGAAGCGTGACGATTGTACGAGTAAGACACTCGCTATGGTTGACACGCGGCATACTTCATGATTGTTTATTATAGGTACGAGAAGAACATAAATTATTATTGAGATTGTAATTATTATCCTTACTTGTATAAAATGTGTACTTGGAATAATACTTTTTGTATAGTGTAGGTATCTATTATTGTTTAAGTAATGGAGTGAAATGTGTAATGTTACCTACTCGGTTGTGTATTACATATTCCTACGTCGTATATGGAGTTGGATTGTTGTGCTTGTAAATGTTTCTGAAGGTAGGTAAGGTACGCATAACCTACGAAATCTAATAAGTCATAATAACAGCATCAAAAGATTCTTAGGTAGGTAAGTACAACAATTATTCATACTATGACAACCTTAGACTTCACGCACACAATTACGCGTGTACAAAACAACATTTGTGTAGTGTCTGTGTAATAGGTAGTTAGAACGCGGCTTATGTATAGAGAATGAGTCGAGTGTCCAGTCTGTGGCTATAGTACTTCTAAATCACCACCTAAAAATAAATTAAATCTACTTAAAAATAAATTACCACCGTTTATTTTCAGACACGATAACATTATAATATACAGCCAAACATCAGTCAACACCACTGCGCCATGTGAGCGTGAGCTCATATGCTGAAGAGCATTGGACTAGTCAGAAACGTAGGTCGAAAATCTCGACTATTTTGCATGGGTAAGTCGTTTTAGAAGGTCTCACCCAAGCCCGGTTCAGAGTTGCGGACTTTACATGGATTGGATATAAAAAAACTCCCCTTATTTTATTTCCTGACTTAATCCACTTTCGGGAGACAACATTAAAAAAATAGTGAAAGTATATTTTGCCTTTTCCGTGAACATATGTCTCCGTAGGATATAAGAAAGGGAGAAGTTATCCTTGTTCCAAGACGTAGGTATATACTCAATTAAACACTTGAATATTAGACGATCGTGTGCGTATTGTAATTTATGCGCTATTTGTAAATCCTGTGTAACGCGTTCGACAACTTGATCAATTACTATTGGGAGACTTGTACAAAAAAAAACTGACAATATTAATAAATGATAGGTAGTGTTATTGTATTTTAGTAGTTAGTGTACCCGCGGCTTCGCTTGCGTGTAAATAATAAAATCTGAACCATGCAAGTAACAACGTCTTTGAGAGGAGTTATCTGTGTGCGTTAACAAACAAACATTTTCATAAGTATTTTCGCTGGAGCCGAATGGGCATATCTTAATATTTGAGGGTCGATTGAGACGCTTAGGTATTAAGGCCGTAAGAGTCTGTTACCGCTAGACTTTAGTGTTTTCTCCGTGATCAGCCGCAAGCACGTTAGCGAGACTTTGTATATCAAACTGCACAGTTCGCTACCGTTTCCCTAAGAGCGCTGGGCATTTCTTTACACAATTTTTTGTAAACACTCGTAGCGTTGAAACGAATAAAACGTACACTAGGCCTGACTACTGAAAGTGAAAATTATTTGATTTGATTTGATTTGAAAGATCAGTGGTCGTAATGAGATTTGTTTATTTTTTTAATGGAGATTTGATGCAGATCTCGTTGGTAATGCACGGGACCTCCTAGCAATTTGATAATGGGCAATGCAGTGATGGCGAAGTGGTCTGCGCCATCACTGCATTGGACCGTAGTGTTAAAACCGTGCACCTGAATTGACACGCCTCTAAAACGGTTTTCTAAGGGCAGCAAATGTTCCAAAATTTCGAAAATGTGGACTCTGTGACCAAGAGGAGCATGTCGTGTATATATTGGCAGTACTCAGATATGAAATCTGGCCAATTTGATCTCAAACATCTGGCGTTTGGTTAGGAATTCCAAAGTTTCAAGGAGGCCTTAGTGGACAAAGAAAAGTTAAAATTGATCGTGTTAGCGGATCTATCGCAAACCACGTCAGAGTTAGAGGCAGGCTTCGGTGTGAGTGATCAAATAACTTTAGATATATAGGTAGATAACACTTTATTGTACTTTCTTATTATAATTAATAGTACTTACAAAATATTTCGTCGAATCGAATAGAGTGAAAAAAATTGGGTACCGCATGAATTGAGTGACGCAAACCAACAAACATGAGTCGAGTGCTGCGTTACATTACTCAACCGTCACAATAACAAGGGGATTTTGTATCGTACTTGTGATGATCCTGTAGGATGTTCAGAAACGCTCATCACAACGGTTGAACCCAGGAGAACCGGCCAAATCTGCCCCAAGCGAAAGTTGACTTTGAAACTGATAAATGGTAGACCAGTGCTGGTGCCATCTAATAAGGCTTAAGATCTGACCAGACGATTACGGCAGATCTGTATTGTCAACTATTGAATACCATGAGATGGAAAACCGTTAAACAACCGAGACTGGTCAATTGCTCTAGTCCACTGCTGCTTAATTAGGGCAACGCTAGACCACACACTTTACAAAAGACGGTCGCTAAATTAGAGGAGCTGCGCTTGGAATGTCTCCGACACCCACATTACGAACCTTGCTCCAAAAGATTTTCAGATTTTTCAGACTTTTTCTAGTATTTGGAAAACTAGTTGCAAGGAAAAAAAATCGATCAGGATGTCAGAACAACCTACAAAGATTTTATTGATTCTCGCTCCCACGATTTTTTCAGCTATAGAATCAATGTACTACCGATATAATGGCGAAAGTGCATAAATAGCAATGGTATACTTTGTGAAATTAAAATAATTTCATTAAAAAATAGTTTCTTTTTCCATACAAAACACCAATTTCATATGTTAGAATCTAATAATACAGCCTTATTAGCATTTATCAACCATGGTAGTGATTCTTTGTGAGGGCTCCTGGCATACCCGGAAGCAAATTATATTTTCCTTGACGGACTATGGATTTCGCGAAAGCGATCATTTGTAAGCCTTCTTGCGTATAATCAGTCCACTCATAACAGGAACAAGGCCATTGTATGGAGAAGCGCTCGCTGTCTCTTTTGACATTTCATACAGGTCTTTGTATTAAAAGAGAGAGCGAAAGTTTCTCTTATTTCTTTAATTTGTGGCCGTGGAGCATCGTCTTCAACAGCAAACGTAAGCGTTAGTTGTAAACTTGTTATAAGTACTTAGTGCGATGAACTTATGGACGACATCCATCAGCAGAAGAGTTCTATTGCTCTGCTGCACATCCCCGCTGGCGGGAAAACTTTCGTCACCAGAAGGTGGTAGAGTTAGCTATGTTCAAATACAGACTCAGAGGAGGCGATGGTATAGCATAAACTTAGCCACAGGCACTCTCCGAATGGGCGATGCCAATTTGATCAAGTTCAATGATTTGAAGAAGTAGGCGTTTGTCTATTTCGACTTTAATTTTTTAAGCAACCCTTTCAATCTCATTCCTGTTCTGCGAAATGCGCCTGTTTCAATAGCCCTCTAATAACTGCCAGTTGTTACACCCAAACTGAATGTTGGATTGTACATTCGAGTCCAGAGCCAAATTAACACCGAAAAAGATGGAAGATTTTGGGAAATACAACTGTATTTCACATCTAGACCGCTTCTCAATCTGTATCAAGCGCAAATCCGGATTGTATGGAATACTAAAGCCATCTCTGGGCTACTAAGCCTCAAAGATATTTACTATGGAGAATGTACTATCGATCTACCTAGACAACCTTATTCACCTCATTTCTTTCATCGGGAAAAAGACACAGGAACGCGGCATCTGTACAGTGTTGCCAACCGTACGAGGTAGTGTTGCCAACTCGTACAGTTACGAGATTTCTGGTCTTTCGTACTGTTATACACCTATTTAGTTAGCCATAGTGCTGCCCTGGCAGCCCATCTAGCTTGCTCAGCGGTCTTGGAGTCGAGGTTCTACTCTTAGTACCAATTTAAAGTCAGTCTTTTTTCATCCTTCATACAGAGCGGTTGCCTAAAGATATATTTGTAAAAACTTATATAGATATATTAATTCCCTCGAATTAAATAAAGTCGCGAGAGGAAAATAGTTTTTTTTTAAAAACCGAAATCCATTTATCGTTATAACATTTTGGTGGCAGCGGTGGGATCCGGAAATCCCCAGTGCCCGGGCACCGCTTCGCAGACTCATTCCGGATCCTTATCCTAAGATATAACAATTAAGTGTCCTAAAACTTATTTTGTGATAGTGATTAAAACACTAGTGTTAAACAGTATCCTTAACGTGTCGTCATAAAACTCTACTAGATCCTGGAAAGGATCTGCATATCCTCTAAAGAAGAAAATTGCAGCCTGCACTGCAATCTACTTACCTTCAGCCGTGTGAGGAGCGCTCCAAGTTCCGACCTGCAAAAGAAAACACTCAGAAGTACTCACCGTGCTTCTATCCTGCTTCGTGATTGTTCAACATAGCATCCTGCACCTACAAGCAAATCAAAAGTTCATTCCATCAATTAAAATCACTCAAAAATCAGCGACCGGAGAACGATACGCCGAGACGCGCCTTATCTCTTCGGAATGCACCCAGCCGCCGTCGTGTTCTTATCGGTCGCCCACGCACTGTCCGTACTGTAAGTCTTTGGTCATTGTTTTAGCTAAGTTGAGATATTAGGGTTCCGTTAGTTAATTATTATTTTACTCTATGTTTTCTTAATGTTGTTCTATGTTCTTTTATTATTTGCAACTTGTTTTTAATTTTATTTTGGAGGTTTAATTATGCCAAAACTGCCGAAAGTTGAAGAAGGCAAATTAACTATTGATATCCCTGGACCAGAACAGGTTGCAAGTGAAACTGTAGCGAAGTCACCTGTTGGATCTCCACGCATTACCAGGAGAACTGCCGCAGCTCTCGCGATGGCCGAACTAGAACTAAACATCTTATTTAAATTTATTAAAACATACGATGGCAGTAGGGAAACTCTCAACTCATTTCTTGTGAATTGTGATAATGCTTTCGACTTAGCAACGGAAACCCAAAGGCCTATTTTATTTAAATTTATTCTCAGCCAATTAAATGGGAAAGCGGAAGTCGCCTGCTCTATTAAGGAGTTCACATCCTGGGAACAGCTTAAGGAGTTTTTAAAAACACAATTCAGTGAGCGAAAGCATTATTCGCATCTTCTCACGGATCTCCAAGAGAGCAGGCAAGGTCCGCAAGACAACGTGAGTCAATATGCACTACGCATGGAGACCTACCTCTCACAATTATTGACAGAAATATCCTTGTCCAATACTAAAGTTAAAGAATTACCTGGTCGTACCGCAGCTATGGAGGACCTTGCTCTACATCATTTCCTAATGGGGCTTCACCCCCGAATTTCAAATATTGTACGATGTAAGTCTCCTAAAACATTGAACGAAGCTATTAATTTTGCTATTTCGGAAGAACGTATACAGCAGACTTTGTATAAACGCCCACAAACAGATCAAAGATCTGTAAACAACAATAATAATAAGTTTAAAGCCAGCCCGTCTAAGCATAATTTTAATCCGTCTTCCTCGTCTCAAAAATCATTCAACCCTGCGCCACAAGGGGCTTCTAACGTGTTTTGCCGCTACTGCAAAACACCTGGACACGACATCTCTGTATGCAGAAAACGCGAATATAATAACAATCGTTTCAAGGTTCAACAAAATCAAACGACCAACCAAAACAATTATAGGATGCCCCCGCGCGTAAACTTTCTCGAACAACCCGACGAGGAGACCGGCCATGATGAAGTAGACCTCTCGTGCGATAATACTTTAAACGAATAAAAGTCTCGCCATGGTGTCGCACGAGACAAGGTACAAAAGTCGATACCATACCCAATTCTTGTAATCCTAAAGACCACATGGGTAACCAGCCCCAAATAAGCGTCCATCCTTCAAATATTAGGGACCACATGGGTAACCAGCCCCAAATAAGCGCCCATCCGTCAAACTGTAGGGACCACTCGGGTAAACAGCCCCAAATAAGTGCCCAATCTTCCAGTTCTAAGGACCACATGGGTAATCAGCCCCGAACATGCGTCCAATCTCAAAATTCAAGGGACCACATGGGTACACAGCCCCAAATAAGAACCCAATCATCACAGTCAACTAAAACCAATCGACAGGGTAATCAGCCCCTAACCGAATGTCAGAAGACAACTGAATCGATTTCCGATGATACCCAAAATTTAAAAACTGCCCCAGTTTCCACTGAAGCTAACAAGGAAATTTATGAAGTGAACATAGACACAACAAAAAGGCTTTTACCACACGTATTATTAGATTCGCAAGTTTCTGACACCCCACTATCACTACTAGTTGATTCAGGCTCTGCCATATGTTTACTGAAAGAATCTAGTATTCATAAAAGTCAAAAACTAATCAAAGAATCGATCAAACTTAAGGGCATAGACCCCGGCGATGACCCTACTCAAACCGAAGGTCATTTTCAACTTAAATTAAAATTAAATGAGAAAAAACCCATACACTTCAAATTTCATGTTGTTAGAGACATTAATCTGCCATATGATGGCATCTTAGGAACAGATTTTCTAACCGCCTTTGGTTGTAAAATTGACTACACCCATGATATCCTGAAAATAGGAAAACTCGACATTCGATTGCATTTTTCTGAACCTTTTTACGTCATACCACCTCGTACTGAAGCCGTTATTGAATGCTCAGTTCAGAAAACTAGCCTCAAAGAAGGTATCATTACAGATCAACATCTTTCTGATAATTTACTAATATCCAACTGCATAGTTAGAGTCAAGGATAACAATCGCATTAATTTGACTATTGCCAACACTTCAGAAACTTTTGTCAATGTCAAAACCAACTTAAACCTTAATATTGAACCTCTACATTCGACTGCTTACCCAATTAATGCCAACCTCCAAAAAACATCTGAACGAACTTGCGAAGTAATCAATTCACTAAGAACTGACCACTTGAATCAGGAAGAAAGAGACGCTCTCATAGAAGTCTGCTCACAATATTCAGACATTTTTCACCTACCCGATGATCAACTAACATTTACTTCCGCTCTCGAACATCAAATCAAAACTAATAGCGATGTACCTGTTCACACAAAATCATATAGGTTCCCAGAATGCCATAAAAAGGAGGTGGAAACCCAAATTGATAAAATGTTGGATCAGAACATCATACAACCTTCATCTTCCCCTTGGAGTTCACCAATCTGGATAGTGCCCAAAAAGACAGACTCACAAGGTCAACGCAAGTGGCGAATAGTTATAGATTATCGAAAATTGAACGACATAACGATTGGTGAAACATACCCTATTCCACAAATATCCGAAATTCTTGACCAATTGGGAAATAGTAAATATTTCACTACCCTAGATCTCACTTCCGGCTTTCATCAGATCCTTATTTCTCCCGAGGATTCTCCTAAAACTGCTTTTTCAGTACCGCAAGGTCATTACCAATTCAATAGAATGCCATTTGGACTTAAAAATGCCCCATCTACCTTCCAGAAACTTATGAACAATTGTCTCTCTGGCCTCCAAGGCTCACGATGCTTCGTTTACCTGGACGATATTGTCATTTACTCTCATGACCTGACTTCACAGATTGAAAATCTAAGAGCGGTCTTCAACAGAATTCGCAATTTCAACTTAAAACTTCAGCCAGAAAAATGTGAATTCCTACGTAAAGAAGTGGCCTATTTAGGACACATTATTAGCGAAAATGGTGTTAAACCAAACCCTGAAAAAACCAAGGCCGTATCCGAGTTCCCGACTCCTCAATCTCCTAAAGATATAAAATCTTTTTTAGGTTTAGTATCATATTATAGAAGATTTATACCTGACTTCGCAAAACTAGCAAAACCCCTCACGTCTCTTCTTAAGAAAGACGTCCCATTTCTATGGCAAAACGAACAACAGCTCTCCTTTGAATCGCTGAAAAACAAACTCGTCTCTGCCCCAATTCTGGCATACCCAGATTTTACTCAGCCCTTCCTTTTGACATGTGACGCTTCAAACTACGCTATATCGGCAATATTGTCGCAAGGACCTATAGGGCAAGATCGACCTATAGCTTTCGCGTCTCGTACTCTCAACAAAGCCGAGTGCAACTATAGCGTCACCGAAAAAGAGTGCCTTGCCGTAATTTTCGGTACCAAAGTGTTCCGGCCCTACTTGTACGGTCATCGTTTCACGGTTCTCACAGACCATAAACCTTTGGAATGGTTATTTAAGTGTAAAGACCCAGGATCACGTCTTATCCGATGGCGTTTGAAACTAGAAGAATTCGAATACGACATTAAATATAAAAAAGGGAAAATCAATACTAACGCCGATGCCTTGTCTCGTTTTCCAGTAAATCCAATTCAACCTGAAAACAACCCGTCCAATTCCAACGTAGATGAAGAGCCTACTCGGGGATTAGACAAAGACTTAATGGATTTATTAATATCACCACCATCATTCAACCCAGACGAATTGAACTTACACTCTTTAGATGCCCCTGATCCTAGTGCCGACCTCCTGCCATTACCTGAAATAAACTCACCATTTCCGAACCTCCTCGATCCTAGTGAAGAAATCCTGCCCTCACCTGAAACTAACTTACCTTCTAATATCCCTGACACCCTTAGAGGAGAAATCGAAAATGAAATGAATAACTTACCTGAACATACTCCAACCCAGTCACCAGGTCCGAACGCGCATCCTGTTGGTACCCCAACGCCATCCACGAGTGCCTTACCAGACTTACCAGACGACGACTATCCTGCTTTCCTAAAAACAATGGCGAATGAAAATAAATCTTTTAATACAAATATACAAGAACACAACGAAGATATCACAAAATCAAAATATAAAATCATTATTTTACCTTCCTCTATTGACCTTGATGAATCTAATCCCTATGTACAAAATATTCTTGACAATTTACCAAACAACTCTGATATTACAAACAAAGAGAGGCCTCTGTATTCCTTCCTATCATTTACACATGAAGGCAAAACGTATTATCTTCTCTTCTTCAAAGTATACCATTTTGACGCATCCTCTTACGGGGATATCTACAAGAGTCTAAAATCACTCAGAAACGAACTAGTTATCCAAGTTGATAAAGACACTACCCCAGATATCGCGATAACAGATTTCAAGAACCCGTTCGATACCCACCAATATATAAAATTGTACAATATGCTTCTTTTCTTGTTCAATAACACGGGATTCAATATACATATATATAAAGGAAAAATCATATATCCGTCTCTCACTGAAATCCCTAAAATACTCAAAGAAAACCACGATATCCCTATTGCCGGACATCTCGGTAGTAGTCGTATGCTTAAACGAATCCAAGAAACCTTCTACTGGAAAAACATGCGCAGTGACATCGAATCTTTCGTAAAGAAATGCCCGCAGTGCCAGACTAACAAAGCTCTGAGACAAATAAATCGCGCTCCCATGCAAATAACCAGCACTTCGACTGAACCTTGTCAACGAATTTCTCTCGACATTGTTGGGCCACTGCCTGAAGCAGGACCTGCAAAATTAAGATATATACTAACGATACAAGACGACCTCACCAAATTCTCTTCTGCATATCCAATCCGCAGCACTACAGCAGAAGAAACTAGTGAATGCTTAATCCACTACATATCCATCTTCGGTATCCCCAAAATGATCCTAACGGACCAGGGAACCAACTTCACGTCTGACCTTTTCAAGAAGACTTGTGAATTCCTCAAAATAAAGAACCTTTGGTCATCTCCATATCATCCTCAAACCCAGGGTGCCCTGGAACGAAGCCATTCAACTCTCAAGGAGTATCTCAGATCTTTTACCAATGAAGAACAGTCCAACTGGCCCCGCTATGTCTACACAGCCATGCTCACCTATAATACAACAGTCCATTCCACAACCCACTTCACACCTTACGAATTAATGTTCGGAAGTAAGCCTGTAATCCCAAATTCTATCTATGAGGAATCTCCTGGAGCCACATATCCTGATTATGTCCGTATGCTCCAAAACCGGTTGAAGTATTCACGAGAGAAAGCCTTGGATTTCATAAGGAAATCTAAGGAATCTTCTAAAGCCTACTATGACACTCGTACTCGTCCAGCCAAATACAAGACTGGCGATTACGTTTATCTGAAAAACCATTTAAGAATGCGTAAAGCGCTTTCACCCCCGTGGAAGGGACCCTATAAAATAGTAAAAATAAACGGTAATAATACACTTACCTTGCTTATTAACCGACGTCACGTTACGCATCACTTCGATCAGGTGAAGCCAGCCGACGTTGGAACACACGTGTAAACTAAGAAACTTAACTATGCTAATTAATAAATAGATTAGATAATGTAATACTTACCTCGCACCTATACTGCAAACGTGACAATACACCTAAGTTAACCTGTAAATAAATTTAGTTAGGTACATAGAAAGGGTAGAAATAAAACTAAATAGATTAAAACTTATTAATGGTAGGAATAAAAAGGATAAACTTACCTGAGGTTATCGTTAATGATAATTATTATTTGCAGTTCAGTTCGGGGTCAATCTCACCAAGATTTCATCCAGCCAATCACCTCAAGTTCGGGACTCTATTATGATTACTTAGGGAAACTCAAAATTAATAATGTTCAATTGAAGATCGTAATACCAATAGACGTTTCACATTTTGGCCCGCACATACAAAATATTGGAAATGCTTTAGGGGTTACAAGAAATCTGTGTAATCAGACCCGAATTGTAGAAATTGATGCAGAATGTCATAACATGCTGCAACCATTAGCAGCGCGGTTCCGAGACATGAGTAGAGAGTTTGAATCCATCTCGCATTTAATAGATAGTAGAACCAAACGTAGCGCATGGATAGGAGGTATGGGAACAATCCTGAAACAGGTTTTTGGTTCCCTAGATGAGAACGATGGACTGAGATACGATGAAGCGATAAGATCTCTGGAAAATAATGAGAAACAGTTGGCTTCGCTAATGAAACAAAATATTTTAGTTACTACTTCAGTATTAACATGTTATAATAATACCCTACATAAAATAAGAGAAAATGAAGCCAACCTCAATGAAGCTATCGACAAGCTCTCACTCGGTGTTAAAAATATTACTGAAATAACAAATGGACTACAGTTACTTATCAATATTAACGAAATACTCGATATTTTAGAAGCATCGATATTAACATTGTCTTTTCAGTTGGAAGATATAACTAATGCCATCTTATTCAGTAGTCAAAACATCTTGCATCCTGCGATAATAACTCCAAGTCAGTTACACCAAGAGCTTGCCGATAACTACAGACATCTACCTAGTGACCTTGAATTGCCTGTTGTTTTAGACATTAATTCTGTACATCTTATTTTAAATATTTCTAAGTTAGTATGTTATTATATTAGTAATAAGATTATATTTGTTCTACAAGTCCCTTTAGTAAATATCAAAGAATATGTATTGTTTCATAGTATTGCACTTCCTACCCCCTACAAACCTGATGAACCAAACTCATTCAGCTTAATTATACCTGATAATAAATATATAGCAATGACCAAAGACAAATCCCACTACTGCATATTTGACGACCTGAAAATCTGCAAAACTGTGAATCCAGGAAACTTCATTTGTGACATCGAAAATGTTTACTCCACCGACGCAAAACCTACCTGTGAAAGTGAACTTTTAGCAAAAGTGATCAGTGTAAAACCATTACAATGTGAAACTAAAGTTATATTAGGAAACCTGGATATTTGGAAACCAATAACAAACAATAGGTGGATCTACATACAATCGGAACATAATAAAATTTCAATTGATTGTCTTAACTCAAATTTGTATGAAACAACCATTCTGGGAACGGGTATACTCAGTGTACCTAAAGATTGTGTAGGATACTGTAAAAGCACTACGCTCATACCGAAATATAACATTGTAAATATCACATCACCTATCAACCACATCCCAGACTTTAGCTTAATCAACGATACTTGTTGCAACTTAGTTCAGTTAAACCATGTAATAGAAAATGTGTCTCCTATTCACTTACACAACATAGACCTAGACGACTTTAATTCCGATAATAAAATAAGAATGAAATCAATCTTAAACAATTTGAAACCCATCGAACATCCGCAAAACCCACACATTGTTCAATATGGGACACATTACTCTATTCTTATAATTACAGTTTCTATGATAATATTTCTATTAGTAATTTGTTTATTTCTTAAGAAAATGTGTAAATCTGGCAGCAACCGACCTTTCCAGTTTAAATTTAATATAAATAAATTATCACCTCAACCTACACCCAAAACCACGAACATGACGGACGGACAAGACCCTGAAATAGAAATGATTAGCCCTGTCGCTCCTCTTAGAACCAGAATTTAACAGAGACTTTGAACTAACCCCAAAGTCTCCTCTAAAAGGGGGAGATGTTATACACCTATTTAGTTAGCCATAGTGCTGCCCTGGCAGCCCATCTAGCTTGCTCAGCGGTCTTGGAGTCGAGGTTCTACTCTTAGTACCAATTTAAAGTCAGTCTTTTTTCATCCTTCATACAGAGCGGTTGCCTAAAGATATATTTGTAAAAACTTATATAGATATATTAATTCCCTCGAATTAAATAAAGTCGCGAGTGGAAAATAGTTTTTTTTTAAAAACCGAAATCCATTTATCGTTATAACAGTACGAGGCACGAGGACAATAGTATCCTCGTACCGATATACCTCGTACGAGATTTTGAGTTATGAAACTTTAAATAACAATTTTCATTGCAGGGAACATTTATGTCAACATGTTCAATAGACCCTGATATCGCCTCACTCGAATTCAATCAATTTCATTATAAATTTGAAATTTACCAAAAATTAACCATATTTGTTTGATTAATTGCCTTCATTATATTTCAACAGAGATAGAATACGTTATAGGTATGGAGGGTTCCTCTACCCTCCATAGTTATAGGTCGTCATAGTCTGTGGTACAAACTATGTAAAGTAGTATGTAAGTTATCTATTTTTAAGTAAAATATTTTGTTGTTATACGTATACACAATGAAGACGATTCATTTTTTAAAATAGTAATGTTTTACTTGTAACCAACTTTCAAAAGATGCATTATCTGTGTAAAACATCTTTTAAATGCTTTTTTCTTTATTCTATCAAATTTTTCACATAATTTGAGTATGTACGAGGTTCGAAAGTTAAAATACGAGATTTTTATCTGCTTCTGTACGAGGAAAATAATTCAAAGGTTGGCAACCCTGCATCTGTACGTTGTCGATACTCCAAAAATACTCATGAAGCGCTTTCGTTCCAGCTTGATTATGAACACGAATGAAGTATGAAACACCCTACCAGAGCGCCTCAGTTTCCCGATAGATATAATTAATGACTCTCCAAGTAAGAAGTGAATATAATTACCTATACTTTAGGCAAGCACGTTCCACCGTCAACCGCATCGTCTCTTTACACCAGACGAAACTGCGGTCAAATGTTTGCTTATCTTATGTAAAACACTTCAATATCGCAACCTCCAAATGTATTGTTTAGTAATAAAATAGAGATATTATTTACACTATTTTTTAGTATTACTATTAGGAGACATAATACCTACAGCAAGTACCTACTACCTATGGATTTGGATACGACCCTAGGTTTCACTTATTAACCATGAAAGTTAAGATTTATTTTTTTCATAATTTCTTATTAGCAGCCTGCGAAATCGTTATATTTATTCGTAGAAGCAATCTAAGTTAACTGTGTTACAGTAAGTATCAACTTTATAGCAACGCAAATTTTTTAATATCGTACCATATATTATGGGTATTGGAATGTGAACACCGTCGAAATACATCATATTATATGTAGTCAAATAGAATATCATAATAGCAATGATTCTTGCAAGAAATCCAATCATAACATAGTGTTAACCCAATGATATTGTTATAAAACTGCAAAAATAGCATAAATACTACTCTTCTAAATTAAATTACCAAGACGAGCTTTTGATTTTTCAATCTATAACAAATAAAACATATATAATTCAAGCCATGAAATTTTATTACGTAGTATTTGTTAACAAAGTCTTAAAGTAATTAAAATTAGCTCCACTATTTTTCTTCGTACTCCATTAGCGGGCATCAAAGACAACCACTGAAAATGTTAGTTAAGGAAAATTATGAAATGTTCTGCTTATCATGAAATTAACACTTATTATTAAACATCAGAATTAAGATAATGACTTTTTTGTCAGCCGATTATTATATTATTTAGCTAGTACATTTTTGGTGCAGTTAGTGCTTAGTGTTTTTTGAAACAGTAAAACGTATCCATGCTTTCCTAACCATGCAAATATAAGCAAATGTTATACAAACAATATATTAATATATAAAACAGAATGCAAAAAAATTATACTCACTTTATTATTATTCAGAAGCTCTTTTTAACGCCAAACCAAACTGAACATAAAAAACCAAAACCAAAACGTTACATGCCCAATATGGAAGGATAGTATAAAAATTACAACACTAGGTTGTAATTTTTACCGACATTCATAATAATATTTATAATAATTACTTTTATGTTTCTTTTTATTTCTTTAAACTGTGTAGGTACTTATATTAAAGAATTACCTTTAGAAAATAGCCTCTGTCATGGGTGTAGCTGTCATAAATATAAGCGTTAAAAGCCGGATCGAGGATATAATGCGAATTTTAAACATTGCATGCATGCAAGGTTTGCCAGTTTTTAAAGATATAAATCTTATTATATAATAATTAAACTGTTTATAAGTATTATACGAACGTGCAGTACAATTCGAAAAGATTTTCAAAAAATTACAATTTGTTTGATAAACACACACGTTGTTTATAGCAAAGGGGGGAATTTTGTTTGAGGTTATTGAAAAAAATGTTTTTAATTTCGAATAGAAATTGTCAATTTTGTACATTTTAGTTAGAGTATTATGTCCACCACTTTACCAATTCATGATTGATGATAACACTGTGATTAATCGACACATTCGCATGGTGGTAGGGCATTTTGCGAATGCCCGCCTGGCTAGCTACCACCCTCAAGTAGAAAATCTGTCGCCAAGCACCTAACAGTGTGTTCCGGCAGCTGTCCTTGAGAGCCATTACTTTTAGGTTAGCCTGAACACAATCTTCGACCACATCATCCACTTACCATCAGGTGAGATAGTAGTCAAACGCAAACATATCAGGTGTAAAAAAAAACTTTATGACTGGGACTTAACTCTTGACTTGAATATAATAATTTGCATTAGGTGAATGCCAATTGTATAAGCAATGTGTACATATATGTAATAGCAAATGCAAAAATAGTAAGTAGAAAAAAAAGTAGTTACCCCACCCCTCTCTCTGCAGGGACAAAATTTGTAGATTTTCCACCGGATTTGGGAAGCAAAAACACTTTATAACTAAATAAAACCCATATTTGTACATAAAAATGTGTAGCGATACAAAGTTTTATTTGATATTTTTGTGTTAACATATTGAAAAAAAACACGCGCTTTGGAGAGGCACAAGCTAAGCTGATAGAATGTGAGGTAGGAAGTTACATTTTTAAGCAGTTATTATAATATACCGTAAGCTAACAAAGAAAAAAAAACCAATCAATATTGTTTTATCTAGAACTAAATATATCTTATAGCAGCGTGCTGCGCCAGGCTGGATCCTTTTGTGTATAGCCCAGGTGCCTGAGTTTGGGAAAATAAATGACAATCATGAAGTATGGCCCTCCATACAGTGGCGCTGTGCCGTTTAGTTCAGTAACGGGAGGTTGATTCTATCGTAAAATCTTAAAAGTATCCAAAATAATTATATTTTAATATGTACTAATATAATAGTATACATACCACACCCAGAGTTCCAAGACATCACAAAGTATCAAGTGTAAAAGCCGCTTCTGCAAATAATAACATCAAGCCCTCACAAAACATTGCCAATGCCCACTTTAAAATAAACAGTAATAATGCAAACAGTTATTTTTATGAAAAGGATACATCTTTTTGTTCTTTTCTTGTACATTATCCTATATCCGCATTCTCTGCATCTGATTGGATCCCTTGGCTTGATTTCATTTTCTCTGTGACACTCTGTAAATAACATGTTTACATTTATATAAGGGTGTAATTAAACAATCATTGAGCTCTAATGACAATAAGACTCGTATTAATAAAGGTATCTCAAAGTTGAGACGCTGTCTAATGCTGAAATATTCTCACTATCGGACTGCGTAGGAGTGAAAGAGAGGCAGCGATGAAATCGCGATCAGTTAAGGTAAAATTCGAAAGTAAACTTAATAACACATAGTAACGTAATTCGAAAATGTAACTTTTCTTGCCCCTCTTCATAAAGTTTTGTTATGTTTTAAATATATTTTCATACATATATTATTACAAAAATTTTAAATTAAAAGATATGTACGTTACAAGCGTAATCTAGAGTCAACTTTGCAATTTTATTCTATAGAGAAAATGTCAAGTAATCGTGTGACTTTTCTTGGCCTTAGATACCTAATATGATCAAGAATAACATATAATTTTCTTACTTCTACAAACTTGATACCTTTTTCCTACATATCTATTCAAATAAAGCTATTTAGCACTTGTCAGCGCCTTAATACTTTTACGTTTATTGTATGGAACATCTTTCAAAACTGCATCTTAAGATAGATCTCAATTATGAGATGCATTTATTAATACGAGCCTCAGCGCTCTTATATACGAGCGGATTTTTTTTTTATGCCTTTGACCACTATCTCACCTGATGGTAAGTGATGATGTGGTCGAAGATGTTGTTCAGGCTAACCTAGAAGTTGTCATTGCCAACGGCAGCCGACAGAGGCAAATACAGATGTCGCATGAAGGTACATGTGGGCGGTAGACGTTGACAAGTAATCCCTGGTTCTCCGCTAATAATTTACTACTAAATTAGAAAAAAACTGAATTTTTAAAGTTTTCTTTATCTAATGTTAGTTATGTAGAGCGCAACATTGAACTTGATATAATAAAATTCCTAAAGATATTACAATTCTCACAGGTTTTAATTAAAAAAGTGTATTATAAAATTGGAGATTATTTAAAAGAATTGAGATATTCCATCTCTGCGAAACCACCGCCAATAACCTATGTAATAAATATTGTTTTTATTCTTCTTCCTTCGGCGCTAGGTACCACCCGACGTGGGTCTTGGCCACCTCTACCAACTTCCACCAGTTTGCTCTGACTTTGGCTGTCCTCCGCCAGGCTGAGAGTTTGTAACAAATATTGTAACATTTTTTAATAGACTTACATTCTTTAAATGATTACCTAACGACATAAAAAATTACCTCGCGTTTCTTGCCCCCTCTTTTCGAAGTTGCTCTATACCATTTTTGGGGAATGGTTTGTCAAAACGGACTGAATAAATGACAGCCAATTTAAGATTTTATCATTATAATTTTTGCATTAATGCCGGATTAGGGAATAAGTGCAAAATTACAACCTCAGAAAAAATTGGACCATCCCCTTAAAATGTTTCATCAATAGGAACAGAAGGATAAAAAGTGCAGCTATGACTCACTTAACATGATAGCTCAGAGTATGTCCCGGGTGTAGGGGTGGGTTCATATCCCGCCCATGGTTAAAATTTTCCTTTAATTGAAATTTTGTTGATAGATGTACCTTCAACAATATGGCCGCTATCAACTGTTGGAAGTTCTTATTGGAAGACCTGTTATATGATCAATCATGAGTTGGAAACGAGATAATAAGATTTCTCATAAGAACATGATAAATTAAGTCACCTCTAAACCCATCCATAATTGGGGACCATTGAAAATTAGGGGGACCATTTTTGGTTCATTAATATTTGTTAGTTTTTATCGTGTCGTCTTTAGGTATGTTTCTTGCCCATGGCACAGTAAGTTCTGTAAGTCTTGTGCGTTTTAGATATTTTGAGTATAGAAATATCTGGTCTGGATAACGAAACACCAACATCCTCAGGAGTTTTGTAGTGTTTTTCATGTGTCCATCAAAAGATTCCAATGGGGAGCTGCACCTATGATGGCCTTACTGGCTTGTATTTCGATTTTGGAGATAACTTTTCTTTTATAAAATTAATGTGTCGTTTTTTTCGTTGTCAAACCATTTATTGCTCTAGCTAATGAGAGACTATCAAGGCGACGTGAATAATGACCCCTATCAGGGAGCACCTTGCATCCTACCAACAAGTGCCTTGTTGTACCTATTGTCTCCCGACAAATACCACAAGAGTTTTCAGTGACATTCCCCCATCTTACTAAGTTACTTTAGTCTAGGACATTGAAAGTTTGGTACAGGAAAAGACTTATTCACACTCTTTAGGTAGGTGGTGTGCACAACTGAAAGTTTTAGCCCAGCCCTTAAAACATGCTGTCAGTCAGCTATGCCAAACTAACCACCGGAGCTAGCCAAAATAAACTGGGAAGTTCACATGTTGCGCTAATTCTATTTGTTTGTCACGTCCTCATAAGTCCAAAAACAATAGGGTTGTTGACTTGTTTTTTTAAAGTATGTTAAATTATTTAGGACACTGAAATATACACCTAGCATTTATAATATTTTTTTTAGGAGTCCTGGAATACTAGAAATCCATCTTTTTATTTCAACTTTTAAAATTGGCGCTAAAACATCATTCAATGGCGGCCTGTATGCTTATGACGTCACAAGTACAAAAACAAATAGTGCTGAATGTAATACGTTTTGCTTGCTTGTTGTAGTGTCGTGCGTAATCGATTTTAGAATCGATTATACAGGTTGTTCAGCAGAACGAGTACCATAGTGTAGGGGTGTCTGTAGACTGAATAAAACAATCACAGAACCAACACAGTTTGAAGCACGGATACATGAGTGGCAGCATTATCAATTCTTTTTCATAAATGGTAATTAAACAACCTTAAACGGTTCAAAATCACTATTTTATTGAACATTTTTGTAATCCCGAAATGTAAACATTTTTAAATGATCGAGACAATGGCGTGCAGTGACATTGGAATAAAAATAATGATAAACATAAGCTTTTCGAACTGTTTAAAATTGTTGTATTACTATGAGTAATGATTGCAAAATGTTTCCATAGATCTTGTTCCTAGTTTGGGTTTTATTATCTATTGTGATCTTTGATCAAATCTCACGGTGAAATATGATCAAAGATAAGTAAATCAAATGTACGTATTACACTATTAAATATTTGGGATCCAATGGATTTGATAGTGTAACAGGCGCCTAAGTAGTAAATCGATAGTGATGCAACAGTTTGTGGTTTGCTTGCTATTAGCAATTATTAATGTCAACTGTCACTGTCAAAACCTTTGGAAGCAAACTCTTATATGTATTTACTATTACCTATTCTGTGGATTGGTTTTTGTCCTTATGACATCATTTCCGCCTTTACTTCCGTTTGAGATCACGTTACTTCAAGAAAATTTTAACACATTTTGTTTATTCAAAATAAAGGTAATCCAATGCAGAATAAATAATTTGTTAATTTCATCGAGTTATGTGCTCCAACTACTATCATGTTAACGTTACACTGTATTTTATTATAGACTGTGTCAACTACCCTATTAGGGATGCAATTCATACAAAATGTATGTAACGTTTCAAATCCGTGCCCCGTACGGGCCACGTGCACGGCACGCCCCGGGCACGGCCCGCTCTAATATAAATCTACCCTTATGCCGAGATCTAAAGTAACGCCGAATGTGCTTTCAGAAGAACTAATATTTCCTAGTCTGTAACACCAAGCTGTTTAAATAAAGATTTTGCTATGTTATCATAGACAAATAATTTCATAGATTTTCTTTTGTTCTAATATTTATATGGATGTTAATATCTATAATAGTCCATAGAGACTGTTTTAGGTGAAAAATGTATATAAAAAACTTCTTTTTAAAGGAACATTCAACATTACCAACTATGAAATGAAGAAAATAAATATATTGTTTTTAATGATTTAAGGTAAAGTAAAAGTGTAAACTGTTATTTATATTCATGCTACATAACATTCACTAATGATAGTAAAAAAAAATATAAAATAGTTACAACGTTTGTTATTTTATTTTATGATTTAATATTTGTCCTTTTGAAAGAACTATCGGTTTTATATATAACATCAATAAGTATTAAAATAAGGATAGGTACATACACTTTTATCATCATATTTATTGTAATCAAATTATCTTTATGAACCAACAAGGATATTTCAAATATTAATACTATATTTATATGTAGTAAAATAAAATAATAAACATCCGGCAGAATATTTCGAAAAAAAAAAAGACAAATTACTTAGCATTCCATGGATTCACTGTGCGGGTGCCGGGTCAATAGCGTTGCAGAGGAAGGGGCTAGAGGGGCCTGGGACTTGCAACCCAGGAGTAGGGTTAAAGGGCACCTTTATGATATATCAATGCTCCCCTTCACCGCTTGAGCCTCCACCTAACTAAATTTGGTAAGATCCTACTAATGCCGCCTTAGATACACATTCTAGAATGGAAGTTACGGTTGTTCTTGGTAGGCCAATGTCTTTATGTAGGTTATATAGGTATTTCACTTGCTCCAACTTCTACAGCATATAAATTAACCACATAACCGTTTTTGGTTAATTCATTTGTTAGGTCATAATATTTATTTGTTTTTATTGTGTGGTCTTTAGGTATGTTTGTTTCCCACAGCACAGTAAGTTAGGACACATGTAAATGATACATGAATGTTGATAGTTAAAGCTCCGGACTACGACATTTCTTTTACACTTAATGCGATTTTTTTAATTCAAAGTAATCGCTAAAGTTTTAGTTCTTCTGGGTGTACATCCAGCGTTACTTCCAACCTGCTTTCCAAAATATCTAGGTTTTAATGACTACTAAGTTTTAGTTCCTTCATAGGTACATAAGAGCTTATGAGGATATGGGTGTTTCTTTGCTGTATGGAAATTCTATTTGGAATAAGGGACTGGTTTAACAATTTAGGGACAGCATTTGCCCATATATATTTTCATTAATTTTGTATTGTAAGAATATAATTGTGATGTATAAGTGCTTACTTTTTATAAATGAAATTGTGTATTTTCACTTAGTTGTCAACAGCAAAAAATAAATATTCAAAAACTACCTTATTCAGTTACTAAATGAGCTGTGTACATACCAAGAATAACTTATATTCTTGGTACACCACAGCTTATTTAGTAACTGAATAAGGTAGTTTTTGAATAAATTAATCTCAAAACAAAGTCCCCTGGTATGTCCCTTTTCAAGAATTACAATTTATGTTATAATATTAGGTCCTTACATATGAAATTGGCGTTTTGTATGGGAGGAACAAAAAGACGAATATTTTTTAATATAATATATTTAATTAATCAAAGTATGAACCATTATTTTCTATGCACTTTTGCCATCTCATAGGTAGTTCATTGATCCCTTTACTAAAAAAACCAGTCGGACGGGAATCAATAAAATCTTTGAAGGCGATTTGGACTGCCCCATCGGAGTTGAATTTTTTCCCTTGCAAGAAGTTATCCAAATTTCGAAAAAAATGGTAATCTGTTGGAGCAAGGTCCGGGGAGTACGGAGGATGTCTTAGACTTTCCAATTGAAGCTCTTCTAATTTAGTAGCCGTCTGTAGCGCAGTGTGTGGTCTAGCGTTGTCGTGAAGCAGCAGTGGCGTGGAGCGATTCACCAGCCTAGGTTGTTTAGCCGCTAGCTTTTCCATCATGGTTTGCAATTCCTGACAATAGACATCAGCCGTAATAGTCTGGCCAGATTTGAAAAAACTGTAATGAACAATACCGGCACTAGTCCACCAAACGCTTACAAGTAACTTTTTTGGGGTTAATTTTCGCTTGGGGCAGGATTTGGCTGGCTGGCCAGGATCTAACCATTGCGCTGAGCGCTTCCGATTATCGTAAAGAACCCATTTTTCATCACAGGTAATGATTCGGTTTAAAATACCTTCATTATTGTGCCGGTTTAGTAATGTAACGCAGCAGTCGACGCGCGTTTGCCGGTTTGTTTCAGTCAATTCGTGAGGTACCCACCTTTCAAGCTTTTTAATCTTCCCAATTTGCTTCAAGTGAATTAAAACAGTTTTATCACTAACATTGCAGCCTGCAGCTAACTCGGACGTGGTTTGCGATGGATGCGGATCCACAATAGCCTTCAACTCTTCATTATCAACTTGAGTCTCAGGCCGTCCACGGGGCTTGTTCTGCAGGTCGAAATTTCCAGAACGAAAACGTTGGAACCAAAAACGAACTGTGTTTTCTTTTGCAACACGACCGCCATACACATCATTCACCCTTCGAGTTGTTTCCGCAGCACTAGTGCCACGGCATAACTCGTACTCGTAAATAATGCGATATTTAAGGTTTTCCATTTTGTAAAATGAGTGACGCAAACAGAAAAAGCAGAAGAAAAAAAACAAATGAATGACGATCATCGAAGCACAAATACATGAGTCTATAGCTGTACAAATTTGAATTTGGAATTCCTTACCAAAGAGGAGAAATTCGTGATTAAAGTGGCCAGTACGAAAAACGCCAATTTCATATGTAAGGACCTAATATACTATCCCATTATTGATACAGAAAACTGAAAATTATTAAGATTTATTACATTAAATAAGCTTGGGATAGTGATTTTCCATTTAGTGGAGAAATTCCTATATTTGTATTAACACCATACTGTTTCTAACCGTTCCTGAATATTTTAGGGGCAAAACATTTGAATAGGGCTCAATTAATGCACAATACACCCCAAGCGAATGCACAATACACCCCAAGCTGGACGTCAGTGCAGGACATATCGCCCCCAATTAGAATAAGAATAGGGCTCAATTTGCAGGCACTTGTACTGAGCAATAAGCAGAAACTCACTCTATTAGTCAATTAAATTCAAATTTTGATGAATGTGTACGAGCATTTCGATTTTACATGCTTGGCTCAGATAAAGTTATTGACTTAGAATCTTTCTTTCAAGCAGCACTATTAAAAATTATTTTTATTTATTTTTTCTTTTGCTTGGCAAGAAATGTAGTTCTTGCCAAGGGTCCGCGTTTACACTTAAGTTTTGCTGGCTAATGATAGAATAAACTACCTCCCAGCACCCTCAAGTAGAAAATCTGTCGCCAAGCACCTAACGGTGTGTTCCGGCAGCTGTCCTTGAGAGCCAGTACTTCTAGGTTAGCCTGAACAACATCTTCGACCACATCATCACTTACCATCAGGTGAGATAGTGGTCAAAGGCTAACCTATCGAGCATAAAAAAAAAAAAAAATTAACATTAACATCTTCTCCAACAAAAACCAAAGTTTAGCCAGTTGATCTTAAGTTTATGTTCACACCTACCTTTAGCCGTAACATATAAATATATATGTAAATACACATCTCATGCAAGCTTAATAATTATATTTCGTCCATGTCTAAGTTTAGTGTTAAGATATTTTTCAAATTTGTGTCAGCCCAATTTTTTTAAATGGATATTTGTACCAGTTTATTATTCAAATTATAGCTTATTGAATTGCAAGGCCACAGCTCATGCCTAGGGAACACAAGGACAGATAGACTAGCTTTAGATGGAGCAAAAAATAATTAAGATAAGACATAGATTGAGTGAAACATTCTATCTTCACACGAAATATCAGCAACATTAGTTCTGGAGGGAGAGGACACGATTGCTTTAACATGTTGAATAATATATTTTCAGCTTACCTCCACAAACATATATCATAGGTACTTTTGCTACTGATTGTTCTTTGTTCCCTGAGTCTGCCATGGTTATAAAATATTTTCGGTAATATAAAACCGCACAGAACTAGGTACAATATATCGCGTATTTCTTCAGAATTCCTTCTGTAACACAGCAAATAATAAACATGTAATTATTTTGATAATGGGCGATAATATACTATATTAATACTTCCCTATAGGAAACTTACTTCTTGTGCAAATTCAAAATTACAATTTATGAAGAAACATTTTAATTCACAGTCAAAAGTGTCAAAACAAATCCCATTGAGCAAAGAGAATACACCGGCATGGCATCAGGGCTTTCAGATACAAAAACAAGATAATAGTATACCACCTGTTACAAAGTAGTTCATCTGGGAGTTTTTTATGAAAACAATAGTACACATTAAATATATTGTTTTTTTTTAAATAATGTATACTTTTTGTACAATACATTCCATGTAATTTTAGACATAATTTTATTTCGATATTTGGTTTAAAATTAGCACATCTACCGTTATTTTTCCAGTCTGGCAAATTGATACTTTCATTGGAGAAACTATTTCTAATTATAGTCTTCATATAGATTTAATTCATTGCACGTAGATAGATAATATAGGGTTCGTACCACTTGGAGTGAAATTCGCCAAAAACTATAAAAACTATCACACTTCCAAAAAGTTGTTCCACTTGGGTCTTGGCATTATTTTCGCCATAAACGCTATGAAGCTACTGGAACAGCGAGACCAATTCGAGATAAGTTCGATTTTAACTGAACTATAACTTAGGGTGCATACCATTTGAAGTTAGATTCGCTAAAAACGCTAAAAACGATCACACTCCCAAAAAGTTGTTCCACATGGGTCTTGGCGTTATTTTCGCCATAAACGCTATGAGGCTACTGGAACAGTTTGAATTCCCTACATCTAATGTCAAAAGTGACAGAAGTGGCAAATTTTAGTGGCATTCTTAGCGTTCTTATCCTAAATGGAACAGGGGATGACAGTTACAAACGATCACAGTGATCACAACCACAGACGCAGAATGTGATCAAAATTATCGAAATTAACGTTCTTAGCGACAAATGGAACGTACCCTTAGGGTGCATACCATTTGAAGTTAGATTCGCTAAAAACGATCACACTCCCAAAAAGTTGTTCCACATGGGTCTTGGCGTTATTTTCGCCATAAACGCTATGAGGCTACTGGAACAGTTTGAATTCCCTACATCTAATGTCAAAAGTGACAGAAGTGGCCAAAAATAATTTTCCGTAATATCTCGAATCTAATGAAATAATATTACATTAGATTCGAGAGATCCTGATTGTATTTATAATTATTATAAATCGATATCATAATGACTGGTCATATAATCTGTTTAGCAAAATACTGATTGTAAAAACAAGGGTATTTTTTTTATTGCTTTATAATAGAATTTACGTGTGGCATTATATTATATATATATATGTATACATATATATCTTACTCAAATGGTACGCACCCTATGGGTGCGTACGCACCCATAGGGTGCGTAAGCATGAGGCTACTGGAACAGTTTGAATTCCCTACATCTAATGTCAAAAGTGACAGAAGTGGCAAATTTTAGTGGCATTCTTAGCGTTCTTATCCTAAATGGAACAGGGGATGACAGTTACAAACGATCACAGTGATCAAAACCACAGACGCAGAATGTGATCAAAATTATCGAAATTTACGTTCTTAGCGACAAATGGAACATACCCTAAGAAAAAACATATGTCTATGAATAAATATCATGTTCCGAATCACGATATTGCAGGTGCGTTCGTTTTGGCTCGATTGCGTTTGTAGCAGTTGCAAAAGTGGCATTTGTGTATTAGCGTTCGGATAGAAGCTTTTGCTATTTAACATACATATGGAACAACTTTTTGGGAGTTTGATCGCTTTTAGCGAATCTAACTTCAAATGGTATGCACCCCTATGGGTGCATACCATTTGAAGTTAGATTCACTAAAAACGCTAAAAACGATCACACTCCCAAAAAGTTGTTCCACATGGGTCTTGGCGTTATTTTCGCCATAAACGCTATGAGGCTACTGGAACAGTTTGAATTCCCTACATCTAATGTCAAAAGTGACAGAAGTGGCAAATTTTAGTGGCATTCTTAGCGTTCTTATCCTAAATGGAACAGGGGATGACAGTTACAAACGATCACAGTGATCACAACCACAGACGCAAATGTGATCAAAATTATCGAAATTAACGTTCTTAGCGACTAATGGAACATACCCTATATCTATGTATTTATTGCTCAATTGACATTGACAATCAACGTTTAAGTATTTTATATCACTGTCAACTGTCAAAAAGCTGTCAACCTACCCGTTGCTTCTGCTGCTTCTACAACTTTCGGTTTGTTTATTGTTGTCCTATCTTTGATTGTTGAAAATTTCCAAGAAACTAAAGTAAAATGCATTTCCTAGATAACTTTGATCCTGAAACTTCAGCACGGGAACGACGTAAGCTTAACAGAAAGAGCTATTTTATGAAGTAAGTACGTAATAATATCGATCGATACACATAGGATATCCAAATCATCACCAACCATTTGTTTTGTATTTCAGTCGTAAAGGCAAAAACAACAAAACTTTGTACAATGATCGAGGTCAATTAGCAGTGAATGGCAAAGATATGTGTGACTGTTTGGATGAAACATGCCCGGGATGCCATTTCCCATGCCCTAAATGCAATTCTAATAAGTGTGGACATGACTGCAGGTAATTCTATTGCAATAATAATTTATGCAATGAACCTAAGCATGATAGTAGGGCATTTTACCGCTGTTTTCTCGTGTCCTACTTGTGATGTCACTGGGGAGTCTTGTTTTTCGTGGATATACTTATATGAATAATGGTTTGGCTAGTTTATATCCTATAATAGAAAACTGTCTACATGCCCCTAACGATGTGTTCCCGCTGTTTTCTTGAGATAATTTAGCATATTACAACTCCTTTCCACCACATCTATACTTAACTCCATGTGAAAAATTAACATCAACTTTTAAAAAAGAATACCTGTGCAGTATAATACATAAAATAATATTATTATACCTAATTCCTATAAGACTTAAGTTACTTCTTCTATTTCATGGTTCTTACTGTCTTTTGTCACAGTTCTCTTCAAAGTAGCACATTAGTCTTTACTAAGATATTTACCCATCACAGTAATTGATCACAACAGTGTTTGCCTGCACTAAATTGTTAATAATTGCTACATGCCATTCTACTAAATTACATATATTTATTAATAATAGAAATGATAAATTTTGTACAATTTATTTCAGAGTAAACAGAAAATGGATGTATGAAAAAATTGAAATAGAAGGAAGTGATTTTGTGATAAAGAATGAGTATTATAAGAAGTAAACATGTAAAATTAGTCTAATCATTAGCCAAAAGTTTAAAAAAATATTCTACTTCCATTTCACCATCCTCTGGAAGATCTGTACAATGGATGCTATTATGTATTAAAGATTTTCCATATTGTGCTCTTATTGAATCTGGGTACAACTGACGACACAAGTCCTGTAATGTAAACTTACTATCAATAAATTAAATCCACTACATAGATTTTATTTCTTTCTCCATGTTAACATCTTCCACAAAACATATTTTTCAGGGTTCATGTATATATGTATGTTTGTAAATTTCCTTATTCCACCATAATTTCTAAACAGCTTAACCAATTTTAATGTATGAGATATTGTTAGATATGTATTGATAGTGCAAGTGACACTAAGTACATAAAAATTAACAAAGTGGTGGATTGTGACGCCATATTGTGAGAAAAATATGTTTTTTTTCGTGTAAAAATATGTTTGTGTATCAATGAAAGGCTTTCAAAACTATTCCATAAATGTACATAATGTAAGTATATAATATATAATTTTTATTTCAATGGATCCGTAAATCGCTTAAAGAACACAAATAATTTGCAGTGGGGTTTTTAATTTTATAATTAATTTATACTTGTTTTTGTGTTAAATAGATTTATCTGGTGAAGTGAGGTCTTAAAACTCTGAAGATTGACCTTGCGAGTTGGTGTGGAAGTATGTGCCAATTCGGACACTATTTTTAGAGTCAAGGATAGATATGCTAGGGAAAACAATGTCTAAGGAATAAAAAGGACTACGATAAGGCAAGATTGAAATGACAATCTTAGTTTAAACATTTCACTAGATTATACACCACACAATATGTTGTTGACAATATGGTATACACAAAGTACATATATAGTATACCATTGACTCTTAGCACTACTGTTATGCTTCTATCTAACAGAAGTAGCATAGAAGTAACCCATATATCCACTTACTAACAGTTTAATATATAAGTTGGATATTACTATATCAACAATACTGCAGCAGATGATAAACGAAAATGTTAGACTTAAGTTTAATATTTACATAATTACAAAAAATTAAAACTACATTTTGTTTAATCCTTGATATGTTAGCATTTGACCACTATCTCACCTGATGGTAAGTGATGATGTGGTTGAAGATGTTGTTCCGGCTATCCTAGAATTATTTAAGCAGTGGCACATTGGCTTTGAGAATCAATCAATATGATAACTACAATACCCACAGTACTCCTTAACTTCAGGAATGGCTATTACTATAGTCTGTTTTTTTTTAACAAACTTGACTACGTTGCTATTGGTCCACGTAATTAACATAAAGTCCGTTCCACACAAAAGCTGTAGTTACATGTAGGTCATTCAGTTGAGTCTTCGACTACATGCGCGACCGTAATTATCAAATCGCACATATGTCATAAAACGTTTTATAACATATTTTACTTTAAATGTGTTATAAAATATTATTTTTGTGTTATGTTACAGATAAATGGTTGCAATTTATGGTAAAATTAATTAAATTAAAGAATTAGGTAAATGTTTATTTATTAAATTTTATCTTCCAAAGTTAATTTTATTTATAAAATGTTGACCTCTTATCTGACATAAAAACTCTTTGCTAAGATTTTAAAAAGTACCGTTCTTTTAAGACGGAGCATCTTGATAAACCGTTTTATCTAAAGTAACTCGTGCGTTTGAGATGAATTTACTTAGCATTCCGTGGATTCACTGTGCGGGTGCCGGGTCCATAGCGTTGCAGAGGAAGAGGCCCAAGTCAAGGTGCCTGGGACTTGCAACCCAGTGAGTAAGGTTAAGGGGCCCCATTATGATGCATTGTTGCTCCCTTTCACCGCTCGAGCCTCCTCCCATACCCAACCAAATTTGGTAAGATCCTAATTTAAGCCGCCTTGGATACACATTCTAGGATGTATGTTACGGTTGTTCTTGACAGGCCAAGGTCTTTTAGTAGGTTATATAGGGATTTCGCTGGTATACTGTCTGATTTCGCTGGTGTCGTACCCCTTGCTACGACTTCTATGACAGCATATTAATTAACCACATAACCGTTTTTGGTTAATTCATAATATTTGTTGGTTTTTATTGTGTGGTCTTTAGGTATGTTTGTTTCCCACGGCACAGTAAGTTCTATAAGTATTATGCGTTTTAGATTTTTTGAGTATAGAAATATATCTGGTCTGGATGACGAAACACCAACATCCTCAGGAATTTTGTAGTGTTTTTCATACGTGTTCATCACAAGAGTCCAATCGGGAGCTGGGCTTAAGATGGAGTAAGGCTTGGATTTCGATTTTGTAGATGACCCTTCTTTTACAAAAGCACCCTGTCGTTTGTGCGTGGTCAACCCTTTTTTTGCTCTAGCTACCTAGAGACTCACTGCTTCGCGAATGATTTCGAGGACTCTATCATATCTGAATAATGACCCCTATCAAGGAGCACCTTGCATCCTACCAATAGGTGCCTTGCTGTACCTATGGCCACCCGACAAATACCGCAAGACTTTCCGGTGGCTTTCCCCCCATCTTACTAAATTACTTTGCTCTGGGAGGGTTATCTGAAAGGCGTTAAGATAAAATTTTATAAGGCAGGTTACCAATAGTATATCAAGGTGCGCCACTTTAACGCCAGAGATATACAAAATTCACATATGGTTAGCCATTCGCTTTGCATTTCCAAGCTCATTGCATACACTTTATAGCTATCATTTTCGTCTTGTTGTAGAAAAGATTTTACGACGTCTTTATCCTCAATTTTCTTTCTCGAACCAAAACACGCTTTGTTGGACTGTGCATCTATCATAAATTGTCGAATCAAGATCAGAGGCACTTTTGTGTTTTGGGAGTGATGCGAATATATCGTCTTGAGATTGTAGTAAGACGTGTGTTTTGGTAACTCTGAGGTCTTTATAGAGCTCCGATGATTTCTTTAATTTCATCCCAAAATTATTTTGATCCCTAAATAAAGTAGATGGTCTGCCGAAAGTGCGAGCCCCAAAACCATGACTTCAATGTCCTAATGACGATTACATCCAGCTTTGTTAAAAGGCATTTAGTAATGTCGTATACTAGAAAAGGCCAAGTCAGACGTGATGTTAAGTAGTTGTCATATATCCAAGCTTTTTTAACGTTGCTTATTAGCTGTTTGTCTACCATACTAAGATCTTTCAGAAAGCTATCGACAACTGCGTCTAGAGATGGTGTTCGTCCTTTATAATCTATCTTCCTACCAAGAAATTTAAATGGCACAGACTCAGCAATTGTGGAAACACATTCTCCTCCTATCATGAGTCCCGGATCGTAAGAGGTAAATTTGGTATTTCGTCTTCCCAAACACAGACAATGGCATTTACTTGGTCTTGTTCTCAATCCTTTAGTCCATGCACAGAACTCATCCACTTCTCGTAAAAGTTCCTGACATTGTTTTGGATTACGTGTCAGTATTGCAAGGTCGTCAGCAAAGTCTAAGTTGGACTCTGTGTATCTGTTATTGATTTTAAACCGATAGCCCCACTTTTTTTCATGACTAATTAGCTTGTCAATTAAAATATTAATTACTATATTAAATGCTATTGGTGCCAAGCAACCTTGGAACAAACCAACATTGTAATTCAATGTGCTAGTAGGCTATGTCCCTGTTTGGATGATAGGTATAACAAATTTTAATTGGGTGTAATATGATGCGAAGATGTCGCTAATAACAGGAGGAAAGTTATACCAATTTATTGCGAACAACAGCAGTTCGTGCTGTACAGAACCAAATGCGTTCTCTAAGTCTATCCAGTTGCCTTTCAAATGTCCTTTAAACTTTCCGCTAGTAGAGTATTGTGTTCCAGGCATCCAGAAAATCCAGGCAAAAACCCTTTCTGGTGATTGGGCGTGAAATACCTATTGTTGATCATAAATTGGTTCATTCTAGTTTGTAACAATGAGAAAAATATTTTTGATATCGTGTTAGTGCGATCGGCCTAGTATCTTTTGGATGAGTTACTTCATATTTTTTTGGAATGAGGATAAAAATTGCTTTCCCAAATGCCACTGGTATTTGCTTACCAGATCTTAACGAAAATATTTAAGAGATATTTACGAACCGATCATTACAATAACGCCCAAGTACGTAATGAGATATAATACGATACTGAAATTGGTGAAATAAGAGATCCTTTACAAGCAAATGTGTTATAAAATAATAAACGCGTCCCAAATTCAAAATAATTATGAAAAATAAAAAAAGAATAGTTTTTATGTAACAGTATTTATGACTATATTATATATAATAAATACTAGTAATCTATGTTAATTCAAATATTCATGAGATTCACCATAGTAGACATTCAAGGTATGAATAACTTTTAATATTGTTATGTTTGCAATAACGCCTGCTTGGCGAATTACTTTACACAATTACAAATTTACGTGATAAAAAATTATAGTCATGTGCGGTGGGATTCGAACCCGCGGCTATCCACCCCTTTAGCCGGGGTATGCTCTAACCAATTGAGCTAACATGACACAATGACTCATAACTCTAATTTTTGCTCTCGTTCTTCAACCATCGTATCGTGATGGAGCGACACCTATAGTTCAACTTGCGTTGTACTACAAACAAGACCAATTTTGCAATTGGTTTTAAACTTGTAAATGATGACGCAACTTTATAATTTTAATATCGTTATGTTTGCAATAACGCCTGCTTGGCGAATTACATTACAAAGCGAGAGAAAAAAATATAGTCATGTGCGGGACTCGAACCCGCGTCCATCTTATCTCTCCTTTAGCCGGGGTATGCTCTAATCTAACCAATTGAGCTAACATGACACAATGACTCATAACTCAAATTTTTGCTCTCGTTATTCAACCATCGTATCAGGGATGGAGGACACCTATAGTTCAACGTGGATGGACGTGGGTTCGAATCCCGCACATGACTATAATTTTTTCTCTCGTAAATTTGTAATTTTGTAATATGAATAACTTATTTTTAGAGTTCCGCATCTAGGCTAGGTTTAGGCGGTGCGTTGTCTGTCAGTCAGTGAGTCAGGACTTTGATTCTTATATATGTAGATATATAGATATACGATTCCACAAGAATCCATAACTTCGGAATGACTTCCTTCCATACTTTAAGCCTTATTAGGTGACTGGACCTCGGGGCTGGACTATAGTGTTCGTACGCGTGTGTGTGCAGTGGATGTCGTCTTTCATTGTCAAAGCCAAGGCACCACAACTTAGAGTATACCGAATTTTGGGTACCTAGGTATGTCGAACAGATTCAGTTCTCGATACCAAACCACCCTATGCAGTATTATTGATATATTAATACCCAATTAATATATTTATAGCTATATGAAACGGGGTTTTATAAAAATAAAAGTATTTATTTACCGGATCTCTAGGCCCGCACAATTTTCTAAATTCACACACAACATTTATTCCCGCATCAATGGCTTTTACTTCCAATGCAATACATTTCCCTTCCGCTAAATGTATGCACATAGTCTGAAATATGTTAACAGTGTACATGATCTTGATTTTCAATTTAAGAAGTGCGTATATAAAATGAAACTCCTTATCTATCAACCAAATATAACATTGTGAAAGTGGAAATAACTGAATGCTATTAAAAAATATTAGAGTTGGAAGATATATTTATCTTTACGAAACTTATGTAAACGCATCTCATAACGTTTTAAAAGGTTGGCAATCAAAGGTTGAACTTGGCGTGCTATCTCATATCGGTAAAGGCGACCGTTTAATAGGGTTGTTGACTTGTTTTTTTAAAGTATGTTAAATTATTTAGAACACTGAAATATACACCTAGCATTTTTTTTTTTTTTTTTTAGGAGTCGTGAAATACTAGAAATCCATCTTTTTATTTCAACTTTTAAAATTGGCGCTAAAACATCATTCAATGGCGGCCTGTATGCTTATGACGTCACTAGGGCTAAAACAAATAGTGCTGAAATGTAATACGTTTTGCTTGCTTGTTGTAGTGTCGTGCGTAATCGATTATACAGGTTGTTCGGCAGAACGTGTACCATAGTGTAGGGGTGTATGTAGACTGAATAAAACAATCACAGAACCAACACAGTTTGAAGCACGGATACATGAGTGGCAGCATTATCAATTATTTTTCATACATGGTAATTAAACAACTTTAATCGGTTCAAAATCACTATTTTATTGAACATTTTTGTAATCCCGAAATGTTTACACTTTCAAGTGATCGAGACAATGGCGTGCAGTGACATCGGAATAAATATAATGATAAACATAAGCTTTTCCAACTGTTTAAAGTTGTTGTATTACTATGAGTAATAATTGCAAAATGTTTCCATTGATTCTTGTTCCGAGTTTGGGTTTTATTATCTATGCTGATCTTTGATCAAATCTCACGGCGAAATATGATCAAAGATAAATGAGTCAAATGTACGTATTACACTATTAAATATATGGGATCCAATGGATTTGATAGTGAAATAGGGGCCTAAGTAGTAAATCGATAGTGATGCGACATTTTGTAGGTTGCTTGCTATTAGCAATTACTAATGTCAATTGTCACTGTCAAAACCTTTGGAAGCAAACTCTCATGATTACTATTACCTATTCTGTGGCTTTGTTTTTGTCCTTATGACATCATTTCCGCCTTTACTTCCGTTTGAGATCACGTGACTTAAAGAAAATTTAAACACATTTTGTTTATTCAAAATAAAGGTAATCCAATGCAGAATAAATAATTTGTTAATTTCATCGAGTTATGTGCTCCAACTACTATCATGTTAACGTTACACTGTATTTTATTTTAGACTGTGTCAACTACCCTATTGTCAACATCATACATTGTAGAGGTCAAACTGGATTTGTAGACAGAGCACTAGTGATAATCAAAAAACAAAAAAGGTGGTTGGTTAATAACGATGCTATGAATTTCGTCAATTTCAGTAAATATGTCTATGTCTCAATTCGTGACGAAATGCATCTGTAATAGGCAGAGGTTAGTCCGCTTAATATTAGGTGAGCCTCGTGCTTGATACGTCAGAATAACATGACAAAATGGGTAAATGAAAAGCTCATGCCTACTATACCACAAAATTCAATCATAGTAAATTATAACGCAGCTTATCATTCGGCTCGAAAAGATAAAAAGCCGACTATGGCTTCTAAACAAGCTATGCAAGCATGGCTACAACATTATGTCGCGCCTTTTGACAATAAACTTAGAATACTTGACTAAATTTCATAAAAAGAGAGAAGATATTAAAAAAAATGACGAGTTATTGAACATAAACGGACATGAAGTATTGCGATTGCTTTCATACCCGAACCACTTACTATACACCTTGCTATTAGTCGACAGTAGTACAATTCCTATTCGTCGACACTAGTAGTCGATATCATAATGGACAATGTGTCGGCTACTATCGTGCGTGATACGACCGCGGCAGACGTACCACACTCAAGATCCTGATGGAGGGTTCCGATAAAAGCCAAAACATTGTCTATCGTGATATCGACTATTACTAAGTTCTATACGATCTCCGTGTTTGTCAATATTAAAATATAAACATGAGCATTAGTTTTCATAAGTCTAAGTCATGTTCAAGTCTGTTTTGTTTTACGCACACGCACAGAACGGATTTTGGTCATACTTAAAAAAATTAGTCGTTTGATCACTATAAATTTGATTTACGGTAAAGAAGCATAAGAATAAATATATATATTTTGCTGATGCGGGAACACACTGTTATGTTCTTGGCGGCAGATTTTCTACTTAAGGGTGGTAGCTAGCCAGGCTAGCATTCGTGAAATTTCCTTCCAACATGCAGTGAAGCTCAAGCCGGCGCGGTGAGGGATCGAACCATGGACCTGCGGCACGGCAGTCCATAGATATTACCGCTCGGCCATCATTGCTTCAAAAATGATAATAACACAGTAGAACGGAATCTTCTTTGACCAAGTCCCAAACACCGCGCCGCGCCGCCATTTATATACCCACTCCGCCTTTCACGTCACTACGCTCCAGGCGTGATGGTAGGGTTGCTTACTGTAAAATATTGCTTCGTCTAAAGATAATATCGCTAAAATATAAGTTTTTCTTTACTTTGAAATAATTAATCGAAACGCTCGTAGCGAAGTTTACTTAGCTGTTCTCAACCGATCAGCAAAGTTAAGCAACGTCGCGCGCGGTCAGGAGTTGGATGGGTGACCGCTAGTGACATTACTACTGAAAGCCGTCGGTCCCGGTTGTTGTCTTAGGATGGCAGTCGTTATAGCATGGTGGTAGGGCATTTTGCGAATGCCCGCCTGGCTAGCTACCACCCTCAAGTAGAAAAACTGTCGCCAAGCACCTAACGGTGTGTTCCGGCAGCTGTCCTTGAGAGCCAGTACTTCTAGGTTAGCCTGAACAACATCTTCGACCACATCATCACTTACCATCAGGTGAGATAGTGGTCAAAGGCTAACCTAACAAGCATAAAAAAATAAAATTTGTTGCGTAACAAAATATGACATAAATAAATACGTAAGAACCTATGTATATTATTATATTACGTATACCTATTTTATACTTACTTATAAAATAATAAGTTATTATAAGTACCATACCAAATCAAACCATTTAAGTAAGTAATACTTACCTGCAAATACACAATAAATTAAGCACAGGCTCACGTGTAACTATTGAATAAGTTTATTCAGCATGGGGTGAGCTTTGGTATAGTCTGAGAGTTAAACCCCATATGGTCTTGGAAAACGGCACTGCAGCAGTCAGGGCCTTTGGGGACAAAGGGATTAATTACCGCTGCAGTATAGTCTGAGAGCTATAAACCATAAAGGTATATCTATACAAAATTAAATAGCGGACGAAGTCGCGGGTAAATGATAAAATGAAATAAATCTTAGCATGGCCAATACTTCCAAGAGGGTTGAAAATGGCGGTTTATATCAGAAAAAAATTTGACTGTTAATAGATTTTTTGCATGCAGACCTGTAACAGTAGACAACATCGTTTATGAATTGTTTGTACAAACAAACTTTTGAAGATGGTACGGAACGCACAAATAGGTAAATAAGCGAACGGTGATGCCGACCGTGACAGGCGACAGCCCCACCACAGACCGATTGAGTATCCCGTTTAACGTGTAGGCTAATATCGTGATATTGAGCCCTTCCGGAGCGGTATCCATTCTACTGTGTTATTATTTAATCTTATGCCATAAGGTCTAAGTATGCTATTTTTTTAAATTATTATGGTACCTACCAACATACCTTTTATTTATCAAGGATGTAGGTAGGTAATAGTTATAAACGATAACAACCAATGAAGTTTTACGCACTCCATTGATCATATCATGACATGTGTTTGGCAGGTAGGTAGCTAACTTATCTAGAACTATCTACACTAACTACTGAATATAAAATAGCACTTACTTCATATTCCTGTAGAACTCCCTTGTATATCTCGTAAAACTCATGTGCATTGGCTAGTTTTACTGAGAACATAGCGATCGCGGAAATGTAGAACTTTCCAGAGAGTGCAATATGTTCTAGAATAGATCCGACATTGCCCTCGATCACCGCATGAGGTTTGATTATGCAGCACGTGCAGTCTTTAAATGTGGCCCGAAAAGGAATCCTTGGAAGTCCCTTTTCGTAGCCAAAAAAATTCTCTAGCATCTGAATATAAGTACGAACAATGATAGTAAGCGAACACAAATTTTAAGAAATGAAATTGTACTCTACTCTCCATGCTGCAAGGTAGGTATCTCTGTGCCTATCACCTAAATTAGTTCAGAGCTTAAGGCGCATACAATGAAGCAAAAACAATTTTTATGATGGTTACCTATTTTGGTCATTACACTCGAGCCCAATAAGCAGTATTTTTATATTTTTTTATTTATTGATAATAGGTTAAGCCTTTGACCACAATCTCACCTGATGGTAAGTGATGATGTGGTCGAAGGTGTTAACAGGGTTATCCTAGAATTACTGGCTCTCGAGGACAGCTGCCGGAACACACCGTTAGGTGTTTGGCGACAGATTTTTCTACTTGAGGGTGGTCGCCAGCCAGGCGTGCATTCGCAAATGCCCTTTCACCATGCGGTGAAGCTCAAGCCCGTGGCGGGATTCGAACCATGGACCTGCTGCGAGGCAGTCCATGGCCAATGCCACTGAGCCATCACTGCTTCTTTGCCACCACTCACGCTGATGTGAGTGTTGGAATCTGCCAGAGAGATACTACCCTGTCGGGCCAGTTTCATGACCCATTAATTTCGTATATACATACATATTATACTGGAAACTTTCAAACCAGTCTTTGAGGGAGTATAATTATAATCCTATTTGCTTACAGACCATGGACTGATATAGCATTGCAGATCCGAAATTAAAACATATTAAACAAAATTTCATTAAAAACTCACTGCCATACATCAATAAGGAAAAGCTCTCTGAGATATTATCAGTTTTTGTAAAACCAAGATGCCCTAGTAGTTACTAAGACTTTCTATTAAAAATATCTGTTTTTTTATTCCTGATAGTACCTAGCTACATGCAGCCTTTAATCAAAACCTCACTTGAAGGTTACTGATGAATAGATGATGTAGTCGCAGACAGTAAACAGGCATAACCTACAATGGGAACGTAATCTCAAAAATAGTGCAAATTGGGCGCATTACGGCTCTTTATTTATACTAATAAGTGTATTTATACCATTACGATACCCAGCGAGTGGCTAACCACAGGTGAATTTTATATCCCTTTGGCAATAAAGTGGCGCACCTTGATATACGATTGGTCACCTGCCTTATTATAATTCTATCTTAACGCCTTTCAGATGACCAAAGTAATTTAGTAAGATGGGGGAAAGCCACCGAAAAGTCTTGCGGTATTTGTCGGGAGGCCATAGGTACAGCAAGGCACTTATTGGTAGGATTCAAGGTGCTCCATGATAGGGGTCATTATTCCCGTCGTCACGATAGAGTCCTCGAAATCATACGAGGAACGGCGAGAGTTTGAAGCAGTGATGGCTCAGTGGCATTGGCTATGGAGTGCCGCGCAACAGGTCCATGGTTCGAATCCCGCCCAGAGCTTGAGCTTTACCGCATGGTGGAAGGGCATTTTGCGATTGCCCGCCTGGCTAGCTACCACCCTCAAGTAGAAAGTCTGTCGCCAAGCACCGAAAGGTGTGTTCCGGCAGTAGTCCTTGAGAGCCAGTGAAATTACAGGCACAATGAGACTTAACAACTATGTCTCAATGTGACGGGCGCAGTGCAATTCGTGACTTGTGATGAATATGCAGAGGTTAGTCCACTTAACATCAGGTGGGCATAGAGCTTGTTCGGTCACAATAACATTAAAAAAAAAAGTAGTGAGAGTCTTTCGGTAGCTAGAGCAAAAAAGGTTTCACCACGAACAAACGACAGGTTGCTTACGTAATAGAAAATAAAAGTGCTTTTGTGAATGACCCCATCTACAAAATCGAAATCCAAGCCTAACTCCATCTTAGGCGCAGCTCCCGATTGGACTCTTTTGATGGACACGTATGAAAAACACTATAAAATCCCTGAGGATGTTGGTGTTTCGTCATCCAGACCAGACATATTTCAGGCATAGTACTTTCACAGACCACACAATAAAAACTCACAAATATTATGACTTAACGAATGAATTTGTCACTCGATGCTATGAAGTAAAAACAGGTACTTATTCAGTTATACGAACCCGCATGGCGTCTTCATGGGTGTTGCAACCATGTGCCACATTTTTGAGTTTGTTTTCCCCGTAAAGCTTCCGTAGTGTGCCGTGGGCGGCGTCTGCGGGGTCGGTGGCTCCGAGGCAACTACGCCACTTTTTCACTGCATCTGGAGCGACCAGTTCCAGTCCGATCACTTCTCCGGATGTCACGTAGTCGATAATGATTCTATGGAGATCGGGAATTGAACCAATGATGTCGATATCGAGTAAATCTAAATTGGGTTGTAATGTAGGTACTTACATGCAATTATTTTTTGTAATTTTGGGCTGCTCTTTCAATTGTCAGAAAATCGTTGACAGATTTTCTTTTAAACAGGGTTTTTGTTAGGTACCTACTCACTTAAATATATACAGGGTGTTTGGTGGAGGGTTAGACAAACTTGGTGGTCGTGTAGACAACAAACACAATTATTGTACAAATACAACAATTGTGTTTGTGAAGTAGAAGACCCTAATTGTTCACATTTTTTGAAATTATTCTTCTTGTAGTTATCTAATATTTTCCGAAATTTTACCTCTCTACCCGTACATTTTTAGTACATGTTTTCGATTGAACTTTTAATTTGATTTTGGTCTCAGATGTATCCTTGAACTATCGATGGCACTTACATTTTTTTTTCAAACGATGCTACGACCTTTGGGACTGAATTTTTTTATTTTCTTAACTTTTAGAGTCCATAACTAATTATTTTGGATTAAAAATGCCTTCGATAGATGAAGGACACATCTGGGACCAAATTCAAATAAAAAGTTCAAGCGAAAACATGTACCAAGAAAAATTGTAGGGGTAAAGAAGTAAAATTTCGGAAAACACTAGAAAATTACAAAAAATATTAAAAATAAATTGTGTATTATTAGGGTTTTCTACTTCAATTAGTATTTTACAAATAGGTCCACCTACACGCCCACCAAGTTTGTCTTAACCTCCACCAAACACCCTCTAATATTGACAGTATGTAGATCGAAAATGAACCTTGTACCTCTTGATAAGGTTTTGCTATTTAATTGTTACATATATTATGTATACACATACTTACATACTTAGATATTATAATTTAGAGTCAACATTTCCATTTTATTCTATTGAGAAAAAATATTATCAACAATTATAATTTTATTACGGCTACAAACTAAATACATTTTGCTAAAAATCTGTTGAAGTAAAACTATTTGACACATATTAGCCCCTTTATGTTTGATCCGTGTTATCCTAGGAGCCAGAATTACGTATTTAACTTCGTGATGGAAGTTGTTTGAATTGTTGATTGTTTTGTTGATTGTTAGACAATTATTAAGTAGCACGCCTGGCTACCATCTGCAGGTAGAAAATCTGTCACCAAGCACCTAACGGTGTGTTCCGGCAGCTGACTTTAAGAATCAGTAAATCTAGGTTAACCTGAACAACATCTTCGACCCCATCATCACTTAGCATTAGCTGAGATATTGGCAATAAGCTAGCCTGTTATCTATAAAAAAAAATTACACTCTAAAATGTATGGTTAATTTGTTGAATACATTGCCGTCCATTTGCAAAAAAAGCTGAACACTACTTACACATAACAATTATGAGTATTTTTCAAAATATAATGGTGCAGAGCTGTCGGAAATAGATACGGTTCCTTTGCATTAGTGCCAATCATTTGTCGATTTGACTTCCAAAATCGTTTTAGGTATCTTACCTTATTAACATACTACAAAAGCTTGCAAGGAAATAAAACATGAGAGATAATTTCAGTCAGTATCAACCTAGTATTGCTTGTAAAATACTTACGGCATCATATTGTTCCCGGCTATGTTTGCGTAAAGCTCCATGGCAAAATCTTTGCTAATTTTACCATTCTTCATTCGTACTATTCTGAATCCTTTCTGCATGATGAAAGTTAATATTTTACCATGTTCGCTCGGCGGCACTGGTTTGATCATAGCAAATGTGCTGTAAGTTAAAAATATATAAGTAGGCCCTTTAAAGGTTAGACGAACGGACAGAGTACGGTTAATACCTGCACTGCACTGTAACAGCCGACTCGTCCACTGCTGAACACAGCGTCCCCTATTTAGGGGTAGTATTTGCCATAATCCCCACGCTTGGCAGACGGCTTGGGGATCGCAGTGTAAGATGGCAGTTCTCTAGAAGGTGCTGCTGCCCACCTTCCAGTATTTTTCCCTTAGTTGCCTCTTACGACACCCACGTGATGATATGGGGAGGTGCAATTCTAACCCGGCACCCCACGGGGGTTAGTAACACCGCAGTGTACCTATTTATGCTATGGTAATAGGGTTCAAATTAGTTAACAGTTTAATAAACCGAGGTCACAGAACATATACACAAGTACGAGGTAGATATACAATGTTTGAGATCAATCGATATAATAGTCAAAGGATACAATTATTTTTTTACTAGCTTTCCGGCCGCGGATCCGCCCGCGGGTACATCGGTTATCGCGCAAAACCATTAACCTCTTTTTGCGCAGTTGGATAAAAACTATCCTATGTCTTTCCCCGTGTCTCAAACTATTTCTATACCAAATTTCATCCTAATCGGTCCAGTAGTTTCAGAGCCTATTCAATGCAAACAATCAATCAAAACTTTCCTCTTTATTATATATTTGTATTAGGAAAAAACAATTTCGTGGCAAGTAAGGAGCCAAGCAGTTTCAGTAGCAGTAGAACTCTTTTTGCGAGTTCATCCGGGGAAGTACTGCCATCATACCTATACCTTCTGCCAAGCAGTAATATTCACATTATTGTGTTCCAGGCACGCCGCCCGGTGAAATTACAGGCACATGACACTGAACAACTTTATGTCTCAGGGTGATGGGCGCAGAGCAGTTGGCCACTTGTGATGAACTGCAACTGTTATAGGCAGAGATTACCGCTTAACACCTGGCGGGCCTAGTGCTTGTTCCATCACGATAAACGTAAAAAAACATACACCCTTGCTTAAGAATCTAAGAGCTCACGATAGCAAAAGCCGAAAAAATGCACCAAATTAACAAGATAGGTACTCAAGGCGTTTTGGAAGTAAGGTGTTACTTTACTACCAAGTATTTGCATAACAGTACTGGTAAGCATCTACTTCTAAATATCTACTATCAACGACAGTAGATATTTAGAACCGGCTGTCCCATATAAAGTGGGGATCAAGATTGATCCCCACTTTATAATCACGATTACTAATAACATCACGAATAACTACTATAAACCACAGAATTATCCACATCCCTATACAATAATATTAGAACTTTTGACTGGGTGAACCGACTATGATGATTCTTTTTTTATTTGAAAGCTGTTGTTTGCCGTGTGCTTCCATTTAAATGTCATCAAAATCGGTTGAGTCGTTTTTGAGTTACCTACACTCCAATAACTGACAAGTATTTTCCTATCTTGATGATATAGTAATTGACAGTGAATGACAATCGATACCATAAGTTGCAAGGGTCATAATAAGAGTGAAAAATTTTGTTTTACCAAAAAATGGCATCGACTTCTACACTCAAATGTCTGAAATAACTTGTCGAATCGGTACCATGCGTGCAATTTTGTGATAATAGGTAGCTACTGTTGAACCACCATTGTACCGACTTCAACAAGTTATTTCACATATTTGTAATTGAAGTCGGAGTAATTTTTTGATTAAAAAAAATGTGCTTAACATTCCAGTCCACATTATCACTTACCATCAGAGGAGATAGTGGTCAAAGGCTAGCCATAAGCTATTAAACATGAAACTATGTCAATTAGATTGCTGTTCATTTCAATTTTCGAGCTTCTAGGCTCGTGGTTCTGAATACATCTTAACTACAAGGTCACAGCTTAGGCAATAACTAACAGTAAGTTAACAACTGACCTTTCGACTTTATTGAATAAAGTTTTTCTAGTTGCCGGTGCACAATCTTTAATAAACAGTAGTTTGGAGAAGATGTTAACTATGTTTCCAATTTGCAACATCTCAAGTTTTAGAGGTGGCAGTTGAACACGCTTTAGAAGGTTTTTCCCTTTAGCCGTGTTGATCACTTGCACTGAGTTGTCGAAGGGGAAGAAGTTGAGTATCAGCTCGATGACAGTGTCAGCCTCTTCATCGTACATCTCGCACAAAAAAGTATGCTTATCAAAATAATCGTTCACCTGAAATATTTCTACACATTAATATAAGTTGGGCGGCCCCAACAGCCCAACAGCAAAAGCCGGTGAATCTGTACCCTATGTGAAGAGACTGCAGCTGATTATGAAGTACCTAGGTAGGAATCAAGGATCTACGATCGATACGCAATAACTGTAAAAAATATCTCTCTTTGGAATACCTATAATTATGTTTTTTTTTTATGCCTGGTAGGTTAGCCTTTGACCACTATCTCACCTGATGGTAAGTGATGATGTGGTCGAAGATGTTGTTCAGGCTAACCTAGAAGTACTGGCTCTCAAGGACAGCTGCCGGAACACACCGTTAGGTGCTTGGCGACAGATTTTCTACTTGAGGGTGGTAGCTAGCCAGGCGGGCATTCGCAAAATGCCCTACCACCATGCTATAACGACTGCCATCCTAAGACAACAACCGGGACCGACGGCTTAACGTGCCCTTCGAAGCACGGAAACGCTCAGTAGTAATGTCACTAGCGGTCACCCATCCAACTGATGACCGCGCGCGACGTTGCTTAACTTTGCTGATCGGTTGAGAACAGCTAAGTAAACTTTGCTACGAGCGCTTCAAATGTATAACCCTATGTAATGCGAGTCTATAACCACAAAGTATTATAATGTCTAAAACGTACGGATATTACACTTCCCGATCTGCACTTGCCATGCAGATACATTTGATTGCTTTATTCCCGAAATACCCACTAGCTATCCCCACTGGTGAGGATTGACTCTCACACGATATCCAGCTCTTTGATTTCCGACAAATCACAAAGGCACGAGTGGAGCCGAAGCTAAAACTCAGTGGCCAGTACCTATTTAACATTGTAATCTATTTATTCGTTAAAAAGTCATTCGGCGAATCGGGCTTCGAGGTAAAGTAGCTACAATAATAATATTATACACACCAAGGGTTCCGTCATCATCATCATCATCATCATCAGCCGGAAGACGTCCACTGTTGAACAAAGGCCTCCCCCATATAACGCCACAAATAACGGCTATTAGCCACTTGTAACCACTGGCTACCCGCGACTTTCACGATGTCGTCAGTCCACCTGGTGGGGGGCCTACCAACTCTACGTCTTCCGGTGTAGTGTGGTTCCGTACCCACACACAATATGTGTATAGATATAATAATTGGTAAAATCGAAATTTTTACACAACGTTTAATATTCTTTGCGAGAGTAAGAACCGCACTTGGCTAGTTTCTATTATTTGGTGTTATACCTACTTTAGATATCATCATACATATATATATTAGATATATATCATATATTATTATCATACCGAGTGTGACGATTGCAAATACTACACACTGAAAAAATAATTTCATTGAATTTCTTGACCAATATTCATATCTAGGTCAAAGTTCTACATTAAACATTTTCAGGTTTGTGATTTATTCCGTTTACAACCTGACTTAGATACCTCGATGGATGGGATGGGCAGGGGACAAAGAGACAGAGTCTTATTATAAGACTTTAATTTTCCCCTTTGGGTACGAAACCCTGAAAATTGTTACCTTCCTACTTGAAATAGGTAATCACCGTAATATAAGTAGGTATTGTATGAAATGTACGTATATGTAGGTATCTATTGTATAAAAAGGTCGTAATTACCATAATAATAATTGTAATATTCCTGTGACAAATGACGTTGGTATATCTACCGTAAAATAAACTTATTGTAGTCGAATTAAAATTTTAGATACAGGTGAGAAAAATGCTCTATTTTATATATTCACTATATTAATTAATATTACTTGCTCAGTGATATTAATAAATTCAACCTTTTTTTTAAGGTACACAGTGAATATGACAAAGCAGTGTCTCGGGCTCTCTGGTACTCTACAATGAGTTTGTAATTCCGACCTACACGTCTGTATATTATAATTTGAGTGGTATTGCCAGACCAGGATTTTCAAATCACAAGATAATTATTTTATATTATACCTATGTATTATACCTATCTATATGTATGTAGCAAAGACGTTTTTTGTATAATATAACTAATCTGCGCTCTATCTTATTCCTTAAATCCTTAAGTATATGGAACAAACCATACGCATAAATTCAACCGGTTCGAGGGAAATAGTCATAACCGCCCCGTTTGTCTCATTCTATCAGTTCAGTTGAGGTTAGTATTAGTACACTCAACATCTCTAATGTCTAATCTCTAAGTGTTATAGTCAAATGTAGTTTTCTTTCCTTCCACCTACGGCTCTATTACCACATTCGTATGTAACTACTAATTTTTCTTGGATCACTACAATTGAAGTTAATTTAAGTATATTTTATTTTTTCCACTGCGACATCTCATGGGAGAACATAGTTTACAATCTCATAAATGTTCGGTGACAACAGACAGACTTATATATACCATAATACACCTCTATTCGAATGTCAATAATAACCCTTACTAGTCTTAGATGTGACAGCTGTGAAAGAGATATATGAAGTCGTTATTTCGGTTTTTATGTCCAATATTCTTAAGAAGCGTAAGTGTTTTTTTTTTTACAGATGAAGACAAGCCTGTTACTATTGTTGGTACAAAGTATGCTGTAGACGATGACTTTACATCCTAGACCCAACTTCTCGAAAGAAACCTTACAAATGAAGTCCATTAAAAATACAAAAAAATTCAAATATACCAAGCACTGACAAAATACTCGCTAAATAGCACTATCTTTAAAAAGTGTAGTGATTAATGAGAATCAAACTTTTTTGGCACAATTCACAAAATCTATTGTAGCCCATGAAAAAAAAGCAGTGGTTGAACCGTGATATATATTAATAATCTTAAATATAAACAAAGCACATACGTTGCAACTTAAAATGTCATATCTTTGAAATGTTTGTGGCTAATTAACATATTTTGTATTAATTTTGGTGTATATTCTCATGTTTTTTTATATTTTTGGTTTTAATTTGATATCTTAGCAGATACATATGGCGTCACTTATAGAATGCTAGAACACCTGCCGCACCATATAAGTGTGATCAAAATGCTGGAACTTATTTGGCTCAACGAATAAGCATTGCAATCCAGAGAGGCAATGATGCCATGTAGCATTCGGACTATTTAGTTTTAGATTATAGTACTATCCTTGTAGTGTTGTATATAGGATAATAGAGGCAAACCGCTACGTCCCACAGTGGTTAAAGTAACTAAAAATCATATAGAAAATGCTGTTCAATATGCACAAAATATTTGGAATTTTTTAGGGGTATTTAAATAATTTTAGGGGATTTTTGTTGGGGCTGGTAGCACTGATTCGATTCCTGCAAGGCCTTGGCCAAATTTTGGACAAGCTAGATTTGATCGATGCTCCTGGAACAACCTTTATAGCAACTGTCAAAATATGAAATTGTCGTAGGTCATACTAAAAGTTTTGCGTAACTTAAAAAATCCACATGTTATAAACAAAATATTACGTTATTGCTTTTCAAAATACTCTCCTTTATACCATAAAAATGTTTTGATGTGATCGCACTATTTTTTAAAACAGCCTCCTGTGACCACAGATCTGAAGACATGTTTTCTACGTGCTGATTGAACGCTATCACTGCCTCTTCGGAGTTGGTAAAAGTGAAACCTCGCATCAAATCTTCGATTTTGGGGAAAATACAGAAATCACAGGGTGCTCGGTCGGGGCTATGTGCAGAATGGGTGACGAGTTGTACTTTTTCGGAAGGTTAAAATTACCTTGTTTTGTTGGCCGTGTGTGAAGAAGCGTTGTCATGATGTAGGAGAGTGCGGCTTTTTGGTCGTCTTTCGCGAACTTTTTCTAACACCCTGGGTATACAAATGGTAGAATACCACTTGGCATTAACACTCTTTTGATCTTCAAATGGAATTGTGCAGATGGGACCCGTAGCTGAGAAAAAAAACGCGATCATTTTTTTCCCAACGTTTCTCGCCTGCCTCACTTTTGTTGGCCTGTTCTCATTTTCAAACACCCATTCACAAGACTGCTGTTTTCCACGTTTTGTCTCCTGTGAGAATGTCATAAACAGCATTAGAATGTGTTCGTACTTTAGTAGAATCTGTGAGCACCATTCCACACGAGCCCGCTTCTGCTCCGCTGTCAGTTCATGAGAGATCCAACGACAACAAAGTTTCCGAACTTTTAATTCTTCGTGTAAAATTGTGTTTATTTTTTATGTTATTGTGACGGATCAAGCTCGAGGCCCACCTGATGTTAAGTGGACTAACCTCTGCCTATAACAGATGCATTTCGTCATAAGTCACGAATTGCACTTCACCCGTCACCTTGAGACATAGTTATTCAGTCTCATGTGCCTGTAATTTCGCTGGCTGTCAAGGACTGCTGCCGGAACACACCGTAATGTGCTTGGCGATAGATTTTCTACTTGAGGGTGCTAGCTAGCCAGGCGGGCATTCGCAAAATGTCCTTCCACCATGCGGTGAAGATCAAGATCGCGGCGGGATTCGAACCATAGACCTGCTGTGCGACAGTCCATAGCCAATGTCACTGAGCCATCACTGCTTCAAAATTTGGCTCATGCCAATTCCAAATAGTCCTCCAATTGTTGCATAGGTAATCCATGGGTTTTCTTCAATTAACCGCATAACAGTAGCCACATTATTTTCGTTGACGGCAGTTGAAGACCGCCCTTCACGAAATACGTCATGTAAAGAAACCCGACCTCTCTCAAATTCAGAAAACCATCGCTTCACGGTGCTCAAATAAGATGCTTATCTCCCAAAAGCATTTTGAAGACGAGCGGCACAGTCTTGCGGAAAGAGAGAACTTTTAAAATCATAAAAATCATCTCACTAAAATCTTTTCGATTTAATTCCATTTTCGTTGCAAACGTAAAACTTTGATGTGTGAAAAAAAGCTATTGACGTATAATTTCCCGCCAATTTCTTTTTATTACACAAAGGGCGTCGTTTCAATAAATATAACATTCGAAATTCAACTAGGTCCGATTAGCTAGACGTACAAAACTTTTAGTGTGCCCCATGCATAATATTTCCCTCATTTTATATTATCGGGCTCATTGTCAAGATAAAAAATAATAATGTAGTCATCACTAATCTTTGGCTTAGCTTGTACAAAATTGATTGTTTATTGTAAAATCTGTCACATTTGACAGCTAACCAAGATTTGGGCGATGAGCAAAATTAGCTCTGATAGGTCGCCCGGAACTGGTATGATCAAATCTTTCCAGGATCAAATTAAGCTCGATTTGAGTGCTGGAACGGTATGTATCCCTCTGAATAAGAAACCCTACAATATTCAGAGGTGTATCCGCGCTTAGACCAAAATTTCTCTTGTCCGAAGGCTTGCATGAACGCACCCCGGCAAATTGGTTTTTTTTTATAACTGTCATTGCATTGATGTCATTGACAATGACAGAGTCAGAGTGTCAATATTTGTTTTTCATGTGTTCATGGAGATTTGAATTCTCAAGAGATTTGTTTTGAATTTTGTACACATGTATTTTGTTTTGCGTTATTCTTCCTTCAGTAAGTGCAACTAAACCCAAAACGAAAGTCTGCGAAGTAAACTTTAGGTGGTTTGATTGATCTGTCCACTGACAATTGTTATAAAATATCACAAATAAAATTCAAATGGTCAGTTTGTGATGTAAATAAAATATCAATTTGTATAATTACGGAAGGTATACAACTATTTCTTTATAGTGTGTATTTATATTAAACATATTAAATGTTCCAGGAGGGGGAATATAAGGAGAAGTATTCATTTATTGGAGAATGGTACGACAATCAGGCGAGCCTTATTCGCCGGTTCAACGTTTTTTATTACCCTACGGATGATACACTTGAAATGTTTGATATTAAAAATCGCAAGACATTTGTTAGACGAGTCAAAGTAAATGGGATAACTCTAGAAAACTTTTACATAGGTTGTACTCTGTATATTCTAGGCCGTCTGATTAAGATAGTAGATTTTGCTTGTGAAGATACCAGAAACCGGTTACAAAAAGATATGCAAATGTAAGTAAATACAGTTTTACTTATCTTATGCTTAGAAAATAGTCTTACTTAAACTGCATAAAGTAAATTCAATTTCCCACCAGCAGGACTTTGAAAACAACCCTCACCACAACAAAATAGTAATAAAATTACAAAAGAAATCATAGCATCATTATCATTAATTAAACTAGCAAAGAGGTTACGAGGAAGAGTTGGTGTGAAATAGAAAAGTAACAATACAATATTGTGTTACTTTCTAAAACTTGTGTTTTGTAATAATTGTGGACCATCTAGTACCAAAGAACATGAACATGTGTATGCATATAGTACAATAGGGAGACATATTACTTTTCTTATTCCCACTCAATATCATTACTTAGTGAAGTTTAAGTAATTTAACTGTTGAAAGACATCAGTAAAATTTTGGCCTCTATGACATGCCTAGCGGTACACAATGTATGTGACATTGTGATCTGAAAGAGTTTTCAAGAATGGCTTAAATGTTTTTTTTTTGATTATAAAATCTTACTTGAATGTCACCAGTGATCAGAGTAGGTAAATTGATTTTTTTGTACTAGCACTGTGATACCATAACATGGACATGCCATTTTTCCAGAAGGTGCCAGGTTTTCGTAAAAAAAAAAAAACAATCTAACATTGTTTATTGTTAATACAATGAATCCTTGTTACAAATACAAAACAATTTATTTTTAATCCTCATCGGTAACAATTTCTACATGCAGATTTTCTACACTTAGATTGTTTGTAAGTAAGTGTAAGAGAGACATTTTTATTTAAGAATACTTTCACAATTACCAGCATGTGAGCCAGAGCTCAAATCCCAATAGAAAATGAGATGGCAATACGTAACTGTCAGTCAATAATGTCAATTAAAATAATGTTCATAAATTATGCTGTAATACTAAACAAATTTTAATATCCATTGCATGAATAGCAGTATAAAAATCAGTACGAGACTTTAAAATTTCATATTCTGCATCTAAATAAATAAGACTTAAATCCTATTTATATTAGAAAAATAATATTAAAACTCACCTGAACTACAATAACTTCAAATCGGATAGATCCGACAGAAATAAATCTATGTCACAACACAGCAAAACAATCAAACCCCACGAACCGAAGTAAGTGAATGAGCTACCTGTATGTCAGAGTGCATACATTTCTCTAGTCAATGAGTCATCCTAGATACTTGGTTATCATTGGTCTAATGCATTGTGCATATAGATAAAAGCTAAGATAACCTGACAAATAGCCCAGTTTGCTGAATGATGTATGATTGATTATTGCTAGGTATATATTTTAGGCTTCTACTGCATACCTTTTTACACCAGTATGCCACTAGCTGCATAGTCTTGATACATTTTTGACTTAGATCCATGTAATAGTTTTGAAATTCTGGATAAAAATACCATAATCATTTTAAAATTCTGGAAACTTGGAGGCATATACATACATATATGTGTTTGATGTCAATGACCTAAAATTAATCTACCTACTCTTCTCTATCTATCTACCTTCTACCACATTATTAGCATGAGACCACCTGATGTGGTTGCAACTTAGTTGCTATCAATCCACTTTTAAATATGTGAGTAACATTCCCATTAAAGTTTTCAAAAAGGCCTGAATGGTATCAAGCACATAGTTTGAGATTGACTGTTTGTTGATTTGGCAAACTAGGGCTAACCATATTGTTTTTTAACCATAATTATTACTGAAATTAAAACTTAATTTTCACAGAACCTTTGCCATGATAAAACCAGTGGCAACAAAAATTGCTGGAAAAGTTCTATCTCATTTCCATGAACACAATTTGCGAGTTACAAAGATGAAGAAAGCTCGACTGACTGCTGATGACATCAATTTTATTTACAGATCAATGCTTACAGATTCTTCATTCCCGTAAGTTCTTTAAGCTCACAGTTTTGCTTTTACATTTTGATCTTTGACAATTTAAAATGGTAAAGAGCCCATGGTTCCACTACTTTTTCCAACAGGTGGTTCAAATCAAATCAAATTTGAAACATATTACTTTCACCATCAATTTGACAGCTGTCAGATCTAAGACCTATCTTCTACTTCCTGTCCGTTTGCCGCGCGATGTGGGGTCTGGAAGAATCTATTCTTCCACTTTAATCACTTACGTTTCATGCATAGTTGAAATGAATGAAATGAAGTTTATTCCAGCATTACACAACACTACAATAGCTTATACTGAAGCACAATAAAAAAATTCTTCACGGAGTCCATCCACATACTATTCAAAGCTGATAGGTATTGTTGGAAACAAGGAAATAAATTACGCTGTTGGCCATCTGGAATAATTAACTCTTGACATAGGCTTGCCACCTTCAGGAGCGGTACAACAGTAATTTTAACTATGTGGTGACTATGGAAATGAACCCTTAAACCTGTTAAAACCATTTTTTATTTAATATACGATTTAAGGTTATTTTCAGCGATTATAGTGCAGTGGGACCATAGGACCAAGGTGGTATTGTAAGGATACTAGGTCCCACTGACTTACTGGTACTACAGGCCCTTGTCTTCCCTATCTCAAAAAAGATGACAGGACAGACCCATCCAAAAATAGGCCTGACGATATAAATCAATACTGCTCATAATATTTCCATGATATAGAACAAGCCTTTGACAAAGTGTGGCACAAAATGATTACTTTGTAAAATCAGGAGCCTACTAGCACGCTCTTATTTTGAGATATTAAAGTCTTACATAACGGAAAAAAAGATTTCAAGTAAAAGATGGTGAATATACTTCAATCTACCACAGCCGGCAGTATTTAACTTGCTCCTGAGGACCGTTAGATTGGCCATACCAATATGGCTCAGTCATAACAGTTGGTATATTGCCAACTAGTTAATAAAAGCGCAAGGATTGCAGTGAGCCCTAATTTGCAACCACACCTCAACAAGATATACGTCATTGTGAGTAGGGACACTTTGAACGCATTATTTTCCCTTAGTAGCCTATTAGGATCATAAGATGGAAGATGGATAAGGAACAGTTGTATACCATAAAGCCGGTTTAGTGGTATTAAGTTATATTTTCCAGGTTCCAACTAGATCACCTAACTGGTGAGCTAGTTTATGGCATTGAGCTAGTGGGGAAAGATGCAGTTGAAGCCTGTCTGAAGCTTCTGGGAGACCACGACCCTCTAAAGGCTGCTCCAGGCACTATAAGGGCTATGTATGGATCAGATCCTGTTAGAAACTGTGTTCATGGTGCAAAAGATGCAGAATCTGCAGTTCGGGTATTACTAGAATAATAAAAAAAACATAGATAGATTGTATACATCGATATTACCTGTCATAATTCATTCTGCTGTCTTGATTTGTTAATTACCACTGGACCTGAGAATTAAAATAGCATCTCTACTGTAATGTATCAGCCGGTTTGTTAACTGCTGAACACAGCCTCCCCCATTTTAGTGGGGGTTGGCCATAATCCCCACGCTTGTCTGGCGTCTTGGGGATCGCAGGTTAAGATATCAGTTCCTCAAACGGCGCTGCTGCCCACCCTCCGGTGTTTTACCTTTAGTCGCCTTTTACGACACACACAGGTAGAAATGGGGGGATGACATTCTAAGCCGGCACCGCACGGGCCTGTAAAAGTAGCATCAGTGATTGATAAATCTTGCCATTATCTCATCATCATTATATGTGGGAGACTCGGTAAGTTTGAGCTAAAAAACTTACGCGAGTTCTGTCCATAATTATTATTTAGTAACCGACTAGGACTCGCGTAATATTTACCGGATAATACTCCGACAAGTTTCGAACTTATTTGAAGTTCTTCGTCTGGGAGTCACGATTGTGCACAGCGTCGAGCGCGGGCCTCAGCACGTAACACGCTCGACCTAGCCGGTTACTGAATAATAACTCGGTAAGTTTTTGCATAAATAAAGAAAAATGTGACAGGTTTTTTTTTAATTTGATATCATTGATTCTTTGATTAAATTATATAATAATATAAATTACAAGACAAAATAAGCATTCAATAAACTTATATACATAAAGTTTCCTCTATGTAATTTTATATTATACAATAATATAAATAACATCTCTTTAATTACATACGTGATTTTCAATGAGAGGAGCTTGGAAACCTTTTTATGGATTACGAATAAAAAGGCACGGCAATTTATTATGTTTTTAGAAAATTGTGTACTATACAGTACGTATTTAATTATTATCAATAATTTTCCAAAATGTCATTTGATAATGAAAGTGATATTCTAATGATGACGCAACCAGAAATAAAAAAAAACTCAGCTCAAGAAGTCATAAAGAACTTACTTCCTTTATCTCGGGATAAATAAGAGAAAACTTATAATGATTTTATTTTCCTCGTAGGTATGTAGTATAAAGCACTATGTATCACTCGGGAGAAAGTTCTATTACTGTTCAAAACTCGAGAATCGTTTTCTCCCCTTTGGTGTAACAATGTACAATTGTTATCTAACCATATTTATAATACTTTCATGGTGCGCGGAAATTTTGAAGAAAAGTCATGATAGCGGCGGGTGCCTCAAAGGTTCTATCCCCTTTTCAATAAAAAAACCCATGAAATAAGAACGGACAGATAGATAACGGACTGAAATCAATACATTACTACATCAAATCTATCTATATAAAACTGTAACAGGCCCAATTCTATACATAAGAGATATTTTGCAAAAAAAAATTTGAGAGCACTCTGTAGCTGATACTGATGCCAAAACTGTATTTTTTTTTATTTTTGTCTGTCTGTCTGTCTGTCTGTCTGTCTGTCTGTCTGTCTGTATCCCGGCCGCGCATCACTCCAAAACTACTGAATGGAATTCAATGAAACTTAACACGATTTGAGTTCATACTACAAAGAAGGTTATTGTATACTTTTTATCCCGAAATTCAGCACGATTCCCTCGGGAAAGGGGATGAAAGTCAAAATGTTACTTAGTTGTAATTTATGAACTCGTAGTCCGATTTTAATTATTCTTTTTTGTTAGAATAGTGATGAGTGAGCCCGGAACCCCATGGTCAGCCCGGCACCCCACGGGCAGCCCAGCACCCCATGGGCTACTGAATGGAATTCAATGAAACTTAACATGATCTGAGTTCATACCACGAAGAACGTTATTGTATACTTTTTATCCCGAAAGTTAGCACGGTTCCCTCGGCAAAGGGGATGAAAGTCAAAATGTACACTTAGTTGTAATTTATTAACGCGTAGTCCGATTTCAATTATTCTTTTTCGTTAGAATAATGATGAGTGAGCCCGGAACCCCATGGGCAGCCCGGCACCCCACGGGCAGCCCAGCACCCCATGGGCTACTGAATGGAATTCAATGAAACTTAACACGACCTGAGTTCATACCACGAAGAACGTTATTGTATACTTTTTATCCCGAAATTTAGCACGGTTCCCTCGGCAAAGGGGATGAAAGTCAAAATGTTACTTAGTTGTACGTTATGAACGCGTAATCGAATTTCAATTATTCTTTTTGTGTTAGAATAGTGACGAGCGAGCTCGGAACCCCACGGGCAGCCCGGCACCCCACGGGCCACCCGGCACCCCAAGGGCAGCCCGGCACCCACGGGCATCGCGACACCTCACGGGCATCCCGGCACCCCACGGGCAGCCCGGCACCCACGGGCATCCCGACACCTCACGGGCATCCCGGCACCCCACGGGCAGCCCAGCACCCCATGGGCAGCTCGGCACCTCACGGGCATCTCGGCATCCTTATTTAGATTTGCCAGCTTGCTAAGATAAAACTCTAAAATCTGGAACATTCACCACAATAAATTTTGTTAACTATCTATTTTTTGCCGGATACATTTTGGAGACTGCGCAATGGAAGTGTACAATCTAATATATTTTTGTTCTACCGCCAAACAAGGAGGACCTCGGCAAAAAGATATCGTTTTATAATCGAAATTCCAAAGAAACGCAGAAAGTACCTACTTTGCTTCAACATTTATTGTGCGAACCGCGAAGGAACTCTCTGAGTTACTTAACTACTGTCTTCTGGAAAAACAAGCTAGGAGTTATCAAACCCAAAGTAAAAAGCTCCTTTCTGAGCTATGCTTTACTAAGAGTGCTTCACCACAGACCACAACGTTGCTTAATATGAGATAAACAGTGCTCAAATGTGAATAATTAGTTTGCAGGTACGGCAATCGCGTACGAAGTCGCGGGTACAGCTAGTGTTTAATATAGTTATTAGATACCCGCGTTACGTGGGCTGGCGACATCGTGAAAGTCGCGGGTAGCCAATGGTTTGTGGCGTGCGTTCTATGGGGGAGGTTTGTTCACCAGGCCGTCTTTCGGCTGATTATGATTAATTTTCAAAACTTTTTTTACAGGATCTGGAATACTTCTTCCCACCTCCGCCACTGCGGTCTAGCCGTTTACGGCTGACTGCAACACTGTCAAACTGTACATTGTGCATAGTAAAGCCTCACGCTGTTCGGGAGGGCAAGCTGGGAGCAGCATTGGAAGCCATAGACGAAGGCGGCTTCGAAGTCACTGCACTCAATATGTTAATAGTGGAGAATATTAATGCTTCCGAGTTCTATGAAGTGTACAAGGGGATAGTCCCTGAGTATAAAGTGAGTATTATATCACAAATTATTATTTTGAAGAATATGTAATGAAACTGTAACGGTATACGTGTATTTTACACAATTTTTGACCCTAGCTCTAGTTGCCACGTTTAACCCCTTTGAGAGAAAAATACGGAATCCTGAAAAACAGCCCAAGTTGGCCTGAAGGTGCAGTACATGATTTAAAACATTGCGTAATAGGCATACGTTAAACAATATTTCCTAACATTTGTTCAAGCATTTGATGACTGTTTCATATGCCTATCCAGTTATACGCCCCACAATTGACTCGACAAACAGCCTTACGAGTAGAATGCCCAGAACTATCAACAAATTATATAGTGAAATAGATCCATTTTATGAAACTAACGGTGTTTTTAAAAACGCAGTATTTAAATCTATAAAATACCAATTTCGTGATGTAATAATTATTTGTTATGTAAGACTGCAAAACTGTTCTTGGCGCAGTACGTTTCTTGAAACTTGAGGATGTGGAGAAGGACTAGGATTGAACCATGGGCAAAGTTCAAAATATCGAATCCTGAGCGTACCGAAAAGGTTCCAAAGGTAGACGCAAATTAACATTCCATTTCTCATACTCGGAAAATAGTGTAGTCTGAGTAGTGGGTAGAAGACGATGCTTCCTATCTAAGGGTGGGAAAAACTCATAGTAAATGCTTCCTTCTCTCGGGCCGGAATGACTTGTAACCATGGCAACCATTGTTGTAAATAAAATTAGAAGTCTATGTTTTTTCGTCCTAAAATACTCTACTGTATTATAAAAAATAATAACGAATACATTTGTGTTCCTAAATCTAAAATAACTAGTTTATTACAGAATTAATGTGATTCTCTCAAGTTAGTGTATTATATGAAAACTTATAGTCACTAATTACGTTTACGATCATGAATATAAAAAAAAACCTTTTAAGTGGGTATATACGGCTCGCGGGGGACACGCGTTGTGTTCCATGTTTAAAATTTAAAATAGACTAGATATATCAATTGGCAGATCAAATTCTGTACATGGCAGATATTTTGAGCGCAATCTGTAGCTGATACTGATGCCAAAACTGTATTTTTTGTGTGTCTGTCTGTCTGTTTCCCGGCCGCACACTCGAAAGCTGCTGAATGAATTTCAATTCAATCTGGAACATTCGCCACAATCAGTTTTTGTAACGATCCATCTTTTGTCGGATTCGTTTCGGAGACTGCGCAATGGAAGTGCTCAATCAAATATATTTTCGTTCTACCGCTAAGCAAGGGGAAACTCGGCGAAAATACGCCGTTTTAAAATTGAAATTCCAACCACAGACCACAGCGTTGCTTAATATGAGACAAACAGTGCTCAAATGTGAATAAATAGTCTGTAGGTACGGTAATCGCGGACGAAGTCGGAGGTACAATTAGTTATCAATAAATATTATACAAAAAAATAATTATATTCCTCATATTCGTAGTTTAAAGTAGAGTGTTTAACAAGGATGAAAGTCATCAATACCTATTCGGACGATAGCCGTCCGTTAATATTGCAAGCAAAATTTAACTTTAAAATTTCTAACATCTCAATTAAGTTTAAATATGTGTTATTCATGTCATTATTATTAATTAATAATTTAGAAAAAGACTAAAATTTTTACTTTCGTTATATTCGAAATGAAAAGTAGAGTGCTTAACACGGGTGAAAGTCTTCAATTACTGCTCGAACTATAGCTACCCTCGCTACGCTCGGGCATCTAAATACCTCGTATGGTAATGGAATCCTTTCGACCATATATAATAATCTACTATTGCTACCGAGCGCAACACACAATTTTTCAACTGATTCCAGCGAGAAAATTGCTAGGTGCAAGAAAAACAGCTCAAAAATTGTAAATGTTTTAATTTATATTACAAATGAAAGTAAAATTACTAAAATTACAATGAAAGTAATATACATTTTTCTAGAACTTTAATAGAGGTTCCAACATTCCGGTCATGTATAATTAGTTCAGGCTTAGCATGTCAACCTTAAACTGTTCAGAATCTTACCACGAACCAAAAAGTTTGACAGTTCCTACCAGTTTAACTCCCATTAGTTTGGTTGATTGATTAATTTGGGAGATTAAAAAATACAACCATACAAACATACACAGCACATTACCTCTTTATGATGTTAGTGTAGAAGTCTAGATTGTGTGGGATATGTTTTTAGCAGGTTTTAAAAAAAACCGTTATTGTTGCCTACACTATAGTTTGGTCTAACATGCAACAACACTCTCTTCTTATATTGACAACACATTATGGACAGTCAATACACAGTCACGCACCCACTGCATCCAAAACATGCTATATATTTTATTTAATCATGATTTTTGTTTACACTGAATATTATAGTAATTTAATTTTAATTAACTGTTATTTCATTAATATTCTATTTAATAAAAACTAAAAAAGTATTTTAAGAAAACATCAATTTAATTATTTAATAAACCACTTAAAAAATCTTTATAAAAATTATATATATCTAGTGACAATTCCGACTGCGCTCGTAGAGTCAAGACCTCCTGAGGATGCTTCATTTAGAAGCGAAACGCGTCGAATACTCATCCGGTTTTGCTGCGTGGCGTTTGTGACGTCACGTCGTCTTAACAGGAAATTAGGCGGAATTATCACTAGATATATATAATTTTTATAAAGATTTTTTAAGTGTTTTATTAAATAATTCAATAGATATTTTCTTTAAAAACTTATAAAATATTTGGTAATATTAAACATGGATTTACGCAAAGTAACGCCTGAATCTATTCATTAATATTCTATTTATTTAAATTTTGTTTATAATGCTCATGTATTTTTTTTACAATAAGTTCTAATCTCAATTAGTATAACATCATTTGTTGAATACCAATTAATGAGTTTATAAAATGTACTCTAAGTACCCGTTAAGTCATTTGCTATGTGTAATGTAATCTATGCCTATACTGAACGTTCTATCTGGCTCATCTATAGATTATATTTTACTGATTATAAGAAACTAATATTATGTTTGTAATTTTTTTTAATTAAGCAAATAAATATTTGAACTATTTTCTTTTTCAGGGCATGGTTGAAGAACTGTCAAGTGGTCCCTGTGTAGCCATGGAGATAGTTGCCAAAGACAAAAGTCTCAACTCTGCCGTTGAATTCAGGAAACTGGTTGGCCCTACAGACCCTGTAAGTATTATCGTATTGTAAGCATACTTGCAATAGATGTAGTTTAGATAGGTCTGTACAATGCGTAAGCAGGAGGCTAAACACTACTTTAATGAAAGGTTCATGGCATGGTAGTTAAATTTATAAAAATTTAAAAATTAGGAGCTGTTTTCTTTTAATGTTATTGTGTCGTAACAATCTCGAGGCCCACGTGATGTTAAGGACTAACCTCTGCCTATAACAGATGCATTTCATCACGAGTCATGAATTGCACTGCGCCCGTCACTTAGAGATAGTTGTCAAGGCTCATGTGCCTGTAATTTCACTGGCTCTCAAGGACTGCTGCCAGAACACACCGTTGGGTGTTTATATTAATAATTGGTAATTTTAAATTGTATCTTTTCAGGAAATAGCCAGATTACTGCGACCACACACAATGCGGGCGAAACTTGGCAAGACGAAAGTTCAAAATGCGATACACTGCAGTGACCTAGCCGAGGATGGGCTGCTAGAAGTAGAATATTTCTTCAAGATTCTAGATTTATAAACAAGGCTGATTTTTTTAAACTTACATTGTTGTGAAGCATAAACCTAAATTGACAGTGTGATTGTGTGATATATGTGTAGGAAACTAGGTTTAGTTATGATTTATGATGCACATAAACCTGAATACTCTTAAGTTAGGATGCTGACAAATGCTGAAATACCATCACTATCGGACTGCGTAGGAGTAAAAGAGAGGCAGTGTTGGTGAAATCGTGATCGGTTTGGGTGTAAAACAAAAGAAAGCTTATTAATACAAAAGTAGTAACATAAATAAAAAAAAGAATTTGTCCCTCATGATAGGGTTTTGCTATTTTATAGGTATATTTTTATACAGATGCATACATAAATAATTCAGATGTTTTCGTTACAAGAGTAATTTAGCGTCAACTATGCAATTTTATTTAAACGAGAAAAAAAAAAGAAACGTGTTGTATTAGATTTTTAAAACGTGAAAACATGATCATAGAAACAATAGAATCGCAGACAAACTCTAAGCATAGTTCTTTCCAAGTCTTTGAGGGATTGATTTTAGACGATCTTTCTCATTGACGATCGAGACTATTGTTTGCAAGCTCTACGGCAGTTAGACGAGTTGTGAAGACCTGAAAGCTCTTCACAAGCAATATGTAGTTGGTGAGCATTTCCGAGAAATAAATTCACTGTTGTAGTCTGGATACTGTAACTGATCATAATAGATATCAACTGGCTCGCCCCCTACGACATCGGACCATAACAGGTCTGGCGAAACGCGGGCGTTTAAAGACCTCTACGCTAATCTCTTTGACGATATGGCTTATCGAACATCAATTTTAAATTGCACAGAAATGTATGTATTCATTGCACTGTATTTCAACTTTTAAATCACGACAAAACTACATACTCGTCTTGTCTAAGTGGCGGTAGAAGTGAGAAGCATATGAGCGCTATTTCGATTGTTTTGCATCGTTATTATTGTATGGCGAGGTTTTTAATTAATATTTCAAACGTTTTTAAGTTATTTTATAAAACACAGCTACTTTCTCTACAAGAAATAAAAATAAGTACGTATGTATAACTGAAGAAGTGTGTTGAATGAAAAATACTATGTGTGTAGCTAATTAATTATAAGTTGCGATAAGGTCCTACCTGCTGCAAAGGCTTATTAGCTATAACATATACTTATACCTACCTACTTAATGAAATAATATAGAGATAGTAAATATTATGAATATTTAAAATCTCTAGTGGTTAGCTTTCGTCTTTAATTTTTATATTATTTAAAGTTTCAAGACTGACGTGTAAATAAATTCTGTTATTTCTAAAGAACTTTTTTTTATCATAACCTTAGTACATCATATATTAATTCTACCACCCGTAACCCGACAGCTGCCGGAACACACCGTTAGGTGCTTGGCGACAGATTTTCTACTTGAGGGTGGTAGCTAGCCAGGCGGGCATTCGCAAAATGCCCTACCACCATGCTATAACGACTGCCATTCTAAGACAACAACCGGGACCGACGGCTTAACGTGCCCTCCGAAGCACGGAAACGCTCAGTAGTAATGTCACTAGCGGTCACTCATCCAATTCATGACCGCGCGCGACTTTGCTAACTTTGCTGATCGGTTGAGAACAGCTAAGTAAACTTCTCTACGAGCGCTTCAAAACGAGATCGTAACTGTAACTGTCATCCCCGTTCCATTTTTGGATAAGAATGCCACTAAAATTTGCCACTTCTGTCACTTTTGACATTAGATGTAGCGTTTAAGGCGAAAATAAAGCCAAGACCCATGTGGAACAACTTTTTGGGAGTGTGATCGTTTTAAGCGTTTTTAGCGAATCTCACTCAAATGGTAAGCACCCTAGGTCGTCATCCGCCCGTCATAATTAAACTAAAAGAACGAAAAGTGTAAATCCGACTGTCAATTTGACAGCTACAGCAAAATCTAAAGCTTGTCTTCAGTCATTCGGAGTATTCGGAGGATCAAGCGAAGCAAGCCGCGTCGTTATCAAGCTGTGATTAAGGCTCATGGGGGCCACATACTTTACTAAAGTCACTGAAGACGAATATTAAATCGATATAAGCATATTTCTATGACGAACCTTTTTAGCACCAATTAGTTTTTCGTCAAGGTAACTTTTTTAATTAAGTGTTTTCAACACTACAAAATGAATCATTTTTATTATTACTATTTTTTTATTTACAGCTGATTGACCACTATCTCACCTGACGGTATGTGATGATGTGGTCCAAGATGTTGTTCAGGCTAATCTGGTACAGTAAATAAAATAGCTAATTGTAATAATTAATAAGTTAAGAAGGAAAAAATTACATAACATTTATTTCAAACCTAGTTGTTGTTTAAACAATAGAAAGGACCAAAATCTTGTTCTCCTGATTGTTTTGAGCAATATACACACATCATAAGTGCCTAGGGATCTTGTATATTTTGAACTATAAAAAATATTCAATTAATATTTACCAACCTAATTATGCAGACTGATTTTTTTTAAATTAAATTCATATGTTTAAGTTAACAACAAATCCCTGTATTATGTATGCATTAATAAAGAAATATTTAAATTTTTGCAATTTGAAGAAATGTAACCTAAGTTAATGTCGTCAATCAAATGGCAGAAAAACGTAAAAAAAATATTTTTGCTATATTTATTGTAAAATTTATGTTTCTACCATTTACACTAATCACACAAGCACAGCGATTTGGCATGCTTAAAATCAGTTCATCAAAATCACTTTGAGGAATGGCCGCCAGCGTTCTTTGTCCATACGGACTTCCGGGTATGCATGGCATCCATACTACTTCTTTGTAGCATATCCCATTCATGTTCAATGGGGATGAGGCCTGGCGATTGAGCAGGCCACGGCAGAACGTTGATGCGAGCATCGGCAAGAGTGCGAGTTACGACTCTAGCCGTATGTGGGTTTGCATTATTGTGTATTAGACGAAACGAATTACCCAAACTGCTTCGCAAAGGGATGATCACTTCTGAAACAATACTCTCCGCATAAATCTGAGGTTGCCCCTGATCCAAATGAGATCTGTTCTTCCACCGATCCAAATACCGGCCCAAACCATTATTGATCCTCCTCCATATGGGTCAACTTCTTGACAGAATTTTAAACGTTCTTGCCGTCCAGAGCTCCTCCAAACTCGAGTACGTCTTGTATCAGGCCGCATACCGAAAGGAGACTCGTCAGAAAAGCACACGAATAAAATCCTCTATTGCGGCAATACTCGAAAACGTAACTTTTGATAAGTGTATTATTTAACAATAGTCACAGTAGGAAAATAATTAAAGTTGTATGTGAAGAACATATTGTTTAAGAAAACCTACTATACACTTTGTGATAATGACAAATTTTGTTATACAATTCTGCCTCTGCCACCTGCGTAATTTAAACAAATATTGCAATTATTTTATAGTACCTACCTATACTTTGTGACACATTGTAAAAAACGTTTAAAAAGAATGGCCTCGAGTTTCTTGCCCGTTCATCTCGCAGTGGCTCTTTTTTGCTGCACGTGGTAGTAGAATTTAGAATATGACAATATTTAAATATGTAATTGACCAACAAGAGGGTCGTAGACGCCAATATTTTATAAATGTATTTAACTTTGACTTTCGACTTCGACTTTTTATTTGCATGAAGTACCAACATAATATATACATTTATATTTTTTATTTTATTGCCGTTAGGCTAGCCCTTAACCACAATCACAGGCATAGACTAAAATGGGAACTTGCTCTCAAGGAAAGCTTCCGCAATACACCGTTAAGTACTAGGTGACAGATTTTCTACTTGAGCCAGACGAGCATTATGCACAAAATATGTTTTTCATTACTCATACTCCGAAAGTAGGTCTGAAGCTGAAGTTGCCTGAGGACCAGGCTGAAAGTAATACTTTTCAGCCCCAGGGAGAACCGTTTTAACTGACAGCTATTAAATTTAATAAGAAAAGTTTTAACCATGTTCCCACTTTCTATACAGCCACTCAATTACAGTGCGAAGTAAAATTTATATAATAAAAAAAATTGTATTAAATTAATGAATATATTTATTTAAATGACTAGCTATAACTTACTTTTAACTATTCCTTCAAAGAACAAGAAGAAAATGAAATAGAGTTTATAAAGCATCAAACAGAAGAGGAGATAAAACGGCGCCCTGCGGAACGCCGGTTATTGTATATATAGTCTACTGGATTATATACCGGCGGTGTATACTACTTCCTCTCTATTGCGAATAGAATAGTACATATTCCTATCGATGGCTGCAATTTATGTGAGTGCCGAATAATAAAAGCTTTAGTTGTCCCATCTTTATTTAATTTATAACTCTCCAGCTTTCACACACACCCAGATTGGCGGGAAAGCGGCAATCCGAACTTCATTGGTTTTTTCGAGTTCTAGTGTTTTGTTTATTACTTCCGTATAACAGAGATTTGTATTAACACAATGAGTTCACCTGATTCAGATATGAAGTAAACGCCTGAATTCATAAGAAGATAAAGCAGTACTGGAAAACCTTTTACCGCCTAAATCAAAACAAAGATACCTACCTAAAACCGTAGGACGATTGTATGAAATGGCGAGCTTACAAAAAAGTGAAACATTCGTTATCTTATTGTAAATATATATCAACGAATTATCAAAGACCTACAAACTTTCAACATTATGGAGGGTGTAATCTACATGTTTATTAAAGACAGTATTAAATACTACACTAAATGTACATTTAAAGGATTTCGAGAGACTAACATCGTTTCTTAAAAGGCAATTAAAAATAAACAAAATTTTATCTTCTCACGAGGTAGAAAATTCTTAAACCAAGCGCCTGATGATATATTTTATATATATGTATTGCGAGGTGCAATGAAGGTAAGCAAAGCTTTTTATTGTTTTTCGCATATAAGAAATTGATATCAAATTGTTAATTTCTATAATTCATACACCAATTAATATGTCTCCTTTACTTAGGTAGTGTTGGTATTGGCAATAAGTGCATGGCGCTTGCAGAAGTATCGAACCAGTAAATTTGAGGTTGATGACATTGACAAACTAGGTAATACGAGTATAATATTGGTGAAGTTACGTGACAATAAATAAAACCAAAGTTGACCCAACTTTCGTTATTAAATATTTTTTTTATTAAGTATTATAGAAAAATACCAAAATTACGACCAAGTGGTAAAGAAACGAACCTTTTTTTCATAAATTATCACAAAGGGAAGTGTCTGCGGCAAGTAATTGGCAAAAACAAGATTTCGAGTATTCCAAAACAGACAGGCACCTATCTTAATTTGCCAAACTCATATCTATATTCGGGTCACTGCTTTCGCAAAACATCAGCAACTCTACTAGCCGTTTTTGGAACCGATTTAACTGACATTAAAAGGCATAGAGTTAGGAAGCGAGTAATGTAGCTAGAAGAGTTAATGGAAAATAAAACTAAGATAACAGAATAGATACCTAAACTACAGATATATAACGCAAAATAACAGAAACGATAAATTACAAATTTACGAGTGGAAAAATTATAGTCATGTGCGGGATTCGAACCCGTGTCTTCTACCACTATAGCCAGGGCAAATTTTACATCTCGTAAATTTGTAATGTAATCCGCTGATAAATAAAATATTGCTAAAGAAAATAGACAAATATCAATGTCCCCAACAATCACCCAAGAATCCCTGGATACTGTAATAACTCAAGTTTCCCAGAAAATATTAAATAGAAACATACCCGGAAAAATCTTTCACTAACAATAACTAAGTGCTCTAATTTTCCCCAAAGTTGTTGATTTATGTAAAATAAAATTCACTATTTTTTTCTTTAGCTAATTCATGTTTGTATTTTTACTTTTCGTTTAGTAATGACAAGCATAGTGTTTACCTCGGGTTAAAGAAACCTCGAACCCCGTCTCGGGACTAAATAAGTCTCACCCTTTCACCACTAGAGTAACAATGTACTATTTAGGAAGACAGGTGATTCTATCAGAAACTTGCCGTACAGTCCACGGCTTAAGAAACTACGACTGCTATATCCTCCCATTGGATGATAATAAAAAGCGAATAACGGAAAAAGAAATAAATGAGCAGCATGCCACAATTCACGTCCATGCAAGTAAGGCGTTGTGTTACATTACAACTTTTAGGTGCGTGTTAGGTGCATAATAGGGTTATTACTGTCTTGAGGCATTTATTTACCGAAACTTGTTTTTTATGTTATTGTGACGGAACATTCCTTCACAATAAATTAAGTGGACTAACCTCTGCCTATAACAGATGCACTTCATCACAAGTCACGAAATGCACTGCGCCCGTCACTTTGAGACATAGTTTTTAAGTCTCCATGTGCCTGTTATTTCACTGGCTCTCAAGGACTACTCCCGGAACACACTGTTATGTGCTTGGCGACAGATTTTCTATTTGAGGGTGGTAGCTAGCCAGGCGGGCATTCGCAAAATGCCCTTCCACCATGCGGTGAAGCTCAAGCCGGCGGTGGGGATCGAACTAGGGTACTGCGGCACGGCAGTCCATAGCTATTACCGCTCGGCCATCGTTGCTTCAAAATGTTAACGTTTTTGTTGTTTATGGTATCATGATTGAACAATCTTATGGCCCACCTGGTGTTAAGCGGTTTCGTCTACCTATAACGATTGCAGTTCGTCACATGGGGCGAAATGCGCTGCGCTCATCACCCTGAGACACAAAGTTGTTAAGTATCATGTGCCTGTAATTTCACCGGCACCCATACCATAGGAGGTAATCTATGCCCATACCCTTTAAACCAGAACACAGTAATGTGAACATTACGCCTTCGCGGTAGAAGTAAGTATGGTGTCAGTATTTCTTCGGACGAATTCGCACCAAGACCTCTACTGCTAGTAACTTAAACAATATATGCATGTTTGGTTACCGAAAGACATATACCGACCATCTCAGTGGTTGGGATAAAATGGTAATGATGATAGTTCTTAGTACTTACCCTTATGAACATAAAAGTGTTGGCCTTCGTCGGTGTTTGATCAACGCTTGAGTGGGGACCCTCCCAGAAGCCAGCGGCATCGGCAGTCTCGGGTCGTTATTTCCATCTGCGCGCACGCACCGCGCTTGTCGACACACAAAACTATACGCGGCGTCTTTATACATGGGTACACTCATATAAACGAATAAGTATTCAATACATGTATGTTTAAAAACGCATTTAAAAGTATAATTATCTAAGAATTTAATTTTTAAAATAAACATATGCTGTTTGTGTTCCATAAGTGCAAAATTGACGATAACATTTCTGAAGTGCATTTTCACGTTGATAAGGCTTTTCAATTTACAAATGCTGTGAGTACATTCCTCCTACTAATTCAATTTTCTTTATGAACGGTCAAATTTGTACCATACGTTTCGAGTATATAATATGTACTTAACTTTTTATTGATTTATATTCAGCATGTTTTTGTTTAAGTATTATTTTATTAAATTCATAAAGTGCTTACATATATTTTCATCACATTGTAGTTAACATTTAAAATTTAAATTAACATAGGTAGGTATTATAAGCATTTTACATTTTAGCTTGCTTAGGTAGGTATGTGTGGCATTATAATTGAAGTATTTTTGAAGACCTTTGAGTACTTAATATAAATAGTACGTAATAAGTCTCTTCCCTTTTCCCCTTACTTTTAACATTTTAAAACTTTCATTACGAATGTTATAGCTAGAATTATTTGTGAAAGTAAAATAAAACATCTTGCAATGAATTTACTGGCCAGGGTCTATTTCTTACTAATATTATAAACGCGAAAGTTTGTAGGAATGGATGTACGTCTGTATGGATGTTTGTTACTCAATGATGTTTGTTTTTCTACTTGGTTCACGCTCTAACCATTGCACGTATTTGTATGAAATTTGGTATGTAGATACTTTAGATCCTGGAATAACACAGGCTACTTTTCATCATCATCATCAACCATCAACACGCGGATAAAACCGCGGAGCGCAACTAGTTATTCAATAAGGGGATAAAGCAGTTTCTTACGCCTCGAAATCTGGAATTACGAGTTATAATAACATAACTGTAATCCTAATTGCAGTAAAGGATTCAAGCTCAACTTAAGCATAGAACATTTACACCAGACTATATACACTGCCCTAAGACAGCTTTATCCTCAAAGATGTTACTCTACTTTTCATATACCTTCACCGCGTAAACACGAAATCTCGAAAACTACTTGATCTATGCATCTGAACTTTGACGTAGGTAGTCTATAAGTAGGAAACGTCAGCCAAGAACGGACTTTGCAACAGGGTCGAATTAATAGGGGCAACTGGGGCTTAAAACTTAATATGAAAGTCCCATGTTTTTGAAGTGAGGAGCATGATACTCTCATAGACATCGTCAGTTAGGTAGTCGACACGTAGAAGACGCCAGTTAAGAACGGATTTTGCAACAGCGCTGTATTAAGAGGGTCAAATTGGGGTTCAAAGTTTGTAAGAAATATATATCTTTGAAGTTTTAAGAGCATGAAATACGGTATTGATTTTGTTCAAAAACCGTTATACGTAAAACCATTGAAGAAAAGCCTCCCCCCATTTAGAGGGGTTTGCCTTAATCCCCACGCTTGGAAGGCGTCTTTGGAATCGCAGTGTAGATGGCAGTTTTTCAGAAGGCGCTGCTGCCCACCTTTTATCTTTCCTTAAGTACGCTACCACAGAAATATATATGGAGGGGATCCAATCCTAGCCCGGTTCCCCACGGGGGGTATTAAGTTTAATGACATTAAGTAAAGAAGCACTGTACTTGGGGTATAAAATATTATCAGGTCTATGAAAGTCATATGTCTAAGCTGGAAACGACTAGACATATGAAGCTAAAATTTTCTAAGCATATATGTAGGAGATGTTAGCTAAAAATGAATAATGCAACAGGGCTGAATTAAGGGGTACAAATTGGAGCTGAAAGGTTAAATGAAAGTGCTGTTTTTAAATTTAGGAGCATGAAATTCAGTTTTAAGTTTAGGAATAACATCAAATAAAGAAGTACTCTACTAAGAATTTTACGAGTATGAGGAATTAAGGGACAGAAATAGGAGCATAAATTATATGAAAGTCTTATGTAACCGACTTGAGCCATAGATATAAAATTTTCCAAAAGTATAAGTCGTATTATTTGATTAAGATACTTTTGAACCAAGCCAATTGAAACGTTACCTCGTGCGTCTCGAACACTCCTTGAAAAAGAACACCGTTTGTGGTCAAAACTATACTATGATTTATCGGGCTACGTGAGTAACCCGTATTTTCTGTCTTATTTTAATGCTGAAAACTACTTTAAAAAGTCTTATTTTAATGCTGAAAACTACTAAGCTTTATCTATAAAGCGTTAATTTGATAGAAAGGAAAGGTAGTTTATTAAGTAGAAGACGTCAGCTAGTAATGAGTTTTAAGAAAGGCCAGCTTTAATAGGGTCAAATTGGGGTTAACATTAAGTATGAAAATCCTATGTTTCTTAAGTCGAAACCATGAAATTTATAAAATTAAAGAAGTACTTTACTAAGATAAGGGACACAAACGGGGTTATTTTTTTATGAGTTGTTTTTTCTGATATTGGGCATGGGCATGTACATTTTTTTTCACCACACAAGCTCAGAAAGTTCTTGTTTTACATTAAAAATCTGAGCGGAAAAGTGATTTTTATTCGCTAGGTGGCAAGGTGGTAAAAGTTTTTAAAAATCTAACCTTTTTAACAGTTCTAGAAAAATAAATTTGCTTTAAATATTGGCAATTATTGTAATTATACTATTAATTTGGAATAAAAATTACACATTATTTAACAGGGTTATTGGTAAAATGCTAACACCACGTTAGCACCCGCCGCGGCAATACTGGATCGGCAATACTCGCTGGAGAGAGGCGAAAAATTGTGTTTTTCGCTCGGCAGCTAAGTTATTTTGTGTCTCATACTTTTGAATCATTCTATATTTGAGTGACTAGCTTTTGCTCGTTGTTCATTCCTAGAATCCTTCGTTTCCTCAGGTTTCATTAAAAATACTCGCGCCAAAGAACAACTTTGAAGCCTTGCAAAACTAATAACTCTTTATTATAGTGTGTAGGCATCACCTAAGAAATTACTTTTCGAAGAGCAGAATTAAGGGGGTATGGAAGGGAGTAAGGGTGGGAATACGAGTGATGGTGTCTGCGTAGAAGTGAAAGTAAAGGCGCGGAAAATGATAATGGTAACTTACAGGCAAAGTCCAGCATAGTATACGTAGGTTTCGATTAAGGCCAAAGTTGACGTAATATAAATTGTAATGTCAATATGAATGTAAATAATACTAATTATAAAAGAATGAGAATATTATTATGTAAATTAAATTTTTATTGAAAGCCGACCATGAATGTTAATTATAATTTTGCGGTTGTGGAAACACAATTTTACTAAATGATGAGGATGATTCTTTCTTAATAATTCCAGTAATTTGATAGGTTATTATTTAATTATCAGTATATAATTCAGGCACAGACTTGACGCTTGTGTAGTTTTCCATTCCTGGAAATCGATACAGGTTGTCGAGTACCTACGTTTCCGTTAACTTTCCTCGCAGTAGATTACTAACAATGAAGTCTTAGGGCCTGTTTCAGAATGTTCGAGTAAGTTCCGGTTATACTACACAGAACATATTTAATAAATGAAGCACTATGTTTGCGTTTCACAGTCATCTATTTAGCCTATCCATCGGTACGAAACGCGCTGCATGTTAATTGTAATTTTTATCATTCAGTTATTTTATGTTCTTGGTAGTATAACCGGAACTTACTCGAACATTCTGAAACAGGCCCTAAGTATACCGATTCGAATCACTTCTCCACTACTGCTCATTCTCGACTATGTAATACCTAAACAAGTACGTTATAAAAGTACTATCAGAACATTTTCACAATATTCGATTTGTTAAGGTATTTCTATTTAACAAGGTGGTTTACAGATTACACAATCATTTGCGAGGTCTTTTTTGTGTTCTGCTCTTGACATATATAACATGGTAGACGAGTAAAATCCATTCCCTTTAGTAAGATCTCTGCGATTAAAACTCCTTGATCCTAATAGTGATAACCATAACAATACGTGTTGCTTCTTACAAAATTTAAACACACGTTTAAATTAACTAATTATATGCCTTTTTGCGCCGTGTTTCTTATGGCCATTTAAATTAATAATTCAAAAAAAAACTAATAATAATAATTCTTATAATCATTTACACGTTGTCGTTGTTAGGGTTCCGTACTAAATGGGAAAACGGAACCCTATTAACGAAGCTTCGCTATCTGTATGACATCATGTGGGGTGTAATCGTTTTTTTTTTTGTTTTTTTATGCTCGACAGGTTAGCCTTCGACCACTATCTCACCTGATGGTAAGTGATGATGTGGTCGAAGATGTTGTTCAGGCTAACCTAGAAGTAATGGCTCTCAAGGACAGCTGCCGGAACACACCGTTAGGTGCTGGGCGACAGATTTTCTACTTGAGGGTGGTAGTTAAACAGGCGGGCATTCACAAAACGCCCTACCACCGTGCTATAACGACTGCTATCCTAAGACGACAACTGGGACCGACGACGGCTTAACGTGCCCTCCGAAGGACGGAAGCGCTCAGTAGTAATGTCACTAGCGGTTACCCATCTAATTCATGATCGCGGCGGACGTTGCATAACTTTGCTGATCGATTAAGAACAGCTAAGCAAACTTCGCTACGAGCGATTTAAAAATACCATATTCTCTAAAAAAGCTAATAAAGCTACATTATTATATATAATTTACATTCAAAATTTGTTCTTACACAAAAAAAAATACGGGCTGTTGTAATGTGGTACCCTAAAAGAGTGAGGCACGACTCGCACTTGGTAATTTGTTATAATGTATATAGAAAGGATGGGTGAAAGGATATTCACAAAACAAGTAGTTACAGGTATACAAGGCGAGCGTGAATTAAGTTTGAAGGTGAGAACCTCTGCAAAGGTATTCGAATAAAATTGAAGAATTTTTGTAAAACCAGGTCAAAGTGAACCTAAATTGACGGTCGTGTATGAAATCCAATCCTAAGCACTCGTCACATTTTTTCATAGAGTTCGATCTTGGGTTAAGGTGAACCGGTCTTTGAAAAATGTTAGTCTGAACGCGTAGAACGGAGAGACCACGTTTCGCATGCGAGAGAGCGAAACAAAGCTATGCAATATAATATCGTGAGGGAATTATTAATTTAAATTCATATAAAAATTGGCTTTTTAAACACGGAAAATATAATATCCTCACCTGGTAAAAAAATATTTAAGGGAACATACTCAGCTGGACTGTAAAAATGCACCTACTGAGTCGGGCCACTTATGGAAATATCGCACTAACTTGTAACCTGTAGCAGTTCCTATTTTATTCGAAAAGGCGGCAACAAAGCAGACGATCAGCCTGGTGTGAAGCTAAAACCGCCACCTATAGACATCTGCAACATTATCGATACTGATGCTTTGCCGGTCTGGAGTCACTGCGGGAACACCTTCGGAGGTTAATAAAGAAATGGTTATTATTTGCCTGTTCAATTATTATAATGTTGTTATTCTTCAACAAATACATTTGATATGATGATAAACTGAATAAAAGCGAAATCTAAGAGAAAATAATAAATAATCATAAGTATACAGGTATTCAATTAAAACTAAAACTTCTATGACAAGACCAGTGCCTTAGCTGGTCTGGCTGCTACTGCGGCTTATTTAATCGCCAGCTTATTATTGGGACGGGGCTACAAACTTATATCCACAATGGTATCACAGTTAGAATAAGTAATTCTGGTTAACAAGGATAAGCAGCGTCCGATGTTGTTAACACTCTTTACTACCTCTGCTTTATTAACAAAACAGTACAAACTATTATCAACACTACAGCTACTACACCGAAAGCGTTTAGGCAACCTAAACGCCATTGCGGGACTGCAATGTAGTCCAAATGCTCCAGTCCACAACCAGTTGCTAGCGTGCCTAGCGTGCTGGCAGCATTGCAACGTTGGATTGCAATGATTATTATAGTTAAGCCAAATAAGCACTAGCATTTTGAAAACGCGTCTCTCTCACCAAGCATTCTGATAAGTTTTGGAAAGTAAGATGAGCTCCCGGCCCGCACCGACCTAATGTCTTTACATCAAACGGCTCACTTACCTACTTACTTACTCCACTGGCTCAGCGACCCGAAGTCTTGGCCTTCGATATGAGAGCACGCCACTACTTAGGAGTAAAAAAAACAATAATGAAAGTATATAAATAAAATCACACACAGGTTTGCCTAAGGTAGGAGCTCGAATTCGTATGTTTTAATATGCTATAGAAATTGCTAAATAAATTATTATTATTATTATCTAACTACAACGGAGATTAGCTAGCATGCATGTGCCGCCGCTTCAGCCGCTCCGCCGAAGTAGGCAAGCCCTCTCGTTTGTTTCAAAACGCACGTAGCGTCCCACACTAATGGCAGCCCTAACTTCTTGGAACCAGAGATATGTCTCTGGTTCCTGGTCCTGGACCTGACGGTATGCCGTCAGGTCTTTTACCATCGTTCCAAACGCTTTACACCATTCGGTTCGAAAATAGATGCAACATTGGCGCTGGTAAAAGCACCAAACGTTAAGTACAGGTTGGCGACGTTGGGACGTTGAGTTTGAGTGGATCGCAAGCAAAGATTACGAAAGATACGTTTATACGTATTAAAACAACGTTTGTAAACGACACCCGTGCCGTCAATTGATGTATGTACTTGTATAGATAGATTATGTTTCGGAGATGCGCCGGAGTGCGACATATAATCGGAGATTCTATGTGAGCAACAGCGATAGCGGTCAGATACGAGACTGTCCCGGGGGTCGTTTAGATGGGACCATTTCAGTGCGCCATATAACATATCTCCCTCCTTTTATATATTAGGTCCTTACATATGAAATTGGCGTTTTTCGTACTGGCCATTTAATCACAAATTTCTCCTCTTTGGTAAGGAATTCCAAATTCAAATTTGTACAGCTATAGACTCATGTATTTGTGCTTCGATGATCGTCATTCATTTGTTTTTTTTCTTCTGTTTTTTTCTGTTTGCGTCACTCATTTTACAAAATGGAAAACCTTAAATATCGCATTATTTACGAGTACGAGTTCCGCCGTGGCACTAGTGCTGCGGAAACAACTCGAAGGGTGAATGATGTGTATGGCGGTCGTGTTGCAAAAGAAAACACAGTTCGTTTTTGGTTCCAACGTTTTCGTTCTGGAAATTTCGACCTGCAGAACAAGCCCCGTGGACGGCCTGAGACTCAAGTTGATAATGAAGAGTTGAAGGCTATTGTGGAAGCGGATCCATCGCAAACCACGTCCGAGTTAGCTGCAGGCTGCGATGTTAGTGATAAAACTGTTTTAATTCACTTGAAGCAAATTGGGAAGATTAAAAAGCTTGAAAGGTGGGTACCTCACGAATTGACTGAAACAAACCGGCAAACGCGCGTCGACTGCTGCGTTACATTACTAAACCGGCACAATAATGAAGGTATTTTAAACCGAATCATTACCTGTGATGAAAAATGGGTTCTTTACGATAATCGGAAGCGCTCAGCGCAATGGTTAGATCCTGGCCAGCCAGCCAAATCCTGCCCCAAGCGAAAATTAACCCCAAAAAAGTTACTTGTAAGCGTTTGGTGGACTAGTGCCGGTATTGTTCATTACAGTTTTTTCAAATCTGGCCAGACTATTACGGCTGATGTCTATTGTCAGGAATTGCAAACCATGATGGAAAAGCTAGCGGCTAAACAACCTAGGCTGGTCAATCGCTCCACGCCACTGCTGCTTCACGACAACGCTAGACCACACACTGCGCTACAGACGGCTACTAAATTAGAAGAGCTTCAATTGGAAAGTCTAAGACATCCTCCGTACTCCCCGGACCTTGCTCCAACAGATTACCATTTTTTTCGAAATTTGGATAACTTCTTGCAAGGGAAAAAATTCAACTCCGATGGGGCAGTCCAAATCGCCTTCAAAGATTTTACTGATTCCCGTCCGACTGGTTTTTTTAGTAAAGGGATCAATGAACTACCTATGAGATGGCAAAAGTGCATAGAAAATAATGGTTCATACTTTGATTAATTAAATATATTATATTAAAAAATATTCGACTTTTTGTTCCTCCCATACAAAACGCCAATTTCATATGTAAGGACCTAATATAATATCATTGATCGCAAGGCAAAATATAGCTGGACCAAGAGGATCACCCTGTTGACATTCTATGGAAGATAAAACGTTATTTTGGTACTTAGATAAGTTTTGCCGGTTTGCCGTAGCATAGCCAAAGTAAATTTGTTTTTAGTTTTCGAGAGTAAAGTAGATGGTTACACATTATAAATTATTGTGTAATTATATCCTTAACGTGAAACATTTGTATTTAAAATGAACAATGGTAATAAACGTTAATTCATACTTTAAGACAATCACGCCAACTCGCGACAATTATTTAGTGAGTAGAAGGTGTGGTTACAAAATTTGAATACCAGTACCTTGTTGTCTAAAGAAGCACTTACGCAGCCTAGTGTGTCAAGATCTTCAAGTTCTTTGAGCGAAGACGAAGCATTACCGCCAAAACGGATAAGCCGCCGGCGTGACAGCCGTAGTCAGTAAGGTTTGAACTATGATCGCAAAAGCAACATATTGATAGCGCTTCTAGTACAAACATTGCTACCCTACAGGCTGTTGGTTCAGCTTCTACTTCTTGTTTCTTTTGAATGACCGGTGGCAGTACCGGAGGCAGTATCAATTAATTTACATTACTACTGAGCGTTTCCGTGCTTCGGAGGGCACGTGGAGGTGGGCCTAAAACGGGTACCCCGCCTAAAGCGGGTAGGCTTTTAAATTTGCGCGCCGTAAGCAAAATTGCAAATGTGTGAGTGCAGTGTGGTGTCTCGAGCATCAACCAATCACATGCAGTGGGCTCGCAACAGTGACACAAGCGCTTTCAAGGTAAGATAAAAAAATGTTTTTTTTGCTATTTACACTAAAAAATATTGGTTTGGAGTAGTTGTTTTTTGGGGGACTATACTGCTCGCGTCCGTAGGATTTAGCCCTCGATGTCCCACACGTGTCCCCTGGGTGGCGCCAAAAGAGTAGTACTTTTTTCAGGTGGTAGGCTTTGGCCGCGGCGTGTTACCACCCACCAGACAAAGCCATGCTGCCAAGCGGTCGCGTTACGGCATGATGTCTGGTGAAGCCATTATGGGGAACGGGTCGGAAACAGTTGCGCGTATTACTATAGCCAGTCGTGATACATCTGAGGTCAATTTACCTGGCAGCCAATCTTGGAGAGCAGCGGGATCCGAGGCACGGTTCTCCGCTGGCCGACCGCAGATAGTTGGGGGCCCAAGTAGTGAGCCAGCCTCTCATGAAAGGCTGCCCCGCCATCTCGCGAAAAATCCCGGAGGTGCGCCATCGTGCTGGTTGGCGACCAGACGAGAGGTCCCGATGGACACCTCTGGGGGGGCTCGGGCGTCCCCGCGGTCTCCAGTATTGGTTCCCACAGGGTGGAAAGGCTTAATTTGTATCACGGGTTAGTAGTGTGCGCCTCGTTTCCACTTCCGTTTCTCTTTACCTATTTTCACTCCCCATAAAATGAAAGGAAAAAACAGAATAAAGGTTCAACAGCGGAAGCACGTCCTCTCCCTCCTAGTGCACCTCTCAAACATTCGAGGCTTGCACTCAAATATCAACTCGGTCCACCACCATCTAGAGACCGAAAAACCGCATATTCTGTTCCTCACGGAGACGCAGATCAAATGTCCAGCTGACGCGGCATACCTTGCCTACCCCGGTTACATTCTTGAACATAGCTTCAAAGCCAGGGCGGGAGTTTGTATGTATGCACGCGACGACATTTGCTATCGGCGTCTCCGCAACCTTGAAGACCCCAAATTTTCAATCATGTGGATTCTGGTGGACAATGGCATAGAGAAAATTCTTTATGCTATTGTCTACCGTTCGCACAGCGGAGACGAGGAGACGACTAGGCTCGCAAATTACTTTAGTGAGGCGGCCGATATGGCCCAACAAAGGTATCCTTCTGCTCAATTAGTGCTTCTGGGGGATTTCAACGCTCACCATCAAGACTGGCTATACCCATACCAGAGCACAGATCACGCTGGTCGAGAGATGCGCAAGCTTGCCTTGACGCTAGACCTCACTCAGCTGGTCCAAGGAGCTACAAGGATACCAGATGTTGATGGCCACACAGCCAATTGCTTGGACCTTCTGCTGACAACAGATCCAGACCGCTACTCGGTGTCGGTTTCATCACCTTTGGGTAGCTCCGACCACTGTCTGTTGAAGTCTGTATCAGTTTACCCCCCCCCCCCCCCCCGATCCTAGCCCAAAAGGCACCCGGCGGGTGTGGCGATACAGGTCAGCAGATTGGGATGAGATGCGTTACTTTTTCGCGTCTTACCCTTGGTGGCAGGTGTGTTTTTCTTCGAGCGATCCCTCAGCTTGCGCGGATGCTGTGACAGAAGTGTTACGTCAGGGTATGGAATACTTCATACCATTTTCTGACGTCCCGCTGTCCAGCAAAGCTCGACCATGGTTTAATGCTAAATGTGGAGATGCAGAAGCGTCAAAACATGAGGCCTACTTAGCCTGGGCCGACGCTCGAAACCGCAAATCTAGAGATGTACGCGAAAAGAAGAAAGCATTTAACCTAGCCGCCAAGTCTTGCAAAAAGGCTCTCAAGAAGGCTCGTTTCGACCACATACGCCGAACAGGGAACAAACTTGCTTCTTACCCCTCGGGGAGCAAAGCGTTCTGGTCCCTGGCGAAATCTATCGAAGAGAACTTCTGCCGTCCCTCACTGCCTCCACTGCTGAAACCCGACGGCTCACTAGCGCATACTGCTGAAGAGAAAGCAAATTTATTTGCCACTCTGTTTGCAGAGTCTTCACGTCTAGATGCTGGTAATGCTGTACCTTCTAGTCTGCCAAATTGCGGGACGTTAATGTCAGAAATCCGCATTCGACAGTCTGAAGTACGCAAAGCGTTGCGCAATCTAGACGTGAACAAAGCTAGTGGTCCAGACGGTATACCAGCTGTAGTCTTGAGGATGTGTGCGCCAGAGTTGACTCCTGTATTGACTCGCCTCTTTCGCTTGTCTATGACGACTGGTCAAGTGCCGAAGTCCTGGAAGCTTGCAAACGTGCAGCCCGTGCCCAAAAAAGGTAGTCGCGCAAACCCTGACAATTACAGACCTATTTCAGTCACTTCCATCCTATGTAAGACCTTGGAACGTGTACTGAACCACAGACTCCTGGCATACCTAGAAGTGAACGATCTCCTCAGTGACCGACAATACGGATTTCGCCGAAACCGGTCCACTGGGGATCTTCTAGCGTATGCCACTCACATCTGGAGCGAGGCCATCGAGAACCACGGAGAGGCACTTGCTGTCTCTCTCGACATCTCGAAGGCTTTCGACCGGGTCTGGCACGATAGCCTTATTAGCAAGCTTCCTTCATACGGCCTTCCCACTGGTTTGTGTGTTTGGATTTCTGATTTCTTGAGGGAACGGTCGATTCGAGTGGTCATCGATGGCTGCTCTTCCGACCAATTGGCTATAAATGCCGGAGTCCCCCAAGGATCAGTACTCTCTGCAACGCTTTTTCTGCTGCATATTAACGACCTGCTTAAACCCGGTATTTTGGGGTACGCAGACGACAGCACCGTTGTGGAGAGTTATACATCTAACGCACGAACCAGTGCATTACAAATCCAGTCTCATAGGGTAGCGATGGTACAGCGCTTGAACTTTTCTTTGAAGGCAGTCTCCGACTGGGGCGATGCCAATCTGGTCAAGTTCAATGCTGCCAAAACCCAGGCGTGTCTTTTCTCCGCCAAACGGAGCCCTTTTCAGCTGGCTCCTACTTTCAGGGATGTATCCGTGGCGATAAGTAACCATCTAGAGCTTCTTGGCATCTCTTTATCACCGACTCTCAATTTTGGCTCCTATATTGAGTCTCAAGCCCAGCTAGCCTCAAAAAAGCTTGGTGTTTTGGCTAAAGTAAGACAGTACTTCACACCGGGACAGTTGCTTAATCTCTATCAAGCGCAAGTCCGGACGTGTTTGGAGTACTGTTCTCACCTTTGGGATGGTTCTGCCAAATACCAGCTGGAGACACTGGAAGCTATTGAGAGGAGAGCCAAGCGACTCATTAACGACGACCTTCTTGTAAGCAAGAGACTCCAGAGTCTTGAGCATCGCCGCAAAGTCGCATGTTTATCGGTATTTTATCGGATACATTTCGGGGAGTGTGCCACGGAACTGCATGACTTGATTCCACCATCCCCATTCTATAATCGGACATCCAGGGATACTCAGAAGCGCCACCGTTATATGGTGGATGTTCCATTTACCCGAACGAAGCGATTCGCTTCTTCGTTCATCATACGAACCGCTAGGGAATGGAACACCCTGCCTGAGTCTGTGTTTCCGGTTAAGTACAATATGGGGGTCTTCAAAACGCGAGTGAATAGGTATCTTCTGGGTAAGCGCGCTCCATCATCGATCGCATCATCACTTAACATCAGGTGAGATAGTGGTCAAGTGCTACCCAGTATGGAAGAAAAAGAAAAAAAAAATAAAAAAAAAAAAGTTCTGTTTACTTAAAAATTGTGTATGATATATTCTCAAAAGTTTGACGTTATGATTTTACTAGTATTGTGCTAGTCTGTCTTCGAAAACTTGTGGCTACCTTTGTTTACATTTTAAGGTTATGAAGTGTTAAAACTAAAACGTGCTCTTGGGCAGAACGGGTAGTGGTAAATCGGGTACCTGCTTTGCCCTTATCCGTTTTACCCTAGATATGGCTTCGTGGGTTGACAGGAATTACTTTGCTTAGTTTTTAATTCATAAATGAATGAAAAATTAGAATATTATTGCTTGTTAATGTAGGTATTGCTTCTTCTTTTTTTAGATGGTAAATAAATATAAAAGAAAAACTACAAATGCTTCCTGGGACGAGGATATTATGAAACGGGCAATGGAAGAAGCTGGCAAGACTTCAGTCAAAGGTGCAGCCAAGAAATGCGGCATCAACCTATCAACATTACAGCGGCACATCAAAAAAGGATGTCCGAAAAAAAAACTTGGTAGGTTCATCACTGTTTTTAACGAAAGTCAGGAGAAAGAATTACTCGAATATATCTTTCATATGGACTCACTTTTTTTTGGATTATCAAAAATAGATTTTTTGAAGCTTGTATATCAATATGCTGAAATTAATAACATTCCTCACCCATTCAAAAATAATACCGCGGGTGAGGATTGGTTCGCCGGATTTAAAATGCGACATCCGAATATGAGTCTTCGTCGCCCAGAACCGACCTCAATAGCACGAGCCAGAGGTTTTAACAAACCTCAAGTTCAAAGGTTTTTTGATATTCTAGAACAAGAGATTGAAAAGCATAATATTGACGCGACGCGGATTTACAACGTCGACGAGACTGGGGTTCAGACTACCAGCAATAGGCCGCCCAGAATCCTTTGCAGAACGGGAAAAAAGCAAGTCGGTGTAATTTCAAGTGTCGAACGAGGTAAATTAACGACCATTGTATGCTGCTGCAATGCGGCAGGTTCGTTTGTACCACCTTTTCTAATTTTTGGCCGAAAGCGGATGGTGCCTAGACTTCTAGATGGGGCTCCACCTGGATCGGTAGCCAGTTGTACCGACAATGGCTGGATTAATGGTCCAACGTTCTTGGAATGGCTACGTCATTTCGTGGATATGACGTAACAACCGCTCGATACGTGCGTGTATGGACCACTGAAAATCTATTTTGAGCAAGCCATTTCCTTGTTCCAAAGAACTCATGTTGGGCGTATTGTATCACAATATGAAGTGGCAAGGTTGTTTAACGAGGCCTACATGAAAGCAGCTAGTGCCCATAATGCTGTTAAAGGATTTTCCTCCACGGGCGTATGGCCAACCAATCGTCATATTTTTGATGATTCTGATTATCTACCATCAACGTTGACTGACAGACCAGAACCAATTGAAAATGAGGCATTTTCAGCGCCTAATGAGCCAGAGTTGCCTGCTATCGAAACGGAAAACAGCATCGAAATACCTTTTACAGTAAATGACGATATTCGATTATCCATTGATTCAGATCGCACTATATCACCCTCTGTTTTAGATGAGCTTTTGAATCGTAATTCTGTCTGCAAAACTCCAACACTGATGGCAGGCCTTGAGCTTATGACGCCACATTCTGATAACTCCCTGAATCCAGAAACTAATGAAGTCAGTAGTAACAATACTAACGAACAGGACTCGCAACCAGAAATTGCAGCACCCCATGTATTATATATTGCAGCACTCCAATAGAAATCAGGCCATCACCCAAAATGATGGCGAATACCACCAACACTCGCAGACGAAAAACACAAAGAGCCGAAATACTTACAAGTACACCAATAAAAATTCAGCAACGAGAAAGAGAAGAGAAAAGGAAAGTTCCTATGAGTAAAATCCAAGCAGTGAAGAAAAAATTTAAGGTTGTAAAAGCTTCTACTAGTAAGACAAATAAGCAAAAAAGGTCCAAGCAAGGTCCAAAGGATAATGAAGATCACGGAGCCGAATACCCATGCTTAGTTTGTTCCGAGTTATACTCATACCCGCCTATAGAGGACTGGATCAAATGTGACGATTGTCAAATGTGGGCCCACGAGGCGTGCACAACATATTCTGGTAGAGGTTCCTATTACTGTGACGGCTGTCAGGAATAACTTTTAATTTTATAGTTAATAGCGCAGAGGTTAAAGTTGATTTATGATGAATGATGATCCAAGAAAGTACAATAAGTTTAGTAATGAAGACTGCAATGAAAATAAAGACTTATTAGTATTAATATAGAATTAGTTAATTAACACAATTTCGTTGTAATGTCCATTGATCTCGATAATTACCCTATACCCGTTTTGCCCAAACGCCGTACCCGTTTTAGGCACCCCATGGGGGTAAAACGGGTAGTTTAAAGGTCTTCTATTGTTATTGTTTTTGTTCAAATTATGAAGAAAATGTTTATGTTTTGTTCTTATTTTAGATTCTTAATTAATTAAATATTTGAAAAATAAAAATAGTAGTTTAATTTTCTTTTCTAGAACTTTTTTATTGAACATATCCCTTAGCGTAACCCGTTTTGGGCCCGCCTCCCCTAGGTCCCGGTTTTTGTCTTAGGATAGCAGTCGTTATAGCATGGTGGTAGGGCATTTTGCGAATGCCCGCCTGGCTAGTTACCACCCTCAAGTAGAAAATCTGTCGTCAAGCACCTAATGGTGTGTTCCAGCAGCTGTCCTTGAGAGCCAGTACTTCTAGGTTAGCCAGAACAACATCTTCGATTACATCATCACTTACCATCAGGTAAGATAGTGGTCAAAGGCTAACCTATAAGGCATACAAAAAATGAGCATTCGGACCTTTGCAACGAAGCTAACTTAGCTTGGTCAAGATTAGCGATAAGTAGGTACAATTTTTTTTACCCTTTTCAAGATTCAAATTCTTTATTGCCTCCATACAGTGCAAGATGTTATAAACGTATAGGTACATAGTCCGATGGACCTTGTCAGGCACGGCAATATTATAAGAGAGGAGGACGCAATATTCAATAGTAATTTACCAAATCGCAGAAAGGGTCAAAGAGCATATCGCAGCTGTGAAGAATTGTGACACGCATAAATCAGCGATAGCTGAGCACTTGCTTGAGTCAGGACCTAACCACTGGATCGAGCTACATGACCCAAAAATTCTCTCCACTGCACGGCATTATTACTCGAGAATTGTACGTGAAGCGGTTGAAATTAAGAAGTACAAAAATTTCAATCGGGAGGATGGATTTAAATTGTCTACGTCATGGAATCCTGTCATAAAAAAGTGCTCGAGTCGTTCTTTGTTTGCGCGTGCAAGTTCCGATACTGTTAGTGTAGTGTGTCGAGGTGACAGTGATAAAGACTTAAACGAAAACCGAACGGGGGTAGATTTAAATCGCTCCCGCCGTTCCTCAAGACGATGACACCCGCTTCTTCAGTCTACTCGTGACCACGGTCAATGCAACTTGATCGAAACGTCGAGGTTAGTCAAAATATAATTATTTTGATGTTTATTCGTGCGTGAAAAGACCCGTTTAGAATTTAGAAACATGAGCTTAGTTCACGAAAGTTTAAAGAAAAGTCATTTTATATGTCAAAATTATATCCACTATTTTCATTAAGATATTCATCTACTGAGTAATATGCCTTAGAGATAAGATGTTGTTTTAATTTTTGATTAAATTTAATGTCGTCACTTTCATACTTTAATTCTGTTGGTAATTTATTAAAGACTACTATTGACATAGGCAGAGTGCTGGAAGATTGCATTTCCAAACAGCATTTATGAAACAGTAGCCGACCTCCGTGGCGGAGGTTTAGTTGAAGTTCACGAGTTTTATATGAATCGAAAATGGACTGAACAAACTTGCAAACTTCCAGAATATAAATGCATGGCATAGTCAATATTTTAAATTGAATAAAATACAGTTTACAACTGTCTGTTTGTTCTGTGTTGGCTAGTTGGCTAGGATGCGTACACAGAAAAAAAGGAATACTTGAGCCAACGTAGTGTGTTTTATTTCAAGAATATTTGTGATTCATATATATTGAAAACAATATATTCTTGAAAACAGAACACAATATTCTCAGGAATATATTCTTGAATCAAATTATATTGCATTCTTCTTTGGAGAAATCGTTAAAGTGTTTAAATACGAATATGGTTAGTTTTGAATCCGAGAATCTTACCATAAATATTCGTAAGTGAAGCACCTTAATTACATTCGAAAAAGAATATTTAAAAATATTTCAAGAAAGAATATAGAAATTTTATTAAGAGAAAATGTTAACAGAAGAATTCCTATTTTATTGTTAGAAGAATATTTTCGTTACCTTGAAATAATAATTTGAATACTTTATGTGAAGAAATATTTTTTGGGTCAAAACAATATTCCTAAGAATATTCGAGTGTAATATCAAGACTCGATTATTTTTCAGTTCAGAATATATTCTTCTTGTAAAACAGCATTGTCTTGAATGTATTAAGACAATGTATATTCTTGGCTAAAGAAGTCTTTTTTTTCTGTGTATGCATTTTTCTGCATCATAAAGAGATCTCTCGCGGCAGGGCTGTAACCCCACCCTTGTTACTTACGGGATGATATACTCATTGACATTCACTGTTAATGACTATCATCAAGCTACGAAAACACTTTTCAGTTATTCCAATAACTGTAACTTAACTACTTAGTCCTGTAACTTAAAAACGGCTAAACCGATTTTTATTAAATTGAAATGGGACCACACGGGAAGCATCAGGTTTCAAATAAAAATGAATCATCAAAATCAGTTCACCCAGTCAAAAGTTCTGAGATAACAAACATAAAAAAATACAGTCGAATTGATTACCTCCTTTTTTTGAAGTAGGTCAAAAGTGGAATTGTTTGACACAGCTGTTATTATGTCTGCTATTCAAAATCGTCCTATCAATGTTGTCTCATAGAGTCCATCATGCACTGCGGTGTCAACGGTATTGGTGTTACCTCGCGGCTGTATTATCAAAGCGATTTGTACTTTGCAATAGTAACGAAGATGGCAGCATCGCTACTGAACTGCGATCTTTTTGGCGATTATAGGCTGCGGAAATCAGCGTAATAGAAAATCTCCGATGCTTAATTAGGAAGCCGAAACATATTTTTATTTTTGCAATAACGCATGCTATACGGATTACAAATTTTCGAGAGGATAATTATAGTTCCGCACATGACTATAATTTTTCCTCTCGTATATTGTAATTATGTAAAATAGTCACTTCTTAATTTTAATCGGATATTGTTGACTACTAATAAGCGTGAGGTTGGATTATTGGTAAAACGCCAATCATTTACTAATAGTGAAAGAACCTCGTTGTTTCTTACGCGTCAGTCATAGTGGCCATCTGCTGCAAAAGACCACTTCTGAAATTGACATACATCCTGAACGTTAAATTTTTTCTTCACTGCCCACCGAGAATGTACAGCCAATCACCTTTACGCATTTATATCTCTTCCAATTGGCATCTGCTGGACGAGGCGACGACAAAGAAAGCTTTCAACAGGGGCACTCTAGAAATAGACATACATTTGCCTCTAAAAATCACTCAGTCCTGTCGAAATGTGTTACTCTAGACGTGTGCTTACTTTCACGACACATTCAGCAAATATTGAAAAAGATCTACGATACATTATTTCATCAAGAAAAATATTAAAATTAAATGAGCCTTGGGGTACACCACTAGACTCTTGTACATTGTGACTCTCATAAAAGGGACACAACCACAATGCATCCTGTATTTGACCCATTGGCATCGGCGATAATTATAACAATAGAATTTCATTCATAAATTGGCCATAGTGGTCCAGTCCGATGCCAACTTATTAAACCTATTCAGCGCCATACCAACAATCTATAGTTGGACGTTCACGAGATAAGAATGTATGATTCATTCAAGCAGTCTCTGTAGATACTGCTATCATAGTAGCCTGGATAAAGCGAACTCATTCGAAAGCGCGCGGCTAACTGGCATCACAAAGTTATTCAATTACTTAAATGTATTACTTACTCGTATTACTACTCTTCTACTTCTTTGTTCTCCCAATAACATAATTCCATATACCCACTTATATAGTTACATCACATTGTAGCATTATGTTATAACAATCTACCAGGAGATTAACAGCGAGCGGCGATTGGCCGAGCGGTAATACATGTGTGATCCCCAGCGTAGGCTTGTGCTTCACCGCATGGCGGAAGGGCATTTTGCGATTGCCCGCCTGGCTAGCTACGACCCTCAGGTAGTAAATCTGCCGCCAAGCCCCTAACGGTGTGTTCCGGCAGCAGTACCTGAGAGCCAGTGAAATTACAGGCACATGAGACTTAGCAACTATGTCTCAAGGTGTCGGGCGCAGTGCAATTCGTCCCTTGTGATGAAATGCATCTGTTCTAGGCAATGTTTAGTCTGCTTAACATCAGGTGGGCCTCGAGTTTGTTCCGTCACAATAACATAAAAAAACAGGCATCTCATAACTGGACTTCGGACGTCAAAAAGAACACACGATAAACATTTTGTAAAAAAAAAACACACACCTTGTAAAAAAAAATATATTATGTTTTCTATGACGTTCGAAGTCTGAATAATGTCTTCCTGGTGTCAACATCATCATCATTAGCGTAGACAAAAAATCATTAAGCATTATAACAAAACAATACACAAAATTAATTTATGAACTCCATTTATTAACAAAACGGCGAAAACACAACGTGTGCAGCCAACCTAATCGTTTTAACACCACTTTTATTACGATACTAGCTGTACCTGTAGCACTGTTTAACTCATATTAAGCAACGCTGTGATTTGCGGTGAAGCACTCTTAGTAAAGCATAGCTCAGAAAGGAGATTTTTACTTTCGGTTTGAAAACTCTCAGGTTGTATTTTCCAAGTAGTTAATTAACTCAGAGAGTTCCTTCGCGGTTCGCACAATAAATGTTGATGTACAGTACTTTGTGCTTTTCTTTGGAATTTCGATTTTAAAACGGTCGGCAAAAAACGGTCTTTTTGCCGAGATTCTCCTTGTTTGGCGGTAAAACGCACATATATTATATATGCGTAACGTATACGTATATATATGCACTTCCATTTTACAGACTCCAAAATATATCAGGCAAAAGATAGACAGTTAAAAAAAAGGCTTATTACTTACCACCAGATATAGTAACATATAACAGACCAAATTAGTAAATGATCACCGAAATTAAACCCGCATTTTAATTTAAACTTATAACCAGTTATATCAATTCGCTATCTTATTTAAGCAAAATGTCATCAAAATGTAAATGATCACCAAAAGTAGTACATAATCATTAAAAATTAAAACATCATTTTAATGTAAAATTATAACCAAAGTTTTTACATCTTGCTTTCTGGCGCATCGCCGGCCGCTGCCGCGGCACGCTCGCTCGGCTCGCGCGTTGTTGTGGTTACCTAACGCTCCTCCTCGCTTCGCTCGTCGTCGTACCTAAATATGACTTTAGTGATCATTAACTATATTTGGCGATAATTTATTACACTTTGTGATAATTTACTACATTTGGTGTTCGATTACAATTTTTGGTAAAAGAACTTTTTGAAGCGCTCGTAGCAAAGTTTGCTTAGCTGTTCTTAACCAATTAGTTGGTTATGAGTTGGATGGGTGACCGCTAGAGACATTACTACTGAGCGCTTCCGTGCTTCGGAGGGCACGTTAAGTGTCGGCTCCGGTTGTCGTCTTATAATGGCAGTCGTTATAGCATGGTGGTAGGGCATTTTGCGAATGCCCGCCTGGCTTGCTACCACCCTCAAGTAGAAAACCTGTCGTCCAGCACCTGACGGTGTGTTCCGGCAGCTGTCCTTGAGAGCCAGTAATTCAAGGTTAACCTGAACAACATCTTCGACTACATCATCACTTACCATCAGGTCAGATAGTGGTCAAAGGTCATAAGGCATAAAAAAAAAATTAACATTTTATGGTGGTCATTATATCTAATCCATTAAAAAAACTGATTGTGGCGAATGTTCCGTATTAAAGAGCTTTATCTTAGCAATATTCCAAAACTAAATAAGGGTGCCGGGCTGCCCGTGGGGAGCCAGGCAGCCCATGGGGCGCCGGGCTCACTGGTTCTCATAAAAAAAAAATAATTGAATTTTGACTACGCGTTAATAAATTACAACTAAGTTTACATTTTGACTTTTATCCCCTTTCCCGAGGGAACCGTGCTGAATTTCGGGATAAAAAGTATACCTTCTTCGTAGTATGAACTCAAATCGTCTAAAGTTTCATTGAATTAAATTCCGTAGTTTTGGAGTGATGCTCGGCCGGGATACAGACAGACAGTCAGACAAAAAAAAAACAGTTTTGGCATCAGTGTCAGATACAGAGTGCTCTCAATGTTTTTTTTTCAAAATATCTCCCATGTACAGAATTGGATCTGTTACAGTTTTATTATAAGTATAGATATATAGATCCCGTTCCTTTGCCGTGGTACCATTAGATAGTTCCTTTGATGGTACCACGGCAAAGGAACGATAGATCCTTTGTATTTTAGAACCGTATTTATATAGGTACTTCTATAAACAAACATTTAAATATAGGTATATCTATGTACCACATTTTTTTTAACGGCGGTATGCCTTTATTAATAGAATACTACGAACTATATACAACACTACAGCTACCTACTACATTAAAAGCATTTTTAGCAAGACCCAGTCATTGCAGACTCACAGGCAGTCCAAATGCTCCAGTCAACTATCAGTTGGCAGCGTGCCCAGCATACTGGCAGCATATTGCCCCGTTGAATTGCAATGCTTATTCTTTGAGCCAAATAGGTGCCAGCATTTTGATCACGCGTCGCATCGACCAAGCACTCTGATAAGTTTTGGAAAATACGCTCCCGGTCCCAATGGACCCAACGTCTCTACACCAAACGGCTCAAATATGTAACCCATACCGAGGTTAGCATATTTGCGCCGCTTGAGTTGCTCCGCCGAAGTAGCCGCGGCGCCAGCCCTCGTCACCAAATCAAAAATTAAACCAATTGGTAACAATATTTATATAGTAATAATAATATAGTCATATGACGAGACAGAATAATTTCTGAAAGTACCTATATTAACGTATCATACATTTTAATATTAAATGTATCTCTGATGCATTATATTATAACTTATATGACAAAAAAATCTAATACTAAAAAGAAGCTCAAAATTCAATCAATAAATATTGAAAATATATACACACGAACTTACAGATTACCACACACACTCATTGTACACACAGAGAAGAACAAGAACAAAGCCGTCTTTCTCTTAGCTAATAAAAGGTTGTGGGCTTAATGTATGACTGAATCAGCTAGTATAAGTCTATAACGTACGGGATTGAGCGCTGTATGCTGAAACACGGGTGATGAGATGAACCTATACTCTGGTTTTTAATTCGAGATCAAAAAGGTAAACAAAGAAATGTCAATATATGTCATTGTCAATATATGTCAACTGACTGGTCAGGGGTATTAAATATTTTTTCTTCAAAATGTTTTTACGTAATCCGTAACGGCGCTCCCTGCTGCGCTAAGTTTCACACATTTTTATAAAATTTAAATGATTCCAAACCTATATACCATATATATATATATTTACCTTAGTCGCCTCTTAAGACACACACGGGAAGAAACGGGGGTGACATTATAACCCAGCATCCCATGGGACGTTGGGCCACAAAGATACCGGAAGGTGGGAAGCAGCACCTTCTAGAGAACTAACAAATTTTACTGCGATCCTCAAGACGCTTGCCAAGCGTTGATATTATGACGAATCCCCCATTGGAACCTTGTTCAACGGTGGAAGTTACGGATTTTATTGTGTGACTTGTGCTTATATGTTTTCTTATTTTGGTGAAAGTGCAAAAGTATTAATTACCTCTACTAAATTATACTTATGAATTTTGCTGTCTTGAAAAAATGTTGAACAATTTGACGTACCTATAGCGTGAAAAGTGATCTTGGCCGAAGTGAACTCACCGCATCCCTTATTTTTGCGGACTATCCTTCTGACTGAAACTGACTATATTCCCAACATGTCCGCGGTTTTTTAAGACACTTGAAGCAGTGATGGCTAAGTGGCTTTGGCTATGGAATGCCGCGCAGCAGATCCATGGTTCGAATCCCACCGCGGGCTTGAGCTTCACCGCATGTTGGTAGGGTATTTTGCGAATGTCCGCCTGGCTAACGACCACCCTCAAGTAGAAAGTCTGTCGCCAAGCACCTGTGTGTTCCGGCAGCAGTCCTTGAGAGCCAGTGAAATTACAGGCACATGAGAGGGGCCACGAGCTTGTTCTGTCACAATAACATAAAAAAAGAGCATTACTCAGTGCAAAGCGAGACATCAACGCGGGCGTTCCGAACTCTCTTTGAAAAAGACCACCAAATATGGTTGAAACTATAGTCGGAGCTATCTGACTTATTCACGTGAGTTATCCTGTATTATTTACTAGAAAGAGCAATACTCGTCTTTTGTCCACGCTATAGATGTGTGTTTATACGCCTTCATCACCATCAACTTTTCGGAAGCACTCTAAAATTTGCGAACACGTTTCTTAACAGGATATACAATATCTTTCGTTGTTGAAGAGCCCGCTTAGAGCCCTGGCTGGGAGCCTCCATATTACGAAAATAAATAATTCGTAACAATAAACAAAAACTGAACACAACTCTCTAAAAATAACTACAAACGATAAAAACAATAATAAACATCAAGGAAATTCACAATAACAAGAAAGATTATAGGCGAGAAATATATTCGAATCTAAATACGATTTACCTACGAACAAGCAAAAATGGCGTCAGCTGGAAAATGTCGACAATCCCGCCAGTGTGGCAATCAAAAACAAAAAAAGATTACACTATTTTTTTCAGGCTTGGATATATGCGTAAATATGTACGCGCATAAAAATGTGTTTTATTAGTGAATACTAAAGTAATCAATTATTGCTTAAAATATTTTTTTGTTAAATGCTTCATCGGTTTCCAAAATTAGTATAATTACTAAGTACGAGTAATTTTTTTGCACGGCTAACCCCTTTGTTTACATTTTTGATCTCGAATTAAAAACCGGAGTATAGTTCAGCAGCAGATATTCATGCATAAATAAATTATCAAATTTACTATTCGAAGTTTGCTTAGCTGTTCAACCGATCATGAAGCGCTCGTAGCGAAGTTTGCTTAGCTTCTTCGATCAGCAAAGTTAAGCAACGTCCGCCTAGGTCATGAGTTGGATGGGTTCAACCGCTAGTGACATTACTACTGAGCGTTTCCGTGCTTCGGAGGGCACGTTAAGCCGTCGGTCCCAGTCGTCGTCTTAGGATGGCAGTCGTTATAGCATGGTGGTAGGGCATTTTGCGAATGCCCGTCTGGCTATGTACCACCCTCAAGTAGAAAATCTGTCGCCAAGCACCTGTGTGTTCCGGCGGCTGTCCTTGAGAGCCATTAATTCTAGGTTAGCCTGAACAACATCTTCGACCACATCATCACTTAGCATCAGGTGAGATACTGGTCAAAAGCTAACATACAAAGCATTTTAAACAAAAAAAACTAGCAAATTTAAAAGAACGAACTTATGTACCTACACATTTTTGTGAAGAAAGATTATTATTATTATTTATTAGAATCAGCATACCTAGCTATTATTAATTATTTGTTTTTTTCTTAATAAATGCTATTATTCCGTAACAGAGTATTTAAATGACCAATATATATATAATTTATTTCCTATTAGTATATATTATTGTTATCTTATTACAGATTAGAAGTTGGCAACACTGTAAAGTTTCATGATGGCTGACGCTAGAAGTTTGTCATTTTATTAATATGACATTTAATTGAACGGAATGAATGATTAATTTGTAATTGTAAATGACATTAATGTGGGTAGATATCTTAGTGAGATATGTTACAGTCTCACCAACTTATCTGTTCAGGTGGCAGAATAAAGAACTACAACATTCCTTCAAATTGTGACAGTTTGTAGTTGATTTCCTTGATCAGCAGCGCCCTCGCGAACTGCACAGTTAAGTTGGTGGTACTATACTTTAGTAAATGTTTTGATTAACGATTGATGATATGATATCCAGATATTTATTTTAATATTAAGGAAAAGATAATAATGTAAATCGTGTAGATACCTTGTATGAGCGCTGGTAATATATATAAGTAAGTACATAATCTAGTTTATAAGAATGGCTTGGACCTAAACTTTGCATGCCAGACATAAATGAATGTGAAGATCTGTGTACAGTTAACTAATAACATTACTGTATTGTATGAATCTCACACATTCTTGCAAATAAATTGAATATGAATTATTATTATAGCAATCAATCATCAAAATTGCGGCATGCTAACAACCTCTTACTAGCAGAAGATAACCCTAAGAGGTTGTTAGCCATTTACCAATAAGTCTGTAGGTATATACCTAGTCGACGAGTCGACATCGCGAAGATAAACGAAGTATTCGACGTCAAACGGAACTAGGTCACAGAGTTAGCGGTAGGCTTCGGTGTGAGTTATAAAAAAAGTTTAATTTGAACCAAAATGGAAAAGTAACAAAGCTCGTAAATTGAGTGAAGCAAACCAACAAACACGAGCCGAGTCCTACTTTAAATTACTCAACCGTCAAAATAACGAAAGTATTTTGTATCTGATGAGAAATGGATTTTAGAAAAATGGACTTTAGGTTAGTCAGAAACGCTCATCACAATGGTTGAACTCAGGAGAACCGTGCAAATCCTGCTCCAAGAGAAAGTTATAAGAAAGAAATACTTGTATCTGGTGAACCAGAGCTGGTGTCATCCACTAAAGCTTCCTAAGATCTGGCCAGACTATTAAGGCAGATATGAATTGTCAACAATTGAAAACCATAATGAAAAAGCTAGCCGTTAAACAACCGAGACTGGTCGATTGCTCTAGCACACTGCTGCTTCACGGCAATGCTAGGCCACTGCACGGCAGAGGGTCGCTAAATTTTCAGAGGCTGCTTCTGGAATATTTCCGACACCCACCGTACTCCCCGGACCTTGTTCCAACAGAATAACACTTTTCCCATAAGTGAACGGAAAGAACTTGCAAGGAGAAAAAAGATATTCCGATGAGGTTATCAAAACCACCTTCAAATATTTATTGATTCTACCGATAAAATGGCGAAAGTGCATAGATAACAATGGTACAAATTTATTATGTAGGTAATTACATACATTTGAATACAAGGTAAAATTTTCATATTAGGGATTGAAACAATAACTTTGAATCAACCTGCCAGATACTAGGTCGCAGAATATGTACGATATTATTCAAGTAATAAGTGCACTAGGGCTTATTTTACTATAAATTATGGTAACTACTTAGGGGAAGCCAGGACAAGACGCATATGTTAAAAATCACAACAAACTAATCAATTGAAGTATTTTTACTTTTAATTTGTAATCGTCTTTAGGAAATACTATTTAAAATTAAAAAAAGAACTAACTTTTATTTTTTAATATTGTTACGTTTACAATAACGCCTGCTCGGCGGATTACATTACAAAATTACAAATTTACGAGAGAAAATTTTAGTCATGTGGATTTTTACTATTTTTTTTTAAACACGGGCTACATTGATACTAATCCGTTTTACCCATGTCCGTTTTGCCCAATACTAACCCAATAAGAAGTCAATACATTGGCGGTTTATAATTTAAATAGTGACAATGGCACATTATACCTAATCAATCATACAATTTCATAAACAAAACTTATTCATAGGATTAGGATTAGGTATTGCAAGAATGGAACCGACTCTCAAATGTGTTAAATAACTTGTTGAAGTCGGTACCATGATGGTTCAAAAGTACCTATTAGATATCATAATATTGTGCGCATGGTACCGACTTCGAAAAGTTATTTCACCATTTGTGTGTCAGTTCCATTTTTGGGTAAAAAAAGCTCCCTTTCCAGTGACCCTTGCTACTTATGGGATCAATTGTTATTTACTGTCAATGACTATATCATCAAGATAGGAAAATACTTTTCAGTTATTGGAGTGTACTTCAAAAACGGCTTTACCGACTTTGATAAAATTTAAATGGGACCACACCGCAAGCATCAGCTTTCAAATAAAATTTAAAATTTTACAAATCCTATACGATAGGAAAAATTTAAGTCATGTGCGGGATTCGAACCCGCGTCCATCCACTCCTTTAGCCGGGGTATGCACTAACCAATTGAGCCAACATAACTATGACGTCATAACTCAAATTTTTCCTACCGTTCTATAACCATCGTATTGGGAGGGAGCGACATCTATAGTACAACTTGCGTTGTACTACAAACAAGACCAATTTTGCAATTGGTTTAATACTTGTAAATGATGACGCAACCCTATAATTTTAATATTGTTATGTTTGCAATAACGCCTGCTTTGCGGATTACATTACAAAATTACAAATATACATCAATTGGTAAAAGCACACCCCAGCTAAAGGGGTGGGATGGACGCCGGTTCGAATCCCGCACATGACTTAAATTTCCTATCGTGTATTTGTAATTTTGTAATGTAATCCACATAGCAGGCGTTATTGCAAACATAATATTCAAATAAAATAATCATCAAAATAGGTTCACACAGGCAAAAGTTCTGAGGTAACAAACATAAAAAAAATACAGACGAATTGAGTACCTCCTCCTTTTTATTGAAGTCGGTAAAAACGTTAAAAACCTTTACAAAAATCGTAATAAAGCGCTGAAACCATTTTTTCCATCTCCACGACAAATGCACTCACGTATTGTGGTGGTTAAAAAGGGAGATTTTTTTAACCAAAAAATGGAACCGACTTCAACACTCAAATGTGTAAATAACTTGTCGAAGTCGGTACCATGACTCACCGATCGCACGTCTCATGACTTGAGAAAGTATTATAACGCTATCTAATATAGATTTTTGAAAAAATCTGATATTAATTTTGCCCGCACACTTTTTCTGATATTATGCTTCACCTATATATATGTCCTTACCTAGATATAAAATTGATAGAGCACACCAATCCGGAACCTGAATTACGAGGTCAGTACCGTTCTGTTTAATGTATACATACCAGTTCACATACTTATTTTTGTGTATATGGTGATTTCCAAAGAACATAAGTACTTGTAAAGTTTGAATAAGATGTTTACATTGAATACACATGCCTCTTAATTTCTTGTTCATCGCAGAGGCTCAGAGAGTACGTTGTATTTAACTCAAAACAATTGATTTCCTACATGACGGGGGAAATTATCCTCGAGAGGATGATTTCCCACATGACGGGGGAAATTATCTAAATATAAAATATCCTCGAGAGGCACAGTCCACCAAGTTATTTACTTATTACTGATGAAACGTAACATTGTGATAGATATAATCGAATATTGACACTTTATACGGTATTTATGATCGGTTGTCGATTTTTACTGAACTTTTTGATGCAATGATAGCTGAGTGGTTATAGCTGCGGACTGTGGTGCTGCAGGTCTATGGTTCCGCCGGTTTGAGCTTCAATGCACGGTGGAAGGGCATTTTGCGAATGCCCGCCTACCTAGCTACCACCAACAAGTAGAATATCTGTCACCAAGCACCTAACAGTGTGTTCCGGCAACAGTCCTTGAGAGCTAGTAGAATTACAGGCACATAATGAGACTAAACAACTGTATTTCCACGGGTGACGGGCGCGGTGCAGTTGGTCACTTCTGACGAAATGCCTCAGTTATAGGCAGAGGATACTGCTTCACATCAGGTGGACATCGTGCTTGTTCTGTCACAATAACATAAAAATTAAAAATACGGTTTTAGGGCTGTTTTTGTGATAATTGCACATAATCTACCAGATGGTGGGCAGCAGTGCCATCTGAAGAGCTACCATCTTACACTGCGATACCCAAGACGCAAACGTTCGGATCCTGGCAAAACCCCTAATGGGAGACCTTTGTTCAACGGATGACGTCATGACTGTTGATGTGAATAAGAATACAACATAAACGGCGCATGGTGCCAATAATTATTCAACTGTAGGCTTTTACAATAATAATTAGGTTATCAATAAAATTTCAACTTCTTCATCTTGATTGATTCTTGCGCATTAATTATGAAGAGTGCATGTACTCGTAAATAACAAAATTGGAGCCACATCATAACTTACTAACAGGTGAGATGGTGGTCAAAGCCTAACCAATCAGCTGAGAAATAAATTCATATACTACCTATACTAATATTTAATGGCTTTCTCACAGTTGTGTTAAACAAATCGCATTATACACGGATGATTGTATCGATTGTGTACCAAGGGGATAACGGGCGAAATAGTGAAATACGATCGTATTGAAGAGTACTAGAACTTAGCTTACTGACAAGAGTATAGAAGAATTTCGAATGCAACGAGGGATTTAAGCTCACTCAAGAAGAAGACAGCGTTAGCTATATTAGTGGGGAACATAGGCTTAGGATGTAAAATCCTACGTCAATGGTGGGGAAACATTTTACCTTCTACTAGACAATAAAATCAAGGAGGGTAAAAGTCAGGCAAATGCCGCTAGTTTTTTCGTGAATTTGATTTTCTAGGAGGTGTATTATCGGATCTCGTTAGGTATACAGCATGTCAAGGATCGCCCATATCCATTGGTATTATATATACCTTTTTTTCTGATAGTTTATCCTTTGACCACTATCTCACCTGTTGGTAAGTGATGATGTGGTCGAAGATGTTGTTCAGGCTAACCTAGAAGTACTGGCTCTCAAGGACTGCTGCCAGAACACACCATTAGGTGTTGGTGGCAGATTTTCTACTTGAGGGTGGTAGCTACCCAGGCGGGCATTCGCAAAATGCCCTATCACAATGCTATAACGACTGCCATCCTAAGACTACAACCGGGCCTATGGCTTAACGTGCCCTCCGAAGCACGTAAGCACTCAATAGTAATGTCACTAGCGGTCACCCATCCAACTCATGACCGCGGTGGACGTTGCCTCACTTATCTGATCGGTTAAGAATGGCTAAGCAAACTTCGCTGCGAGCACTTCAAAATGCATAAGAAGATATGGAACAGTTGACATCCTAAAACGGGAACTGTACGTACTTTCTCCAAAAAATAACGTTTGAATTATGGTCGCAAACGTCATAGCATTCAACATGAAGTTGCGATAGTGGCATTTCGTTATATTGAGTATGGTTATTGCTTATTATTTTGTTACCAGCTTGCCATTGTCCTTAGCACAGCATTGTTCGCCAACTTGGGCGTCAAACAGTAACTGCAGTATACACTGCAGTTACTGTTTGACGATTGCATACGCAATGCATGCCTTAACTCACACAGCGGGAAATTATTGTTATATGCAAATTTTATCGTTTCACATGCAAGCAATATTTATTCTATTGCATTTTTATTTCATTATTTATTAACAAGTTAGTGGTATTATGTATAACACATCATTATTTATTATTCCTTAAGCATTGAACAGTTGTGGTAATATTGAAGTGTTATTAACTTCACCATAATATATGCTGTGTCTTGTTAATGTTGGCTAATTTCTCTACAAAAATTTCTATTAGATATTTTTTGAAAAATAAAATAAGTAGACTACCATTATCAACTAATCTAAAGCAATTAGATATAAATTGGGCAAGTTATTGAACCAGTCAAAAAATGTTTTAAATGCGGCGAAATGATCAATGTATCACAGTCCCAAAGTTAAATCCCAAGTCCATTCTCTTTCCAACATATGCTGGCTATGACATTGATTGTAGATATTTTTAAGTTTCGTATTAATTTATACGTTTCATTTTATTTTAATATTACCTACCCATAGAAGGTCTCCCAGGCCAGCAAAATGTCATTATTAACTTTTGTTTATGCCTGGTAGGTTAGTCTTTGGCCAGTATCTCACCTGATAGTAAGTATTATGTGGTCGAATATGTTGTTCAGGCTAAACTAGAATACTGGTTCTCAAGGACAGCTGCCGGAACACTCCGTTAGGACCGTGCTTGGCGACAGATTTTCTACTTGAGAGTGGTAGCTAGCCAGGAGGGCATTCGCAAAATGCCTTACCAACATGAAAAAATATTTTGCGAATAAGATTTCTGTTTTGCTGAAATCGACATACAAAATAACCCTAAAATGTGTCCATTTTTAGAGTGACACTCGGTGTCGTATTTTTCTTTGACTTAAAAAAGCAAATTATTTGTGTTGATCTGATGTGACAGATGTTATCGTATTGTTTGTGTTTCCAATTTTTGAATTATTTTAGCTTATTCAAAACTGACAACAAGACAAGTAACAGTTGTAAAATAGTCAGTCAATATGGTTTTGATGTATATTTGTCCTTATTTGTATATAAACATTACATAAAAATGGGTTTAGGATGTGACAGTTCATTATTTTTGAGATTTGAATTTCATCAGAATCATTAGGGATGACAACAGTCAAACTTAAAAATGGCTATATCTCATAAACTGTTGCTCCAAGACCATTGGTTTCTTTACAAATGTGATAGATCTAATAGAGATCTTTATTTCCGATGACAGTTGTCAAATTAAAAAAAGATCCTTATTTTGGGGACTATTGACCTCAAAACCGTCAAACATGTTTTTGCAAAAGTGATACATCTCATAGAGATCCTTATTTCGCTTGACAGCTGTCAAACTTAAAAGAGCTTTATTTTGGAATCTGCTAATTCTATACCACTAGTTTATTGAAGGAAGTAATAGATGTCATAGAAATCTATTTCTCGGATTACAGCTGTAAAATTAAAATGCTTTGATCATGGCAACTATTGATGCTAGGCTACTTGTTTTTTAACAAAAGCGATAGAGCACATCGAGTTGTGCATTTCCGATGACAGCTGTCAACATTAAGAGTCCTATTAGTCGTTCAATTTTGATTTTTGACTAGTAGTTCCATTAAGAAAATTAGACATCTCATCTTAATATCTAATAATTTTTTTTTCTTCTAATAAGCTTTATGTATTTCGTTTCTATTGATGATAGGGTCCCCCTCCGCATCTGTAATTAAGACCTATATGACACACATATAAATTGTGGGTAACGAATTTTATAGTCTGGAATCAATATAATGAAATTCTCGCGTCAAACCTCTTTATATTAATTACGGAACCATTAAAAACCCATTCGTTTGTTTAACTTTACATAACTTTATTTAAACAAGAATATGAATAAATACCACAGACTTAATGTCTCCATCTATTTATGAATATCATATTTACGAAGCTCTTATGCATACATAGTTAAGGAATACTGTCTAGATATAAGCAAAATATTAATATTTATTTCATGTTTTGATTGTATTCTATATATTGCGTGCAATGAATAAATACATTTTCCGTGATTAAGCCTTTGAAACCTGTCATCGGAAATAATAATCAAGCCTATATATATGACACTTACAAAATTATATCAGACTTACAAAATTATAAGTCCAAAATTCTATTGATAAATTGGAATCAAAGCCAAAGAACATCGGTTAGCCATGTAGGTAGATAGAAAGTAATTATTATAGAAGGAAAAAATATTAAGATATATAGCAAGTATAGAGAAATTTGCCAGGTTCACTTTGTAACCTTGAGTATTGTTTGATTTATTCCAGGTACCCAAAAAAATAACCGTCCTCCATGTACGAAGCGCAACGACATATAGTTACTTATGAGGGAGGTTGGATGAAAACGGACTTCCCCACTTAGAGCCTCACTTGGGAAGCTCTTCAACTTATAAGAATATACCTGCCTAAGCTAAACCAATCGCCAAGATGCAGTTCATAAGATCTTTCTTCAAAAGGATCACTGATGATCTCAAACAAAAGAAGCTTATACCGCTGAAAATACTTTTCTTCGTCCATGCTTCCAGTAAGTATTTTATCTTTGAATAGTTAAAAGTATACGAGTATACCTAATCAAAATAGTTATTAATAATTTTACTAAAATGGAACCGAGTACGTGTGAAATAACTTGTTAAGGTCGGTACAATGATAGTTCAAAAGTACCTATTATCACAATATTATGGTACCGACTTCGACAAGTTATTTTACTCTTTTGAGTGTTGAAGTCTGTTCCAATTTGAGGAAAAAAAAGTTCACCCTTTTAAGTGACTCATGTTCTATTACGGGATCAATTATTGTAATTCACTGTCAATGATTATATATCATCAAGATAGGAAAACATTTTTCAGTTAATGGAGTGTAACTCAAATACGGTTTGACCGATGAAATTTAAAAGGGACCACACGGAGAGCAGTAGCTTTCAAATGAAAAAAAATTCATCAAAATCGGTTCACCCAACCAAATTAAGTCCTCCTTTTATTGAAGTCGGTTGAAAATTAATAAATCCAACGAAGATTTTATGGCCTTGCACTCTGACGTCAACCATTCTTAGGATTGTTCTCATTGGTATACCCGCTACTTTTCTGGTAATCAGGGCACCGAGCCTATTAGTGCGCCCAGTGTGAAGCAAACGCGCGTTCCATGGACGACGTGATGTTGCTTTTTCCTTAATATAATTTTACGACATCCAACAGGAGGATACCTACCTAGGTATCCTCCTGTTGGATGTCGTAAAATCGTTATTTTTATGTTATTAAAACTCGTAAATCGTTTATTAGTGAAAACAGTAATAATTCACGATTCCGAGATAATATTATGAAACGTTCGTAGTATTTTTAAGCAGGAAACTGTATTCTGAGTGTAGAATGCAGTTCCCTGCTTTGTATTATATTTATTTTACAAAATGTGACATAAAATCTGTTATTCCAGCTCTGTTTGTTCTTTATCCCTACCTGACGATCCACATGCGGGAACTGGGCATCAATGTAGAAGAGACGGCGATCATGTCTGCCGTCACGCCGGTCGTGTCCATCGTCATGCCACCGCTGGCCGGCATGCTGGCCGACAAGATCGGCAACTTCAGGGTGAGTACATAGAAAAAGCACTTCTTTCGATCAGATGTAGACTTGTACTCTGATAGATGGCTGCACCGTCCTCTATGACGTGGTTAAAGTAATTCTAGCACAAAGTTCGGCTTTTTCGAACCATCTTCGATAGACAACCGGGGGATGCGGGTTCGAATCTCGCACGAGATGAAAATGTATTGAAAAACTTATGCTCAAAAAAATTATAAATTATAAATAAATTATAATTCGCACCCTGCGAATCAATTCTGTAGGTAGCGGAAAAACGTGAGTTGAATCAAAAAGTTATTCCTTTTGTTTTTTTAAACTTAATAAAAAATGCCTACACGTATGAGCGCGACCGTGGTATAACTCGGGAGCAATGAAAGTTCCTTGATCTGAACATACGGACTACGGCGCGGCGGCGGCGTAGCAGCCCTCTTTTGAAGTACATAGTAGGTATACAAAACGGTCAGTAGTTGAACATTTACAGCCTTACTTATAAACGCTACTTAAATTTTAAACATTACTTAGCCGCTTATTAGCAAAATTTCTTACTCATAAACGCTACATAACTTTATCCAGTACCTAAGTACTGCTTAAATCAGCTGTCAATTTAAACACCGTCCCACCCTTGTTTAAATTTTAAGTAACAAGATGGCGCCCATATTTCTGATCAGCTGATTTAGTTACAGACCCACCAACTTATCTGTTCAGGTAGCAGAAAAAAGAACTACAACATTCCTTCAAATTGTGACAGTTCGTAGTTGATTTCCTTGACCAGTAGCGCCCTCGAAAACTGCACAGTAAGTTGGTGGTACTATACAAAGAAAAGTATTATATTATAGGTATTTACTTTTTAATTTCAAGATATTTAGCACTAGATACATGCTATTTGGCCATTTAGGTCATTCATAATACTTTTTAGTACAATGTTGTCAGTTTAAAATACGTTCGACCTCATTATCCATTGCTTAGCTAAACAGGTGCTATGTAGCGTTTATAAGTAAGAAATATTTAAGCATTACTTAAACACTGTTTAGTTATCCATTACTTAGCAACTACATAGCGATGTTTTTATAAGTAAGGGGGTAAAACTTTACAAATACTCTTATCAACTTTTTGCGCCTGTAAAATGTAGGTAGGTACATTGATATTATAGTTGTACTTTTTGGAAAAATCTTGATTTTTATAGCGCTGTACAGTGTATCGTTGTGAGTAATTTGCTGTGCGCCATAGTTATATACATTAACCTATATTTATAAGATTCTAGTGCAATATTAAAAATTACCGGTCTATTTAGTGACTAGATGTAAATTACCAGTTATGTTTCTGATATATATGACCTTTAAGTGTTTTATCTGACTCATTTGTCATTATTTATTCATGCAAATCACATGTGTCGCTGTTACTACCAGCATATCTAATAGTGAAGTAGGGTGGTAAGTATCTGGTAGACGTTTAATGACTTAGAACATTGATCCGTATGATGTTTACATCATAATAAAATTCTTCAGCTCAATCACTCTGAACCATACCCAAAAACAATTTTCAAATAAATTTTATGCTGGATAGGGTTCCGTACCAAAAGTAAAAAACGGCGCCCCATTAATACGACTACGCTAATTAGCTTTCAGCCGGTCTGTCTGTCTGTTTGTTCATCCCTCCATCCGTATGTCACAGGTATTTTTTTATGTTTAACGTTATTGTGACGGAACAAGCTCGTCGAGGCCCACCTGATGTTATGGGGACTAACCTCTGCCTATAACAGATGCATTTCTTCACAAGTCACGAATTGAACTGCGCCCGTCACCTTGAGACAAAGTTGTTAAGTCTCATTGTGCCTGTAATTTCACTGTCTCTAAAGGACTGCTGCCGGAACACAACGTAAAGAGCTTGGCGACAGATTTTCTACTTGAGGGTGGTCGCTAGCCAGGCGGGCATTCGCAAAATGCCCTTCCACCATGCGGTGAAGCTCAAGCCCGGGATTCGAACCATGGACCTGCTGCACGACAGTCCATAGCCAATGCCACTGAGCCATCACTGCTTCTGCTGGTATCGACGAATAGCTAGTAAAATGTGTTACATACCTAAAATTTTAATATTTTGTGTGGAAGATTGACCCTAACATAGCCTATATTGGAAATATTGGAATACAACCAAATTATATTTAAGGGGGGGCTCCAATAAGATAACCGAACAAAATCTTTCTTCTAACCTAGCATGTGTGGGGTGTCATGGTTTAGTGTTCAATATAACTTTTAGCTTACAAATATATATTTTTTGTTTAAAAAATACATTAGTCAATCATCTATTAGTTCCGTAGTCTAATATTTCAAAAACAATCACTATACAATATATACCACCAACTCTAACTAACTTAACCAACAAATTCTGAAAACACCGATTACAATGTGGTTTTTAGGCTGTGATGAAATCTAACAAACTTTTTTCTTCTTTATGTTATATGTTGCAAATTGCAATGCCCTAAAGGCGCAACTCGCATTTTTTCAATTTATTAACTGTGTGAAATATTTACCTCATAGATGTTTTAATGCAAGAGCTCTATAAAATTATAGTAACATAATCCTTTAATATAATATAGTCCTTTATTGGTAATCATTCAGCATAAATCAGAGTCCTTCAGTACAAACGCTCTATTTAAATCGGCCTAAATTTTATGCGTATTGCACTTATGATGGAAGGGTTACGCGAAATTTAAGACAACCAAGCAACAATAAATGATGCCTACTGTTACTTTATTACCTACTACCGCACATGATGATTTTGAAATATTCAAAAAAGACTAAATGTTTAAAGTTTTCTTTATCAAATGTTCCTTATGTTGAACCAAACATAAAGCTTGGCCCAGATAAACTCCCTATTGACAAAGCGACAGTCTTCCTGGGAATCAAAATGGATTCCACTTTACAATGGGATCCACATATACATGATCTCTCCGGAAGACTTAGTTCTGCTGCATATGCAGTTCTTAGGATAAGACAGTTAACAGACGTAGCTACTGCTCGCCTAGTTTATTTCGCGTACTTCCACAGTATTATGTCGTATGGCGTATTGCTGTGGGGAACTACTGCTGAGATAGAGACAATCTTTATCATACAAAAGCGTGCAATTCGAGCCATATATAAAATGGGTCCTAGGGAATCTGTGAGGGATCTTTTTAAAGAAATTGATATTTTAACTTTACCAAGTCTGTATATATTTGAAAATATTATGTATGTTCGTAAAAATTTGAGTAAATTTAAATTAAACAGTGACAATCACGATTACAATACTAGGAATAAAGATAAAATAGTGGTGCCAGGTTTTAGATTAGCAAAGATAAATAAAAGGTCCTTCTTAGGTAATTGTGTGCGGTTTTATAATAAAGTTCCTAAACATATTACAACGCTCACAGAAGGGAAATTCAAGTTGCATGTGAAAAACATATTGATTAAAAAATCCTACTACACAGTTTCTGATTACATAAACGACAAAAATGCCTGGACAATTCCGCCTCCGCCAAGCTATTGCCTGTCATCTACATAATTTAAAAAAATATTGTAATAACTCTATTATATAGTATGTATGTAACACATTGTTAAAAGATGTTTAAAAGAATGGCCCCGAGTTTCTTGCCCGTTCTTCTCGCAGTGGCTCTATACAATTTATTTGCTGAACGTGGCAGTACAATGTAGAATATTTCAATACTAAAATTTGTAATTGACCTTCATAAGAGCGTCGTAGACGCCTAAATTGAATAAATGATTTTGACTTTGACTTTGACATGAGATCTTGGTACGATTATAGCACGAAAAAATAAGGGTTTATTATCAAAGCTAATTATGTTTTCAATTTGCTTTGTGCGTTCTATGTTCCATTTGAATATAGCCAAGTTAATTCGCATCGTCCGTAAAGCAAATTACGTCCAATTCTGGTTACAATAACCTTTACCTTGCATTGTGTGGCATTGTGGACGCTCGGCGACGCATACATATGCCAATGTTATCTACATGGCAAACGGCAGCCAGGTCAGTAGGTAAACTTATCATAGAAGAATGTCATAGAAGGAAATATTTATCACTAGATTACAAATTGACGAGAGAGAAAATTATAGTCATTGCATGTGCGGGATTCGAACCCGAACGAGGAAGTTGAACTATAGGTGTCGGTCTATCCTGATAGGATGGTTGAAAATGAGAGCAAAAATTAGAGTTATGAGTCATTGTGTTATGTTACCTCAATTGGTTAGAGCATACCCCGGCTAAAGGGGTGGATGGACGCGAGTTCGAATCCCGCATATTACAATATTTTTTTCTATCGTAAAGTAATTTTGTCATGTAATTTGCCAAGCAGGTGTTATTGCAAACATAAATAATATTAAAAGAAAATATTTATTTAAACATATTCATATTTCTTAAAAAGATACTATGTAATCATAAGTTAAACCGACGACGAAGTGAATATTAATCACAACCGGTAAAATGGCGATACTTGCATTTTCGGGATAGCGCTTTTAATAACACAAAATTACATGTTTCATTACCTTACTACACTTAGACCTAGAGAAAAACGTTCATTTACAAAACAAACAAACTTTTTGCATAATATACAATTTTAATTTAAACCGCAGTCTAGTATTTTCACGTGCTGCAATAATATATGTATTTAGGCTTACAGGTAGAGAGATGACAACTCACGATTTTTTGGTACCGAAACGCTTCGCAACATTGCGTGGCTTGAATTGTTTTTTGTAGTATGTTGCTATATTCTTCTTCTTGACTTCGTAAATAACCATAGGAATATACAACTGTATTCTTTAGTGAGCTACAAAACTTTAGAAACCTACTGAAAAAAGCCTTATTACGTAAGTAAGTACTTACTGCACTATTTCATTAAATTCTCTCCTTGCGTAAAAATGGAAAGCTCATATCTAATTCACCAAATATACCATCGTTTCGTGCAGATAATATCGTTGAAGAATAATTGTGGGTCAAATACTTCTATTTTATTTATTAGACATGGACTACTCAAAAAACGTAATTACTAAATCAATCCTCAAACACAGGACAGATTTACGTACAGACACGTCATAAGCCTACAGATAGAACCACACTTTCAGCACCTAGGTCCTAGGTTATTTCTAGGATCCATAATATTTTCAATAATAATAAATGTATTATTATATTTTAGGATATTTAACGGCCAATGTGTATCACGCTACAGATCAACTTGTATATATATCATAGATACTGTACTGTATAGCTGGATTGTCCACTGCTTAATACAGTCTTCCCCATCATGGTGATCACAATATAAGATATAGTAGTTCTTCAGAAAGCGTTGCTGCCCACTTTCCGATATAATATAGATATACCTTCCCTTAGTCGCCTATTATGTTGCGTTCAGACGCGCGCCGCGCAGTTTGGCAGGCAGCTCGACAATCGGCTAGTGATAGCCCGGCGCGAATCTGCGGGCATAGCGAACTATTCAATGCGTTCACACACACGCCGAGCAGCCTGGTGCGCTTCCACCGGTCAAGCAATCTATCGAAACGCACCGCGGCATGCCAGTCGGTTCAATGCTACCTGCGTTCAAACGCACTCCGCGCGTCCTGGCAAGCGATCCGGCTGGCAGTCCGGCAAGCAGCTGAGCGGGTTTTGGCAGGCCAAGCGAGACTGTTGACAGGCTCGTGCACGTGCCCGTGCCCGTTCAATGCCATGTTGAGCGCGCCCGTCTAAACGCACCATTACAACACGCACGGGAGAAGATGGGGAATTAGTACCAAAAAATAAGTATAAAATAGCTGCATTTCAGTTCTGTTAGGTTTAATCGAGCAATTATGAAAAACCTTCAGCACGGATTTGTAGGCATAACGTCCATACGAGTACATGTTGAATCCAAATAATTATCCGCTGAAGTTCACCTTCGAAGGTTACTGTCCATTTGGAAATATAGAAGTAAAATCTATTGTCCGGCTATTGGATGTCTCAAGGTGACGGGCGCAGTGCAATTCGTGACTTGTGACGAAATGCATCTGTTATGGGCAGAGGTTAATACGCTTAACATCAGGTGGGCCTCGAGCTTGTACTGCCACAATAACATAAAAAAAGTAATATACTTCTAGGTCTCTTATTTCACCAATTTTAATATGGTATTGTATCACATTAAGTACTTGTGCGTTATTGTAATGTAAAACGCACGATCTTCTTTTTAATAAGGTTAAACACACGGTTTATCAAGATGCTCCGTAAAACCTTAGCGAAGAGTTTTTATGTCAAAAACCTGCTCAAAATTGTATGAATAAAATTAATAATAACTTAACATTAAAAATGCTAACTGGCAAAGTAATAATAAATTTTACAGATTGTTTAAAATTTTCTAACTGCTCTAACGAATTATTGATATGATTAATGATTAAAGATTTTTTCGTTAAAGAAAGTCCGAGTTTTACTTATTTCCTCGCAAATATGTTATAAAACGCCGTATCACATACGTACGCTTTGATAATTACAGGCTCTGCTTTCTTGTAGCCTTCGCCTACGGCTCGGGCTAGCAATATCGCCTCGGCTGTATTTTTCAACTTACCGCACTTATATCATAATGTAATAATTACGCACGGTATTTTTCAATGATATCCTCGGCAATTTTCGTGAAAATCTGTGCTCCCATCACTAAATCGTATAATCTAAGATTCAAGTCGTAATATTACTTACTGGGTTCACTGCTTTACTGGCGAGTTATAGGTACCTAGGGTGTGCGTACACCGTGCGTCACATCACAACACAATGGACGATTGCAGGACGTTCTGCCACCGGAAAACTGACCGTTTTGTTGCCACTATTGGAGTACGACGTACGTCAATGTTACTCGACGATGGCTCTATCTAATTTATGCTCTACCATGTCAAGCTATACAATGATACTCTAGCTTCATTTGAAGATTAGCGAAACTTGATAAGGTAGTACTTAGAAATTATTACGGATGGAAAAAGATAACTTCCAGCGGGATCTTTTTCCATCCGTAATAATTTCTATGTTTTCGCTTAGCATGCGTCAATGCTCCTATAAAAATAAGGTAGTACTTACTTTGATACAGATTTATTTAGATATCTAATAGTCTTCGAAGTCTATTTGGAATAGACGGGTGCATGCTGCATGAAGATCAGTGGCACGATTGAAATCTTGTATTTTTTACTATCTGCTGCTTGTCTTTTTCTTCACTACCCCTAAATACTTTTATCTCTAACTACTTACTACTTTCCTTCAATACCTCAAAACTGTACCTTTTTTTTTAAATAAATGTATAGTGTGTCAATGTCCCAGCCCGTGGGGTGTCGGGCTAGAATTTCACCCCCCATTGCAACCTGTGGGTGTCGTAAGAGGTGACTAAAGGTGGGCAACAGCCCCTTCTGAGGAACTGATATCTTAAAGTGCGATCCCCAAGCCGCATGCCAAGCGTGGGGATTATGGCAAACCCCCCCTAATGGGGGAGGCTGTGTTCATCAGTGGACACTCCGGCTGACACAGTGTCAATGTAAGTACAACCTACATATTAAAGCGCGTAAAAGTTGGTTTTTATATAAGCTAATAAACACGTCTCTGTATGACTGAGTCATGATATTTCTATGCTGATCGCTTTCTACGTCAATAATATGGAGGTACAAGCTATTTAAATACGACCTCTTTGAAATCAGCATTCATAATGTACTGTTAGGTACATAGTAGGTGTCTGGATCCCAGTGTAAAATAACTATAGTCTATCTGATCAAAAATGTATGAAGTACACGAGATGTGATTTTTGTATTGTCCTCGTCTAATAACCTTGCAGAGGTATGGTATGTCTGTATTATTTTAATGAAACAATCCTAGACTCGTCAATGTTGTGTATTATATAGAAAACATCTGATTATATTAAACTCATGTCGTGGGAAATATTTTTCAATAGGAATAGATGAGTACAATGGCGCAATAGCTGCGTCCTACCTATATCACAGATTACACAATAGTTAGTTCGTTTTTGCGCTCGTGAGCATGACGCTCGCCGTGCCCTCAGTGTGGCTCAGCGACTAACAATTTTCAGATGACAAGTTTCCATCCCAGTTACGTACAATGGGTACAATTACACCCGAAACAGTCAATTTGCTGCAGTTCGGCTGATCATGGCTCGTAAATACCTCTTCCTGTTTTTCCTTCAGTTACTGTAATTTGCTTATTCGATTGTTGACTATTATCACGAGCAGCTGAGTGAGCCTGCACGGTAACATTGACATGCATATTATCATAGTTCAACTTGGGATGTGCTATTAGCTCTGCTATTACGTTTTGTACTGAAACAAATTTATGAAAAGTACGTAGGTAGCTATTTGAATTATTATTCATCGAGTTGTTTGGTTCCATGGCTACGAATAAATATTTATTCGTAGGATAATGGCCTTTTTCCCTGTACCTACATCGCTGTTTTTCTGACTATTAAACCTTGAAAATCTCGTACCATAGAATCAAACTTAAATAACACTATGATCTGAATCCTGGATTTACTCGAATAGTTCTGCCGAGGATACATAGTTCTGCCGAGGATACTCTAGAACTCTCTTGTTGAGGACGATCTTGTCATACATGGGCCCGAAGGAATCAATTAAGGAATCAATTTTGAAGCGCTCGTAGCGAAGCTTACTTAACTGTTCTTAACCGATCAGCAAAGTTAAGCAACGTCGCGCGCGGTCATGAGTTGGATGGGTGACCGCTAGTGACATTACTACTGAGCGTTTCCGTGCTTCGGAGGGCACGTTAAGCCGTCGGTCCCGGTTGTTGTCTTAGGATGGCAGTCGTTATAGCAATGGTGGTAGGGCATTTTGCGAATGCCCGCCTGGCTAGCTACCACCCTCAAGTAGAAATTCTGTCGCCAAGCACCTAACGGTGTGTTCCGGCAGCTGTCCTTGAGAGCCAGTACTTCTAGGTTAGCCTGAACAACATCTTCGACCACATCATCACTTACCATCAGGTGAGATAGTGGTCAAAGGCTAACCTATCAAGCATAAAAAAAAAAAAAAAAAAAAAAAAAAAATTATCGGACGAAGTGTTTAGAGAGGAGACAGTCTGAGTAGGAATTTGTGACTTTCACTCGTGTTAAACACTCTACTTTTAATTTCGATGGGAAGTAATATATATATAGTTTTGCTAAAATATGTATTAACAATACTAAAATGAGTAATACCTATTTAAAGTTAATGCGGCTATAGTCCGAGTAGCAGTTGATGACTTTCTCCCGTGTTAAACACTCTACTATTCATTTCGACTATAAGGAATTAATTTCGAATAACATGATTAATTTCAAGTTTACCTGTAGTTTACCTCTACAAATTGCTAGTACATACATTTCTAACCTCGCCTGTGAGTCGAGCCATAGACTCCCGATTTTACCGACGGGTATAAGTCTAAAAATTTGTAAATGTAATTTTTCAGCACGTGGATAGTGCTTGAAATCATATTTAGAAATTAGTAGTGCGTATCCAAAATTTATTGAGGTATTTTAAATAGAATTTTTTTTATGTTAAATATTTACTTTATGTATATTTAGTTACTAAATATGGGCACCAGCGCAGGGCACTAGCTCTCTAACTAAATAAATACATTCGTTTATTCGTATTCTAAAGCTCTAGAGTTAGTCACAAGCTAACAAACGCAGTAGGTTTTAAGCAATGATGGCCGAGCGCTTATAGCTATGGACTGCCGCGCCGCAGTAACCTGGTTCGATCCCCACCGCCGGCTTGAGCTTCACCGAATGGTGGAAGGGCATTTTGCGATTGCCCGCCTGGCTAGCTACCACCCTCAAGTAGAAAATCTGTCGCCAAGCACCTAACGGTGTGTTCCGACAGTAGTCCTGGAGAGCCAGTGAAATTACAGGCACATGAGACTTAACAACTATGTCTCAAGGTGACGGGCGCAGTGCAATTCGTGAAGGAAATGCATCTGTTATAGGCAGAGGTTATTCCGCTTAACATCAAGTGGGCCTCGAGCTTGTTCCGTCACAATTACATAAAAAAAAGGTAGGTACTTGTGGGTACTTGCTTAGTGGTTACATACAACGAAAAAACTTAGACATCGTATTTTGTTTATAACAATTGTTACTATGGTTACGAGTATCATATATATTTTGTGTCAGTGTGTAGTAAAATATTATTTGCTCAGTGGTGTGCGGTTGAATAATTACAAACCAACCTCCAACACATCTCAAACTCAACAACTCAAACACAAACACTACTTTCCGCGAATGAGAAATGAAAATACTTAGCCTTCACTTTGGGTAAAATGTTATTTCCTCTGGCTGATTATATTCGAATTTTAAAATCTCTATATATTAGTAGTAACTTACTTAGTATTATAATAAATCCTATTTCTTGCCAAATTTTATGAAGGTAAGACTAACAGTTTCAAAAAGTTCTTACTTTGCTTTAAATAAATAAATAATTTGTCACGTACCATGGATGACGTACATACAGAAAGAAAATGCGATATAACGCTCAATAAAGAAATATGTTCTTATAAATTTTCCGATCAATTCAAACTCTTTGCGTGATGCGGAAGCGGACACAAGAAGGAAGACGGAGAGGAAAATAAGCGATTTATATTTTTCTTACGACTGGTATATGATTGATATGCATTATCACATATGTTACACACAAATGAGAGGTACTCTTTCACGCCTATCTTGTTCCCGACCCCTTGCCGTGCCATACCCCAAATATGGCTTTGAATTTCTTCGCTATTATTAAAGACTGGGAAAGCAACATCAATTGAAGAACTGATAAACGGTAGTAAAAAACAAAAAATCGAGTGTTTATCACACCACATGACATCGTGTATGTCACGATGTATGCAAGTGGCTAATAGCAGTTTGTTGTAGCGGTCAGTGGCAAAAGCAATGATTAATAGTGGCCGTCTTCCGGCTATTACAAATCGTATACCCATATAATATTTTTTTCAACACACTTGTTCATAATGTGGCTCTAATGTCACCGCAATCAGGCACATAATGACAGCTGTAATAAAACTGTGACTTTTTCATTGCTATTATTCACAAGTCGGTTATGGAGTTTTTTATATTATTGGTTGAGTTCCTTTGTTCTTAAAAAAGTTTTGATACAAAAAGATCGTGTTCATTAGTATTTACAAATAAATTAAAGTACCTATTGATTGCTCATTTCATACAACTTTGTATTTATAGATATTTTCAACTTGTACGTGTTAGTAAATAAAACTTTTACTCAAATATAACTATTATTTTCTCGGTAATAAAGAAAACTTTATATTCCCCATTTAAGTGGCTAAAACGCTATCCGCGAAATACCAAAAAAAAAACACCTCATTTTATAGTCCATGCCCGGTCGCCATTCGCGCGCATAGGAAAACTGATTAATTTATCCCGCCATGGCGAAAATTTTTTACAACTCGTTTTCACCATGAAAATTATAGTTATATTCTTCACAAGTGTGTTGAAAAACCTCATATGATACACGTGTGTATTGATGATTACCGTTCTCGGCTCTCTTAAGACCCTAACTAATAACGACTCGGGTTTCAATGGCGCCTCAACGGTTATCACCAACATTATACACTTTACCATAAAGTAGATAATATTATATACTGAACTCGGTAGCACTTGACCACTATCTCACCTGATGTTAAGTACTTAACCGGAAACACAGACTCAGGCAGGGTGTTCCATTCGTTGGCGGTTCGTATGATGAACGAAGAAGCAAATCGCTTCGTTCTGGTAAATGGAATAGCCACTATATAGTGGTGGGGTTTTAGAGTATCCCTGAATGTCCTATTACAGAATGGGGGTGGTGGAATAAAAACATGCAGCTACGTGGCACACGTCTCGAAATGTATCCGATAAAAAACCGATAAACAAGTGACTTTGCGGCGATGCTCGAGACTCTGGAGTCTCTTGCTTATGTATACTATCTCTACTATTTTTTATTTATTTATAGGTCAACCAATATTTTTATCATCCTTTATTTTGTTTATTTTGGTCATGCAATTTTGAATTTCAATCTTAACAACCAATCATCAGGCATGAACAAACGAGGTCACAGGTTAGTCTAAATATTTTTTTATTCGCTATGATATGAAACTAATGAAACTGTTGGGTTTGTGCAGTTGTTGCTGGCTCTGTCATCGGTCCTGGGTGGCGCTTCAGCCCTTCTACTATTGGCAGTGCCTGTCGGTAGGCTCACCGTCACATTCCCGCCCGAGGTGGAGTTGCTCGCGACCTGTGACTCCGGGCTCCGTCTCCACAACATGCAAGACTATCCCTGCACGCCACTACATCCTTACGCTTACGACATCAACTTAACGTGAGTCGTAACTCATTATTTCGATTTTCAATAGGTACTAAAACAAAAATAAAACTATAAGTACTAATATATATGCAAGTATTTTACGCAATACCTACATATCAGCAGCCTTTTTATGGTGATGGGTAATACCGTGATTTTTACCCTAGTGCAAGGCGGAACTCTAGAAATGGTGGTTTGATTGTTATTTTATGCTGTTTTTAACATTTAACTACATACGTTGGTGTACTCATAGTTCGAACTTTGAACTTAAACATTTGAAGGCTTTGCCTTCATAGAAAGTCTAGTTAAAAAGGTCAATGTCACTTTGCTTGTGCCTTAAATTGAATACCTACATATTTTGTTTAGCAATATTCTATTAATAGTTCCAATCTAGGTAAAGCCTTCTTCGGCCGCATAATAACTTAACATCAGGTGAGATTCTTGTCGAATACTAGACTATCAGCAAAAAAACAACGAAATGAAAAACTAAATTGGATACATAAGAGTAGGCACTTACTTACTCATGAGGCATACGAATACGACGACATAGGAGTGATGAACGCAGTGCAGTTTTAAACATGACGAGGACTGACAATAATTGTAATGGACAGGGCGAGACGCTAATATACCGTCAGGCAGGCATCTTGTCTGTCCCATCACTTCTTAATGTATAAAAATGCTAAAGTAACTTAAACTTACTTATGATGAAACGCAACTTGGGTCATTAGTTATTAATAGGGAATAACAGCAATTTCATTGTCCGTGCAATGAAAGAGTTCACGTCCTTGGCGACCCTACAATAAACAATAATAAGAGTTTCATTAAATTTGACATTTAAATAACCTATTCTACATTGTCATGATTTGTTAGTATGCTTTTCTCATGTTCTGAACGGTATGCATGTGTATTAGGTATGTGTAAGAATATTGACCCAAAAACCAAAAAAAATAGAATAAATTTAATATAATTATTATCTCCCAATTATTTTTTTTCTTACTCGCTTAGGTATGTTGGTTGGGCTAATCTAAAACTCAATAAGATTAAAACATGTTTTATTTTGTGTCCAGCTCTTATGGCCGTCGAAGTAGGTAAGTAAGTTTTTGTTAGGGTTTTCTTACAGTGAAAATAAAATAGGATTCATTAATTTCTGTACCTACAATATTATATTATATATATCTTATACTCTTAACAACAAAGGTAAACACGGATTCATAATTCAATTTTGAAGCTGTGATCAAGACACACACGTTTTTCTTGCTTTCACTTTCAGCTTCCATGTGTACGATCCTAACAAACTGACCAATTTCATATGTTACCAACATTAGTATAATAGCATTTTCTCTGACAGGGTATTGTCTTGCGGCTTCGTCTGCGATCTACCGGAAGCAGTAACGAGTCAACAAATGGACTCCATACTACACACACACTCGTACGACGTTCACTTACAGTCACGAGTAGATAGCCAGCGAGTCTTGTACCGACACACCGTGACGTCACACTTCACTACGATGGCACCTAAGAAAGACCAGAGCACGTCTAGAATACTGACCAACGACCCCTATTTCAACACATCCGTCTCTAAAGTCTCAGACACACAAGTGTTTTTTCCGACGCCACAATTGTTCGAAATGGAATGTTCACACGACTCTACCAACGCCACGTGTTTATTTGGAAATGCGGATCTTTTCACGGAGATCAGCGAGGATAATCAACAAATAATATATCGTGCCAGAATTTCTCACAATGCACAAAAGGCGCCCAGTGACGTCAGAAACTATTGGGTAAAGGCTCTGGAAATCGGGAACGTAACGAAATTCGACGATGACTATGACGGGGTCGATTCGATTACGTGTCAAGATAACTTCGATACGGTAAGATAACAGGGTTTCGACACGGTTATTATAAAATGTGTCTACGTGAATGCAGAAAGAGCTATTTCTCAAGGTTTTAAAATGGCAAAGCAATATTACAGCATAGGTACAATACTGTATGAACCACTGCCAGACTTGTAATTAACATTACCTAGAAACCGGACCTATTGTGTATTGTCTTTGAACCCGCAGCAGTATTGGGCAATAATGGTTTGTAGGTTTAGTTTCTTAAACCTTTCTCTCACAAAATTTTATCCGAAGAAATTTGACAGTATTGGGAAATGCTTCAGTATAATATTAGTTGTGACTTGACAATATTTCACATCAATTTAAACATCTGTTTCACAAAGTTCTTCCGTATTTTATAGCTTTCTTTGGGTCCCAACATACATAATGCTTGTCCATATCTGTTTCCAGAATAGTTAGGAATTGAGTACCATATCAGTCAATAGTTGTTTTCACCATGCTCTGAGTTTACAACCTGAGTTTGTACTTCCCAAAACATATTTACCTATTCAGAAGTGAACACGGGCTTGCTTGACGGTGTTCATACTGTACCAGAAGTTCAGACCAAATATTACGCGCACAAAAAGATTAAATAAAAATTGTACCTAACTACGCGGAACGCATAAGCACGTGATCACTGTCTGTTTGGGAAGTCCCTAATACAAAAGGCTTTGTTAGAGTTTTTATTGATGTGTACGTAATGGGAAATATTTTTGTAGGTGGAAGATGGATCTGGGATTCGAGTGCAGGCCGGTCCGCGGCATCTGTCGGGATGCTCTGCCGCGTGTACGGTAGCCGTGCCAAGGAAATTGTTGTGCGACAATAAACAGCAACAAATTGAACTGGACCCTGCATTCACTTTCTGGGCGTATTTGGCCGTAAGTATTTTAGTTACAATATATTTTAACACAGAAATGAAAGACCAAAAAACTGTAAGTCCTCAAAAATCTGCCCTTGGGGCGTCAGTAGTTACGCCTCCAAATTTCTCCCTGCGGCAGACGTAAGAGGCGACCGACGAAGGGCAACATACTAGACGGTGGGCAGCATTGTCTTCTGAAGAATTGCCATCTTGCACTATGATCCCAAAGAGTTTACCAATCGTGGTCTTAATTATGGCATATAGCCAGAACATTGGAGTTTCTGGCTTTGCTAAGCACTGAATATTCATCAACACGTTATGGGACACTTTTTATTCCGATCCCTTGAGTAGACCAAGCAAAAATAACGCCTTATATCTCCCTGGTTCAATATAAAACAAAGGTCATGATTATCTGATAGTTCCGAATTTGCTAGTGTTCTTGACTTTATACACTAAGCGACGATGTCACGGATAAATTGTCGATCTAAAGTATAACCTAACGTAATAGTCTCCAGTTACACAACAACTGAATTAGCACGAATCAGGAGGCAGACACTACCAAATAGTGTCTTTAATTTAAAAGACGGTAGTGACCGCTCTTCTTATAGCTACTCGGGCACGTGGTACGTACCTACCGTAAAAATACGCAGATTGGACGGTAGACCCACTGATAGGAAGATTGTCGCCTAATCGCCCCTTAACTGGCTAATGGAGAATTTGATCCCGCGTCGCCCATACGAGTATTGCCGAAGTAGGTAGTTTTTTTAGTTTCAGATTCGAGTCGCAATATTTGTTTATTTACCATTTGTCAAATATGTTACAGTAGTAAGTCAGAGGCCAGTCGCAGACATGTACTTAGAAGTCGTGTCGAGCAGTGTAGTCTTATATATATGCTAGTCTGTGTAGTCTTATATATATATAGGTATCATGATTTCGTAATGATGGAAATAAATTGCATATGGGTTAGATAGAATACGAATAGTAAGATTTCTTGTTATTTCCCTTTACAATTCACACTACAGTAAGAGTCTTAGGATTTTTTTTATGGTATAGGAGGGCAAACGAGCATGCGGCTCACCTGGTGGTAAGTGATCACCGTCGCCCACGAACATCCGCAACACCACAGGTGTCGAGGTTGCGTTGCCGGCCTTTGAGGAGGGAATATGCTCTCTTTCACTCATTTGTTCTCAATTCCATGTCATTTGTTGGGTGATCGGTGGGGATCCTCTTTATTATCATACAGGGGATTTGCAAGGGTGGATTGGTGACTTAGGAGTCTAAACACCCAATTTTACGAGATATGTTTGGCCTCACGTAATAGGAAACTAGCAAATTGCTATTTACGGTTTCAGACTCCAAATTTCTACAGAAAATTTCTTTATCGGAGAAGCCCAAAAATTACTCAACCTAAGATAACATCAAAAAAAGGACTTTGATCCTCAAAGCAATCATTTACGCTATTATTAGGTATTAAAGGCATGTGCAAAGACAAATGCGTTTAGCTAAAACAACAAAAAATAACTGATTAGGCCGTCGATAAAGAAGTTGTCTTCCTCGGGCCCAGAAGTCGTTACTCATTATCAATTGATAACTTTTTCACCTGATGCTAAGTGATGATGTGGTTGAGAGTGTAGAACAGCTTAAACCTAGAAAAGGATCTCAAAGACGGCTGTAAAAAACCAAAGCCAGAAGACAACGTCTAACTGAGAACCAGTTAAAATTTCAGTAGCTAGTAGGTACTCGTACTTTACTATTTGTAAAAAGCTGTGGTGAATGTAATGTTTTACAAAATTATGAAGTCATGTACTTGCATCTGTTCTTATTTTAATAAACAAACGCTGAGACATACAATCGCTTTGGGGATAATAACTTGTATTTCTCTTTAGCTAGTCTTTATTATACATACACTTAGTTTTTCAAGTGCCATGGTCTATGCTATTATTATGCTCATAATCTTATAAAATTACAACAAAATGTTTATATATTATGCTTATTGTTCTTAGTCAGTTTCTACGCAGATGCTACCTGTTATTTTATCTGACTTAGACATTAACGTACTAATTTTACTGACCATGGGTCCTTTGGCTCCTTCAAAACGATGATCAAGAATACAGTTTTCCAAATGGTAATAGATTAAACGCTCGAAGGCGGTAAACAGGACAACCTAGAATCGGAACTAGTTTCTACCAATAATGAGAGCTATAGTGAAATAAAAGAATGCCGGAGGGGTGCCGGGCTAGAATGTCACCCCTTTCGTCTGTTGTCATCTCTACCGATGGGTGTCTCAAGAGGCGACTAAAAGTAACACAACGCACCCGAATGTGGGCAGCAGCGCTTTCTGAGGAACTGATAACCCACACTGCGATCCCCAAGACGCCTGCCGAGCGTGAGGATATTGGCCCCTGTTTAGTGGAGGAGGTTGTGTTCAATAGTGGACAATCCGGCTGATACAGTACAGTACAGTATAGTGAAATATCAACCGGAACAGATTCCAGCTTAGCGTGCCCTCCGATGAGCGGGAGAGCTGTAGTGAATAATAATTAATCAACTTATTAATCAATCAACTTATGTTAACAGTGATGCCACTATCGATCTCCCATCCAAGTAATAACCACACTGAGAATGTCTGACCGGGAAGGCAAACTCGGCATCAAGTCGAGCGCTTCAAATTAATATATACAAAGTAAAATCATTTCCGTCCATTACTGACATTTTTCTTAACAGTTAAATATTTAAATTTATCTTTTATACAGCTAGGTACAGACCAAGCTATCTGCTACTGCACTACTCAAGTAGTTTAAGTGTTTGCTTCAACAGAAGATGCTGACCATCCTCTGGTATTTTTAATTCGTCTCGTACAACTCCTAGGGGAAGCAATATGGGTTGCTAAATTTATTCCAGCAAACAAAAAAAACGGTGAAAGAGTAGGCTCGCCTAAATGTTCCACTATTAAAACTGTTGGTACACACAATTACTCAACTGTCACATGATGTGGCATTATAAATTAAGTGTATGCTTTTTCTGGTAGTAAGTATTCTAATAATACAATTCAGTACTTCAATTATTACTGGCACTCGCAATAAGAATATATTTACACAATGATTTACGACCGTAAAGTGCCAGTAACCTAAGGCTCAAACTGACAATTCCAACTTGCTCGCACCTCATTGTTTTCGGCAGAATTTGTTTTCATAACATCTTTATCTTTGGTTCCGGATCTTATTGTGTCATTACATTACATAATGCTGCAGGCGTTTGGATAAGTTTTATGATATAAGCATTAAAAGCTTACGAGCGTGCAGCCTTCCACATGCAGTACGATTGTTTCGCAATGCGAGGAGGTTTGGATCGGCGGCCTTGTCCTCGATTCTAGCTAGCTTAGATTTACGTAGGTATGTATCTACTGTACTCACGCTTTATCTGCTTACATCGATATTTCCATGCAGGCACCTATTTATATGTTATTCGATCGCTTATTCGCATCCCTAATGATCTCTTATCAAAGTTTATGCCATATTTATACCTACGTTTAAATTTATCTTTCCATATATTTTGCATGAGGATCTGTCTCTATATATTCTTCCTTGTTACGTGTATAGAAACAGTACTGATCAGATTTAATTTCCTTAGTACCTATATTTATCATAAAAGTGTGTAGTAACCAAGTTCACTTAACATGAATTACCCAAAGGATCCTGATAAGACCCCTGCCTGTTTTTTACATAACTACTTTTCAATTTATTTAAAGTTCGGAAAAAAATAATCAAGGACGCATTCACTTATTTTGTGGTTAAATTGGTGTTGCTAGAGATATAACATCAGTTAATTTGAAAACGTAAAATGCTTAATAAAAATATTTACCAATTAAAAAGTTTGTGTCAAGTACAGAGTATATTATAAAACAACTAAAAAATAAAACTTACCTATCAAATTACGAACTATAAATTAGCTGTAGAATAAAATGTTGTTTTCTTTGATAACATTTATGTGGGTTTATTTTTTTATTCCTGAAGTAGGATAGCTATCTCATGAATATATCTGATATCACCTGATGGAATATGTGACGATGAGATGTTGTTCAAGCTCACCTATAATTACTGTTTCTCAAAGGACAGGTGCCCAACCATATGGTTAGGTGCTTTGGTTTTTTACTTGAGGGTGATAGCGATAGAGGTCCATAGTATTTTTGACGTCTGCCAAGCGTGGGGATTACAGCAAATCCCCATAATGGGAGAGGCTGTGTTCAGCAGTGGACAATCCGCCTGATACAGTACAGTACAGAAATAAAGCTCATATCAGCGCACGTTACAACTTGACATACGGTAATCGTTACGGCCGAAGTGTAAGAAAGTTTTAGAAAATAATACTTTTCACGTGTTTGCCCTTCTTAAATTTCAAAATTATATGTAAGTATACAGATTGAAAAGATATTAAACTTAGCTGTCGATTTTTTTTTTATGTTATTATGACGGTACAACCTCGAGGCCCACCTGATGTTAAGCGGATTAACCTCTGCCTATAACAGATTCATTTCATCACAAGTGACGAATTGCACTGCGTCCGTCACCTTTTGAGACATAGCTGTTAAGTCTCATGTGCCTGTAATTTCACTGGCTCTCAAGGACTACTGCCGGAACACACCGTTAGGTGCTTGGCGCCAGATTTTCTACTTGAGGGTGGTCGGTAGCCAGGCGGGCAATCGCAAAATGCCCTTCCACCATGCGGTGAAGCTCAAGCCGGTGGTGGGGATCGAACCAAGGTACTGCGGCGCAGCAGTCCATATAGCTATTACCGCTCGGCCATCATTGCTTCAAATCACATGGTTTTGAAGGAAATCGGTAATATTGTTTGGGAGGAGACATGAAGGTGTGCCGTAACTAAACGAAATATAATTTCACATTATTTTTTTAACGCAGTAAGTTATGTTGCTCGAGAGTATACTATATGAAAACGTCTGTGAAAGTAACTCACTTTTAAGTCAGGTCTGATTCAACTTTGCTTTTATATAGGTACGACCTTAAAAGTTTTACGCATGAGTATTTTACCTTGTAATCATTTAACGAAATTAAACTGATAGTCTTAAAACCTTGACATTAGCACAGATATTAGCTTGAAGATCAAGTTTACAAACATTGACTTTTTGTCTGCTTACCATAACCAACTAAAACTGACTAAGATTTAGGTGGTTATGGTTTGACCAAACAGCTAGACCTCTGGTCAGCGTCACTACATAGTCCACCCAGGTTATCCAAGCAAGTGGACCACAGGTCAGGTCGGCCACTTACTCATATCCTCTTAATAGGTAACGAAGGGCACATGCATAGACATAGACAACTCCTCGCGTCACTGCGCTGTATCGTTGATTTATATGGAGGGAAAATAAGAACCTGATTTTCACCTCATTGAGTCTGTATCTGCTTAGCTGTAGTAGATGTAAACAGCTAACAGTAAAGATGACATGTATTTATAGATGTTAATCTAGTGGGATTTATGTTAAGTTTAAGATGATTTAGTTGCCTTGAAATTGGCATATTCTATTCTTTACCATTTGTAAAATATAAATCCCATGAAACCTTCATGCAAATTTTTTGCATAACACAACAGGAAAAGAGTTAACAAAAAATATTTTTTCCATACAATATAATGCTTATATTGCATACAATATAGTACAGTATGTATCTATCTAACCAGCATAAATCTGAGGACTGTTTCACATCCTCCTAAAGGTGGATAAAGACAAAAGATGCGCTGAATGGTGACTATACACTATTGGTAAAATGCTAACAAACTCTTAGGGTTGATTTCTGCTAGTCCTAACAAACATTTTTATATGAAAACATTAAAAATAAAAATTTTTTTTTTTAAAAACTAGCCAGTCCTTCTTTAAACGAGCCAAGAGGGCCCGCCACGGCGGCACTGGACCGTGCCGCGCTCCATTTGAATAGAGTTTTGAATATTTACATTGAGTTAAGTAGTAAAAAATATGAAATATTAAATTACAGGCACGAGAGACTTTTAACATCAGGTCGTCCTCGTGCTTATTCCGTCAAATACACATAAACAAAAAGAAAAAATTAAATATTTAAAAAAATAATATGTTAGGACTACCATAGACGTCAACCCGAAGAGGTTGTTTCACTCTCAGGTATTAAATCTATATATAGCCAAGCCACTAACATGCGTGTTTTTCAGCAGCTATCTTTGAAAGCCAGATCCTACTCTAAGTTTAGGCTATACCACCTTCGACCACATCACCTCATGTGAGATAGTTCATAGACTAGACTCAGGAACAAAGAAACGCCTTTGATTTCAGGTGCGTGTATTTATCGGAATCATTGGCGGTACTGCCTTCGCAATGTTCGAAGGCGCCGTGATTGCCATCGTAAGGGAACAGAAGGCTGACTACGGCCTGCAGAGGGTCTACGGCAGTTTGGGAGGGATGATCTCCTCGCCACTCTCCGGAATGCTCATTGACTATGCTAGCAGGGGCAAGGGCTATACAGATTTCAGGTAAATATACCTTAATTTTAAGGCTTAAATGTCGTTGGCTCGGAATTCAAAATATAAAGGATTTTTTAGGTTTTGTTGATGGGTTGGCTGAAATCGCCCTTTGATCACGTAATACGCGAGATACAGAGATGATTTTTAAAATATATTTTAAGAAATATTACTTTTGATTAGTAATTATTGAATTGTTTGAATTTGCTACGGCTCCACGTATTTATTTTTAATTTTAAAGGGTTACGTATATAAGGAATGGTGTGCATTGGTATTCAACTTAATAACTCAATACCTTTGCATGATAATAAAAGTCAATTACAAAATTACGAGAGGAAAATAGAGCGACACATAGTTCAACTAACGTTGTACTACAAACAACAATTATATAATCCGCAGAGCATGCGGTATTGCAAACATAAAAAAATATATTATTTGAGTAAAGTTATAATGATTCTTTGAAACCCGCAAATACCACGATCATGTAGAACGATTACCAAACAAGTTATAAAAACAATCGTTAAAATTTTCGGCCACATACGTAAGCTTTGGGGAACGATAATATAAATATATTTCTTCACCGCGGAGGCTCAACAGGCACTGGCGAACCCAGCTTCGAATCTTGCTCTGCTCTTAAAATGTATCCTTTCGTTGTAGTTTTGTAAAATAGCGCATGTTTGTATCGAAAGATGGAGTGTTCAACAGATCATTAAATCTTTTATCTTTTTTTGTTGTTTTCTGACGCTACAAGCTCGAGGTCCGCGTGATGTTAAGCGAACTAACCTCTGTCTATAAAAGATGCATTTCGTCACAAGGCACGAATTGCACAGCGTCCGTCACCTTGAGACATGTATAAACAACAATAAGAATCAATGTTTTCAGTATTCGTTGTTTAAATAGATGGTTCATACACCGAATTTCCTATAACTAGTCGTCATGTGGAGCTGGTTGAGTATAGTTTATCAATAAAGTATTATATTAGGGGTTAAGGTATAAAGTTGCAGTTTTGTCATGAACAGTTAAATACGTGTTTTTGTAGAATGATATATATTTTATATCCCTTTTATTCAAAAAGCAATGATTGGTTCCTCTATAAATGCGAGCAATGTAGGCCTTTTCTGATAGAGAAGTTTATAGTGTATCTTGCAGGGCTTTTCACACACTTATCTGGCGAAACGTTATTTATAAAAAAAGTATGGAATCGGCTGGTTGTAAAAGTGGCGCGAAAAACAAATGAAGAATGCGCAAATGCGGTCTGTTTGAGGCAGCGAAATAAAAATTCACGGATGACACCTAAAGCATATTATTTATATTACTGAAAGAGTGGATGTTTATTATCCATCCAAATCTACTTGTCTTTTTTCATATCAGTCAAATCGTGAGGCAGCCATTTTTAAGTTTTAAGGGGTGTTCCATAATCCTTACGCTTGGCTTATTATACAGGGATATTGAAAAAATGCTAACAACCTCTTAGGGTTAACTTCTGCTAGTCCTAACAAACATTTTGAGTTGTTTTTTTTAAATATTGTTATGTTATCGATAACGCACTGCGGAATACATTACAAAATTACAAATCAAGTTTGTTTATGTGTATTTGACGGAATAAGCACGAGGTCCACCTGGTGTTAAAAGTCTCTTGTGCCTGTAATTTATATACTAGTAAGACATCCAAGGGAAGATATGGGGTATTTGCAATTTTAGTCCGGCACCCCACAGGGAATAATGAGTATCATACCCAAAATGGGTATGATAGTAACAAACCATGCCACAACTTCTTTGATAGTTTGACACCGATCGGTTTGCCACCATCACCTTCAATTTGACTGGTTTTCCTCATGGTTAATTCTTCAGGTCGCTTTTAGAAACGAAATCGGTTAAACCAATAACGTGCGGTGCGTTTGTTAGCCGTACTTTCTCCAAACACAGCATTGGCATTACGATCAGTTTCTGCTGCGATAGTCCCACGTCGGAACTCGTTTTCGAATGTTACTTTGATTTTATTTTGGATGGAAAAATATTACTACCAGTGGGACTTCAACTCTAGAATACCTTTCCTGGTGCATTTCCAATTATGCTACGAAAGTGGGTACTGACCAGTCGAATTTTCTACATCCGTTTGATTGCACGTCTTTTTGACGTTGGCGACATCTACATTAAGAGGTCCCTTCCCGGTCCGTCTTTCGTCAAAGCGAACATGATTGAAAAGCTTGTTGTTTCAACTTTTTTCATCTTCAGCGCTTGGCATTCAATTCTCCGTCTCACTCCTTCCCCCGCGTACCTCTTTCCACCACTTAGCTAACAAGCAAGTGAGAATGATATACCATTTAACGAAAAATAGTGTGCGTAAAATTCATAAAACTTGATCCAGGAATTACGTGTTTTTCAATAAGCCTTATAAGTTTGTAAAATAAATGTTTATTATTTAGAATCTCCATTATATTTTCAAGGTTTCTATTAAAATCTCTGAACGCCCAAAGTTCAGGTGAAAAGTTTGTGCAAAAAAGCTGATTTTTGGAGGCTTATATTGAAGTTGCTTCTACAAATGTTACTTTTTTGTTTGCAAAAAAGATCTGTTACATCTCTATAACCACGTACGAGCGTTGTTATGAAAATGAAGACGGGTTGGCCGCTCTTAATAGCAGAAGACTATTTACTTAGGTGCTAGGTTGATAAACAATCAATACTGAATACCAAATCGATGTAGTAATGTTTGATTTGACTAGTATTATTTGAATGAGCATTGACGCATGCTAAGCGAAAACATAGAAATTATTTCGGGTGGAAAAGATAACTTCCTGCGAGATTTGAACCTTGAACCCCTCATAATATCGTTCTACATTTCCAATTACGCTATGGAAGCGGGTGCTGGCCAGTCAAATTTCCAACGGATGGAGAAATTTCGACTGGCCAACACCCGCTTCCGCATGCTTTGCTATGCGTCAATGCTCTTTAAAATAATACTCTGATTATCGCTGTATCCATGATAAAAGCTGAATGGCTGAATGGCAGTACAATGTAGAATATTTCAATACTAAAATTTGTAATCGACCTTCATAAGAGCGTCGTAGACGCCTAAATTGAATAAATGATTTTGACTTTGACTTTGAATGTAAAACAATTGAAAGTAGAAAATCAGTTGCATTGAATAAATAAATGAAATTATTAAATATCTTTAGAAAAAATATATTTAGAATGTTATAGTATTCGCGTGAAAAAAGTTTCACTATGAATTTAATTTTTTTATCTTAAGAAATATATAAACGGGGAGTAATGACATTATAAAACTATTTGACCGTCAAATATGATAAATTGACATTTGACCATTTTCGTTACCGGTTCTATCTCAAAAATTAATCTATACTGTTGAGAACACAAGGTTGTTTAATAAGTCCGAGTATATGCTGTTACCAACAGTTACTGTTAACGCCGATATTTATTTTATAAAAAAAAAAAATCAAAACCTAATTTAACCTTTTTTCACCTAAAAGAGCTTTAGAAAGCTTGGCTAGTTTTATATTGATATTAACATATTCCTATATAAGTACATAAATACCTAGTTAAATTCAAATGCAATGAATTGTAGATGATGATACCCAGGATTGATATGCTAGCGTAAAGTATACCCAAGAAAATGTATTTTCTGTATATGTCAGTATATACATTCATAAGGGCAAGTATATAATTTTGAAGCAGTGATGGCTCAGTGGTATTGGATATGGACTGCCGCGCAGCAGGTCCATGGTTCGAATCCCGCCCAGAGCTTGAGCTTCACCGCATAGTGGAAGGGCATTTTGCGCCTGGCCCGCCTGGCTAGCGACCACGCTCAAGTAGAAAATCTGTCGCCAAGCACCTAAACGGTGTGTTCCGGCAGCAGTCCTTGAGAGCCAGTGAAATAACAGGCAAAATGAGACTTAACACGTATGTCTCAAGGTGATGGGCGCAGTGCAGTTCGTCACTTGATGAAATGCACCTGTTATAGGCAGAGGATACCGCTTAACATCAGGTGGGCCTCGCGCATGTTCCATCACAATAAACATAAAAAAAGGGGAATCTATACTCAAAGGCTTAGCCGTTCTTAACCGATCAGCTAAGTTAAGAAACGTCCGCCGCGATCATGAGTTGGATGGGTGAGCGTTAGGGACAGGGAAGCACGGAAGCGCTTAGTAGTACTAAGCGCTTCCGTGCTTCCGATGGCATGTTAAGCCGTCGTCGGTCCCGGTTGTTAGCTTACGATGGCAGTAGTTACAGCATAACAACAGGCTAGCATATCAGCTGTAAAAAAAGCCTAACCTACTCCGATTTTCCCTTTAATTGCGGATAAATGAAACAAATAATTTAAATAATACCTCTATAAAGTTTAAAATGAATATGATACTTGAACAAGTTAAAAAAAAAATATCACTGTTGAGTGTCATTCTTTCGACAAAATTTATATCAGGGTCTTTCATAATACCCCTGATCTACGTATAATATTTGGAACCCATGCAAACTTCCCATATGAAATATATTACAGACTGAACAATCAAAAAGGTTATTTATAAGCAAGAAGTGGACATTTTCCACACAAACTTAAATTTATCTTTGAATGCATGTATTCGGTTTGGTGTGTACGTTACCTGGATATTATGTGTTAATTACTTATTGTGTGTCTTGGTAGATATACTGTAAGCGCAGTATTTGAATCCATAAATAATAACAGGCTTTTGTGCAGTTTAAAAGCCGTTTTAGACTGCTTACACCGGGCATAAATAAGACATTTATTTTTATAGTAACTTTATACGACATTGATAAGTGAGATTACATTTGTTTCATAAGTTGTGGGCATTTATCGGTTGACTTGCATTTGCACTGGTTTTGTATTATATCGTCACAAACGAACGGTAAACGTAAATAAAAAATATAATAATTAGGTACCAACCCAGAAACAAGAAAATTAATACATGACCCATAGTGTAATGGTTTTATCCTACAAAGTTGAACGAGCCGGTAATTTCTCCATACAAAGGTAGAAAGGTGATTACTTCCTTCTTTGAGATTTAAGGATCCAGAATTATTTCTGGACCCCAAGCATGATAGCGATTGAACACTTCGTTATCTAGGCTGGTATTGTGACATTTTTAAGTTATGTGCGTCGATTTACATAAATATCTTCAAGACTAATAATTCTCAAGTGATTATATTTTTATGAATGTGATACGATACAAGCCTAGATAATGAAGGAATCGATATCATGTTTAGTTCTGGACATAACAGCTCAAATAAGGGAGTAATCAACCTTCGACGTTATTATGGAGAAGTACCGGCCAGTTCACCCTTAACAAGGTCTAATATCCCGCGAGAACTTACAACTCCGTTGTATTAGCAGTTTTCAGACTTCCCTACATAAAAGTTCTAGGAACAAATTTTTATTTTTTCATTGCGTATAGGTAAGCTTTTGACGATAATCTCACCTGATGGTAAGTCTGGACCTAAATACACACATCAAAAGTGATCAAGTACGTTTTCGAGTACAATAGAGGATTTTATTCGTTTGCTTTTCTGACGAGTCACGTTTCGGTATGCGGCCTGATACAAGACGTACTCGTGTTTGTAGGAGCTCTGGACGTCAACAACGTTTAAGATTCTGTCAAGAAGTTCATATGGAGGGGGAACAATAATGGGTTGGGCCGGTATTTGGATCGGTGGAAGAACAGATCTCATTTGGATCAGGGGCAACCTCAATGCTCAGATTTATGCGGAGAGTATTGTTTCAGAAGTGGTCATCCCTTTGTGAAGCCGTTTGGGTAATTAGTTTCGTCTAATGCACGATAATGCACGTCCACACACGGCTAGAGTTGTAACTCACACTCTTGCCGATGCTCGCATCAACGTCCTGCCGTGGCCTGCTCAATCGCCAGACCTCAACCCCATTGAACATGCACAGAGCTATATCATGGGATATGCTACAAAGAAGAGCTCTGCCGAGTATGGATGCCATGCATACCCCACAACAAAGAACCAGTAAAATACAGGCAAATGAGACTTAACAACTATGTCCCAAAGTGACGGGCGCAGTGCAATTCGTGACTTGTGATAAAATGCATCCGTTATAAGCAGATGTTATTGATATCAAATGTGATTGACGACATTAACTTAGGTTACATTACAGCCCCCCCGAAGGGTTCCCGCCTTGTCGTGGCGGTGGGGCTTAGTAGCCGTGGCTTCGTCACCCACGGTGAAGCGAAGAGGAACCAGGGGCCGTGCTGGCTTGGGCAGTCAGCCGGCCCCAGAGGGGCCGCTCCACTGGGCTTTGCCTCTAAGTCCAGACTGGAGCGGCAACGGGTAGGCTGCGGTGCTGTATGGGCAGCACCGCATCTGAGGCGGGCTGTGGTGTTGTATGGGCGACACCACAGCTGACGGTGAGGGGCCACGGCGGGAGAGGAGTGCCGGTATCACGGTGCGCCGCTCTCCCTACCTTCCGTGGCCACGGCGGGGCCGCCACCGTTGGATGGCGGACGCGGAGGGGCCGCAGGGGAGGAGGAGTGTTGGTATAGCGAGGCGCCGCTCTCCCTATCCTCTGCGGCCGAAGTAGCAGGCGACGGGGCTACTCATCTGACCCGTCGCAGGGGGACCTTGGGCGTCGGAAGCGGGGTCGTCTGACGCCCATTTGCGGGCTAGGTCCCCGGGTGGTAGCGACGTGCCATGTGTTCTGGTGCGTCGTGAGGGGTAGCACCCCAGGAGGGGTCCGGCAACGGACAACCGTGGCGGGTTCGTGGTTGAGTGCTAAAGCGACCCTGCGATCCCGCCGAGAAGCGGTAGAGATGGAACACCGTGTGTTATTTAGTCGGTAGGGGCACTTGCTGCTGTGGGAGTAGTTGGTGTCGAGCCCGACATATCCCGGCCACCTTCCCCGGGGTGGACGGGAATGCGTAAATGCATTTTTCACACGTTAAAAAAAAAAAAAAAAAAAAGATTACATTACAGCAGAAAAACGAAAAAAAAATAGGATTTTTGCTCCGTTTATTGTAAAACTATATTAATTAATAATCTGTGTTTCTACCATTTACACTAATCACACAAGCACCAGCGATTTTTCATGATTTTACATTAACTTAGGTTACAGTTCTTCAAATTGTAAAAAATATATTTTTTCATTATTATTTTATAATATAGGGATTCGTTGTTAATTTGAACATAGGAATTAAATAAAAAAAAACAGCGTGGATAATTAGATTTGGTAAATATCAATTGAATATTTTTTTATGGTTCAAAATATACATGATCCCTAGGCACTCTTGATGTGTGTAGTTCGTATTTCCTTCAATCGGTGAGCTAAGGTCACCCACACTCCAGTCACCAGGCCTGTGACAATTGATACGGGTATTGCCGGTATTGTAATGCACACCACCGCATTACTCAATCGACTACTGAGTAAACTGAGAAATCACCTATGATTACAGAAAGAGAAAATATTTTCCAGTATTAGGTACATGACGTTTTTTGAACTCGATTCTCGGTCGATTGCTCATAATGTCAACTCTACTGAAGATGCTTCAGCACGCTCTTCTTAGGCCTGTTAATTAACTTTTATTAACAGTAAAGTCAGACTTTCTTTGTTTATTTTAAGGCTTGATTTTTCAATTATCAGATTGTAATATGTCGCAGAATAATTTAAATGTAACCAAAGTAAAATGTAATTATGTTAATTGTCAAATAAACGGCTCTAGTTTACTTGACTTTGTTTGGGTTACATTTAATTGAAAAGATATCTTACGGTCTGGTGATAGAAAAGCCGAGCCTGTGTTATTTTTTATTTTAATCTATAATTTTCTTTTACTGTGATAAAAACGATTATACAAACATTTACATTAATCTCACATTAATTACATCACTAATACGTACAATTAAAACAGAAGTCACATGAATTAAGAAGTCAATGGAAAATAAAATTAACAATAGTAAAATACATGCCAAATAAAATTATAAAATGTCCAAATAAATGGTAAATAAAATTATATAATGTCAAACTTCAATAATCAATCATGAATTTCTACAAAATCAACCGAGCTGTTAGCACTATTTTTTCTTGTCCCATTGGTCAATAAGTTTTTCACAATAGGTCTTTAAAATAGATACAACAGTTTTCCAACTATCAAAAATTATGTCAAAATCAGTATTGGCGAGCAGGAGCGCATTGAAGTGGTTGCGAGCGCGAACTAACGGCGTCATAGTGCGAGCCCTAGTGCGGCACTGTTAAATGTGAAACAAAATCGGCAACCGTCCACGCTTATTCACAGGGACCCCAGGTCTATCCGGCACAAACAGTACACATAGTAGGTCATGTAGTTCAATGGAGTCAACTGCTCCTCTGAGCACCTTAACGCATATAGTAACCTGCTCTAGCTTTCTTCTCAGTTCTAACGAGTTATAGCCGAGTTGGACATGCAAAAACTTTGTGTTAAGAAATGCGACCTGTAGAGGAGAACAACTGGAAATCCGGAAATCCGGACACTCATACGAAATTTCTGTCGAAGCTGAAACGGAGGAGCCATTCGAATTCGTTCGGTTAATAAAGCACTACGAGTATCTAAACGTTACCTATATAACATTATTCGGAATTAAGTATATTATCAATACTTCAGCTCTGCCTTCAGCTTCCGGGACCTAGCGTTACTCTTCATCTGGTAAATTAATTCAGTTATATACCCATCGTCTTCATATAAGAGAATTCCTAGAGACTCCTAAATTGTAGCTATTGATATATATATTAAGACAGCGATTACAAAAAACTGCATTATATTCATATTAAGTATGATTTCTTTTTCTTTTCAGGCCAGCGTTTTATCTTTACGCAGTCCTGAAGATTGCCTCAGGAGCTCTGATGCTGGGTATCGACCTTCAGTTTAAGCAACCTGCGCAGAACCTCTTAAAAGACGTCATCAGTGTTTTTACAAATGTAGAAATCGTAGCATTGTTCATTGCCTGCTTTATAATGGGTGAGTAATTGTTTGTATATCACTACATACCTAGCATAAACAAAGTCACTTCTCGCTGTCTGTCTGTCTGTCCCTATATATGTTTAGATCTTTAAAACTATGCAACCGATTTTGATGCCTTTTTTAAAATAGATAGAGTGATTCAAGAGAAAGGATTATATGTATAAAACATGCATAATATATAATGCATAATACATAGAGGATTCTAATGCGATTTCGTAAATAAACACATTTTTTGCGCTTACATTGCAAACGTTTGCTGAATCCTATGAGATAGATCAAAATAATGTAGTACAGTATTGTACACCTTAAAAAGGTCTACAAATCCTTGTTCAATTAAGTACCTTAAATACACTGTGCATTTAATATAGTTTTTCACATGACCAATTATATGTCGCTCTTTCAAGAGTAACTTCTAAAGAAAATATGTTTGTATTGTCTAATGACATAAGAGCTGTGAACGTTGTATATAAACACCTTCTGTAGTATATTTAGTATTAGCATTGCTACCGTGCGAAGCCGGGGCGAGTCGCTAGTATATATGTAATATACAGCTACATGTAAGCTGTATACACATGCCTTTTTTAGGGTTCCGTAGTACCTACAAGGAACCCTTATAGTTTCGTCATGTCCGTCTGTCTGTCCGTCTGTCCGAAGTTTTGCGAAAAGACCGTTTGTACTAGAAAGCTGCAATTTTGTACGGGTATGTAAACTTACCACGCCGACAAAGTGATAAAATAAAATTATGAAAAAAAAATTTTTTTGGGGTAGCTCCCATACAAGTGGTTTGGGTATGAATTTTTTTTTCGTCACCTATCTCATCGTGTGGCATATCATTGAATTGGTCTTTTAAAATGACTGAAGGGTTGCTAATACTATTTTTCGATTTAATGCTCCATTTACGAAATATTCAACTTTAAAGTGCAAATTTTTGTTCCAATAGGGCGTCCCCCCCCCCTCTAAAACCTAAACTGCTAGCTTGAAAATTCTGAAAAAATTCATGATGATAGTGCAGTTCATGAACTTTCAAGGAAAATTATAGCGGTTAAGATAACTTTATTACTTTAGCAGTAATAGTCGTTGAACTTGGGTATTAGATAATTTTGCACCAAATACAAAATCCTTAGAATAAATCCTTTAAAGTTACTAAGATGAAGTACTGAAAGGACTAGAATCGGTATAGATAGTTATATACTATAGGAAGGGGTGGAGGGTCGAAGGGGGAGGGGTTGTAGCATCCCCCCAGAGGGGTAGGGGATGAAGGAAACTATTTTTTATATACTTGCGCCGCTCCCTCTCCGCGTCTCTGGTTTATAAAAAACACTCTAGGGGTAGAGCAGACAAAACTGCTTGGAAGATGGGTGATCCAAAACCAGCAAGTAACCCAATAGATATTAGTAACATTTACTCGAATCACTTTCAATCAGTATTTGAACCCTCAACTGTTACCGACAGTTATAATGCAGAAATAAGTTTTATATTTCTGAAGATAACCACACGTCAGATTTAATTATCAGTGATGTTTGTTTTACTATGCAGTCCACCATATATTCAACCTAAAGATTACTTAAAGTTGTAGCAAACTATCGCCCAATCTCAATTTTGCCCACCTTAT